>OX104124.1:16626161-17028312 GCA_944474755.1 Limnoperna fortunei | reverse complement strand
TCTTTCAAAGGACTGCTTGCATTCATTCAATAGTCTCAAATTATTCATAACATTTGCAAAAAAATTGTATTTGTTTTCATATCTCATAGAAATACCATATACAAGGAATGTCTACAGCATTCACCTACTGACTCTTTACCTAAATGGTGTCAACTGATTACAGTCATTCATGATATTGGATACAAACGTTTATTTAAACTTGTTGGTGTTCAAGATGAGAATGAGACAGTGCAATGTTCGTTTTCTTCTTTCCAATACTGAACAAAAGTTTAGATGGAATACATTTGGGCAATATTTTATATCAGGTAACCCTTGCATCCTTTGTTAATGTGTAGAGAATATCTAGAAAAGTTGCTTCAAAATTAACAAATTATTATTTGTAATATAGGTTTAATACATCATCATAGAAATTGTTGCATTTATATGACAACTGTCACTTTTTGCTGTTTCCCCAGTATCATAATTGATTTTGACGTGAAATAAGTCGGTATATGGAAATAATATATGTTATTCGGTATCTTCACAGGGGATACAGGTTCATATTCCCTGTCTGTGTTTTATATTTCCTGAGCCGGAGTCGAAGGGAATATAGAATACAGACAAGGAGTATGAACCCGTATCCCATATGAAGCCTGGATAACAATTATATTCTGTTGAAGTCTTCTTGTACAAATATTCTAGTCTGAGTATAACATTTCTCGTGCTTGAAAAAAAGCTTATTTTGGACCACCACTTTTGAATAAGGTACCATTCAACACATTTAAGCTTACCAATACTGCGCCATACCGGTTTCATAAGTGTTTTTGACTGGTCAATACACACTGTTACGAATACGTTCATATGTATTGTACATAATATGAAAAACGAAAAGTTAGTACAGTTTAATTAGTTGAACTGAAAAAATTGTATAGTTTAATTCCAACAAAACTTTTTATGGCATTTTAAATTTTATAATCGTATTATTTTTGACGACTTTTTAATTCCAGCAAAACTATTTATGATAAATTTCACTTTTAAAGTGCGATGCAAATGCTTTTGTTGCCATTATTTAGCAGACTACATCGGTTATTTCCCTTGTTAAATTCAAGACAAACCGCAGACGGATATGATAGATTCAGTAAAATTCATATATTTAAAAATCGATATTTCATTAATATGTTTAACTATTTACATTATGTAAAACAAAAACATTAGGCAATGCATAGACGCCATCTTGAAACTGGTTTCAATATCCCCTGGGTTTCACAGGGAATACGTATGATATCCCGTTTTGATTAACAATCATATTGTAGGGATTCACCAGATAAATTACTTCAACAGAAAATACAAGAACATTCACTTGCCAAATAATTCCAGAAAAAGGTACAAAGCCCGCCCGGTTAAAAATGCTTGAAATCCATAGTACATTGATGAAATCCTGATTAAGACAAAGGCTCATAACATAACACAAAAAGCCAATAACAACCCCCACCATTCAAATATGAGTAATTTTAGACTGATAACAACCATCCCTGCAACGAGGTTCTCTAGACGCGACAGCAGTACCTCTCTCTAATTAGATACCTGTTGAGAACCGTATCGTCATGTCCATAAAAGAGGCCATATCCGATGGTTTGGGAGGGGGTGTGAATCGGCCGTAACAACGCACACAGATTTTCACAAGGGATGACATCAATTATACATGCAAGAAATTCTTGCTTATGCAACTTACTGCTTCCCTCAAAAGCAGCGCCATGTCAACTAATTCAGAGCAAGTGCTTTCATACTGTATGATACGGACCTTGTAAATACCATGCGCCTGGACTGTTTTTTGGTTTGTAAAACATTTTATTAAGCAAAAACATGAACTGTCATTTTACTGACGTTTTATGCGAAATGGCTCTGAGATTTGTATTTATTGTTTTCCAACATAGAATGATTGTTTGTCTTAACGTTTATTACAATAATATATCCAATTTATGTCAATGAATAAAACTAAACAACTTTGTTAAGCAACGTTTTGTTTATTCAAAATCTCACATTTATAAAAAACATCAAGAAGAAAAAATGAAAGTGTGGTGATTCTATTTTAAAACTACATTTTGAAGTATAATGCACAATTGATGTACTTTCCTGTCACGAGATGAGGCTACGCATGTTCATTATACAAGGAAATATTAACTAAGTATACTTCATATACTGAAGTCAAAGATTTTGAATTAATATTGTTAGCCAAAAATCTAGCGGCAACGGTATGTAATGCACTTTGTCTATTATTTTCTGTAGTTTACAATGAACTTTTTTTTGGACAAAACTGTACAACTGTGTGCTTTTTGTAACATCTTTTGTAGCATATACTGTACAAAAATGATCACCTGAAATACATCTTGTTTCTTTTTAGAATTGTTCGATTTAGAATGATGTAAACTGCCACAATTGTCAAAAGTCATTTTGTAGAAAATAGATACAACTTTGTCTTGAACAATGAAGCGTTTGAATGCTATTGACGTGATTTCATCTTGCGTTAGACTTTTAAAATAGGACAGGAATATGATATTTTTGAATAACTTCTTTCGTCTGAATGGAAAAGATAAACCTGCTGAACATTTTCAAATGTCATAGCTTTTTATACAGAACAATACAATAATAAAAAATATAATTTCCATCAACATAAATATCAAGAGTGAAAAATGGCGAACATGAAAAATGGCCGATACCCATCATTATACTAAAAAAATTTCGTCATGAATTGATAAAATCATTAAAAAAGATTTTAACACTGCAGCTATCAAAACAATAACCAATGTTAATATTTTGTTTTCAAAAATATTATCACTAAAATGGTACGAATCAGTAATCAATGTTAACATTCCCTCTAGTCATAATAAAATATCTACTTTAATACTGCCGTAATAATTTTTTAAAAAAAATGCAGCCATCAGCTATATTCATGCCTTCGGTAATGGCGGTACAAGAAATTAACAGCATGAAAATTATCTTGTCAGGTGTCATGTGTAATTTAGGCGTCGTGAAAAAGGTCTCACATGTTATTACTAGTATAGTCGTTATGAATAACATTCCACAGCCCAGCAAAACTTCTTTTCAAGCTTCCTTTATTCGTAGTGAGGATTATCCTTATCGGTACAGATCGGTCTACTGGTATATATACTTTATTCGCAGCATTCTTATTTTGCGGAGTAGTTGTTAGACTTAGCTTTTTAGTAGTCATAGTTGATTCTTCCTTTGATGTTATCTCTTTTACTAGTCATGGTCAGAAGGGCACTTGTTTTGTCATTTAACCTAATGTCTACAAGTATTATTATTAACTGGTATCTAATTTAAATAGTTGGTATCTTGAAGTTAAACATCATGTATAGTACCAAGAGCTTGTCATCGATCGAACTGCATAACTTATTTGATAAATTCATTTGCTATATAGTTCTGTTCCGTCGTAACATATTTGTAAACGGCCCACAACCAATTTGTTGCAGTTAAGTTTTCCGAGTGTGTAGTTTCTTGGTACTTGTTTCTGCCTGTATGTTTTGTAAGGGTATTGGGATAGACGAACTGGAAAGGGAGGGTAGGTTGCAAGGGGTTAATATATCTTATCTCTTTACATAATGGTTTATGTGGCTGTTTCATACAAGTATTTAATGCGCTTGAATGTGTTCCTTTATGTTTTTTTGTTTTTAATTAATATATGACAATTTGCTCTGACTATTAATGATTAATTGAATCGTAATTTTTTGTTGGTTTTCCACTTTAGATATTTGCTAGTTCTTGTTGTGACATGACGTGCCATTGAATCTTGATTTTATAGATACATGTACATGTAATTTTTTTACAAACCACGATATTTTATTAGAAGCAACTCTGACCCAACTCAGGCTATAATATCACTAAACAATATATCCGCGGATCTATAGTCTATAGTGCATGCCACTACAACGTCATTTGTACTGCAATATGACTTATCTTAATTAATGCACTCATTTGAGGTAATTTTAACATTATTAGTTTTATTTTTATCTCTTACATTAACTTACATAACTTTCTCATCTATTAGCGTTTCACAATTTTGTACTTGCAGAAAGACTCCATAAAGATGACATTTTTAGTGGTGACAGCTATTTTGACTGTAATCTTTGCAAGAGATGCCATTCTTTGTCCAGCGCCATGTTCGTGTAGACAAGATTCTGGCAAACAATTAGCAGATTGTGAAGATAAAAATCTTATGTCCATTCCTCGATCATTTCCACAATACATTGAAGTTCTGTAAGTTATTGCATTATTTATATTTTGCTTAAACGGTGATGTATCGCCAGTAATAGTAATACACTGTTATGCATGTTCCTACTAAATACAACAAACACATTTGTATGCAAGATTTCTCTTACTTATCTGTGGTGTTTTGAGTTTTGATTTCTACCAGATGCGTATCAATAGAAAGAAACTCTTGTCTTCTTTTTCAGATGCAGTTGGTGTCACGATGTAATTTGAAATGTTGAGATAAATTTGATATTAGTTATATAGTTTAAACGACTGGAAGGGATATGACAATCATACATATTAGAAAATCTTTAGACACCCCAATAGTTCACTAATCAATTATTACAGATAAATGTTCACGAGGAATAAGCGAACAATACAGATTCGCAAAAAACATTACTTTGATTCATAAAATGGGGCGTGAGATGTTTTATTATTAATTCTTCTCTATCCTGTATATTACAAAACCGAGAAAAACCTCTAAAAACTGAACTTTACCCGACCCCAGGGTGCAAACAATAGAAGTCATTGCTATTACAATAACAATATGAATTTGTATTAATATTTATGCGATAATATCTGATAAATATTAGGCATTATTTAATAATGTGACCTACATGACTCATAATTCTGGTATGTTATCTCATAATTATGATTTATTATCACATATTATTTGGCGCTTGGCAGTTTTACCTTGTTCATAGAAAAATTTGTGTGTAAAACTATAGATGTGCTTCCCAATTTTGTCTATTTCGTCGGATGGATGCACGGTTGAACGGACCATTGAAAACCGGGCGATATTAATAATAGGTGCGATGCTTGCTTAAGTTTACGTTCCTGATAATGATTATATACATGCATAGAGTAAAGCAGCTGGCGTAAGGTATAACTGTATAAAAATGCGACGTGTATGATTATGGTGTACATCATATTTCGGTGTACCGTTCTTCATTTTGTTAAGTTTCGTTTTGGTTCTGTTGGTAGTGTGCTGTACCTTCTGGTAAATTTTCAAACTTTTAGGATATCAAAGTCTAGACCCATTAAGAGTAGTGTCTAGAACATATCGTCCAAAATCAGGTTTCAACTCTCAACCCAGAGTTGACAGGCAAAGTAATTGTAGAATCCTACCTGCAAAGACAACTCCATCACCTTGGCCACTATAGTTTATATCCCTATTGTATTATGCAAATAGATAATTTTTTTCAAAAGAGTAACAAAAATAAACTACATATTACATATACAATATTCGTTCATTTGTTTGTTTTGAAAAACAAAATATGCAAAATGAGTTAAAATATATTTAAATGTATCCTGAGAACTTTTAATGTCTTATTGAAGTTTGTTATCTGATACATGTAACTAGTACAACTGTATTTCCAATCATATTCGGTGTCCCGGATTTACATAGTTTTTTCAATGGAGCAAACCTCGGTAATGTTTTGCGAAACTCGCAAATACTTTTTGAGTAACTAACTTGTTTTGCTCAAAAATGTTAACATTTGACTCAAAGCAAAACAATATGTTTAATTTGTATTATTAATAAGAAATATATTAATTTAATCAGGCTATATTTCTTGATCGAAAAAAAATTAAACGGTGACTGCATTTATAGGTCGGATACCTTTAGTGATGGCAGCTCACAACAAAACAAAAATGAATATTAAAGATGTTTGGGTAGGGATTCCAACGCAAAAGTCTTCCAAAATCCCCATGGATAGCATTTCATTCAAATTAGTACATTAAAATATGCTTAGAAATCAAATTTCGTTAATGTCGGACAACATTGACTTATTTCATGGGGCGAGTGTAGTAAAATGGCAGCTATTTTTGAACCAGAAGTCAGAAAAAGTCTGCCATAAGTTAAGCATCACCTACTTTTCCGGATCTAATGTTTTTTAAATAACATAAACCAATGAGAAACTGTTTAATTTGTATGAAAAAATATATATCATTAGGAAATTTGAACCTGTAAAATTCTTTATTTAAATCCTCAAATTGGTAAATTAAATTTTAGTGGTCTAATAATGATCACAAAAATACGCCAAAAAAAAACAACAACAAAACAATAGGTGACTAAGTTTTAGTTTGACACAAAATTTGTCATTGTTTACAAAATTAGAGTCATTCAACATGTCCTGAGGTGAAAGAGCAACAAATGGACTGTCGTTTGGCGTATTTTCCATCAATATCGGGTATAACCTCCACACTTCCAGTGTAAATGTTCAACACGCCGCCTCATTCCAGCAGCCAAACGCCTGTCTGTACTGTTGAAATCTCTGCCATTCTTCCACAAGTGCGACTTCTAATTCTCGAATATTTTGGCATCTTGAGTTCCTTTGATTGACTTTTCGCCCGATAAAGTCCTACACATGTTTAATCGGATTCATGTCCGGTGACATGGCTGGCCATGAAAGTGTGTTAATGGCTTCTGTTTCAATAAAGTCCCTCACAACACGCACTCGATGGGGTCGAGCGTTGTCGTCTTGAAACATTGGTCTGTCTGCAAGAGCATGGTTGTCAAAATGTGGCCTAACGTGACCATCCAAGATGTCATCGCGGTATTTCAGACCATTTAATGTACCGTTGAGAATCTGTAAGTAGAGCTTGCAGTCATGTAAAAAGCATCCCCATACGGTAACGCCGCCACCACCGAATGCAGTTGTTTCTACAATAGGGTTTCTATCTAAAGCTGTATTCTTTTGCCGCAAAACACGTATCCGACCGTCACATGGCTTCAACAGAAAGGGCTTTCATCTGACCAATGAATACGTCTCCAGCTTCTTATATTCCACTGACGATGATGTCTTGCCCACCCCATTCGTGCTTGGCGGTGCCTTCTTGTCAGTTCTGATCGTTTCAAAGGCATGCGGGCACGTAATCGAGATCTGTGAAGCCTCCGAATAACTGTTTAGTCACTGATTTGACCACCAGTAGGCCACATTCCCCGTAACTGGCCTGCTGTTGAAAAGGGGTGCAATTTGGCTTGACGAGCAAGGAAGCGGTCCTCTCTAAGGGTTGTTTTACGGGGCCTCCCAGATCTTCGGCGGTCCTCGATCGACCCTGTCTGGCTATGCCTGCTAATAACAGAAAATTTGGCTGCTATTTGGCGGTTACTCATACCAGCATTTTTCATTCCAAGTGCTTGCCAGCGTTCGGCGATACTTAATTTTCGTCTTAACATGTTGAAAAGTCTTTAACAGATAATAACTAACCACAATATCCACGTGAAATCGGACAAGGCTATGTCACTCAAAGTCAGTCTGTTAATTAGAAGAGGGGCAAATTTTTGAAACCGGTTTTTCCACTTTAAAACTATAATTATTGACATCTTACCTGTATGTTTTATTAAGGTATTGTTTGAAAGCATTTCATAAATGCATCAGATGCTGAATGAATCGTTTTGTAATAAAATTATTTAAGAAAATATATTTAGGTGATGCTTAACTTTTGGCGGACTGTATATATGCAATTTGGTCATGTTGGTAGAGCTTAATACCTTACCCCTGATGCTTGAGTCGATACGTTTTAATCTTAAAATTTAGGTTGCTTATTGTCGAATTTGGATTTATACAAAGTCGTCAGGCATATTTTGCATTATGGGTGAATTAAGGTTAGGTAATAAAATAGTGGACTTATTTCATTACAGAGATTTACAATTCAACTGAACTTCGACTATCGATAATGCAACGTTCAACACACTTCAAAATATGCGCTAATGAATGAATGAATGAATGAATGAATGAATGAATAAAAAAATAAATAAATAAATAAATAAATAAATAAATAAATAAATAAATAAATAAATAAATAAATAAATAAATAAATAAATAAATAAATAAATAAATAAATAAATACATTGAGAAAGAAAGAATAGATTCTTTGTACATGTGATACAGATACATCTAGATTTCTAAAAAAAATAGCGATACAGCTGTTTGAGGTAGTAAAACAACATCCTTTGGCTATGTTTGTACTGTATCATTCCGTCGAGAAATCGGGGACTAGGTAATTGTAAATCTGTTACAGACTGTCATAATTGCGTTTTTCTTATACCTTCGAATCTTGAAATATATTGATAAATTGTCAGTGTAGCCGAGAACTATCTTAATATCCCAGCGACAGCATCGATCCTAAATCTTTACCTTTTTTCTGAAAGTGGTTTTTAATTTAGACCCTGTTTCAATTTTTGGCTGTCGTTTTTACTACGATATTTTGTGTGATTATTGTACCTCTGTTGAAAAGTTAATTTCATTTAAGAACACCACTATATACCGTTATATAAACTAAGAAGAATGTAGTCCTCAAATTATAAAAAAACCACAATAACCCCAAAAAATCCCGCACATTTATATTTCAAACCAAATCAGATGACATATCGGACGATAGAATATCATCGCAATACATACGAGATCTAACAATTTGGAAGTTGGATTAACCATGTTATAACGTTTTCACTTCGCTATATCTAGCAGTTCAAAAATGATGCTGTTAGTTGGAATACGTTTAATGTATGAAAAACATGCAGATATGAACGTACGTACAACAGTAATGGAAATCACTTAATATATAAATAATGACTTATTAGCTGAGTTACTACCTCATTCGCATTTTTTGAAGTTGTGTGATCTGTCGTTGAACCACTCTCCGCAGTATTTGGCGCGTTCTTGGAAATCAGGCGAACGTCAAGTATTCTTTACAGGGGCTTAATTGTAAACTTAGAACACTTGGGATTAAAGGAAGCATTCTACTCCTTATTAACCAATGTTACACAAACGTTGAAAGTGGTATGTTTATCAATAATGCTAAATCATTGTGGATCCAAGTTTAGCAAGGTGTTCATCCGTGCAGAGTTTTGTCCACCCACTTTCTTATATAAACTGTACTTGGATATATTACTTAGTAAACTAGTGTCATCAAGTTGTGGCCAAGAAATATTCATCATAGCAACCCATCGTTTGCTAATTATCTTGCGTTATTATCAATCAGCCCGAAGGCATTACAGAAGCTTCTGAACGTGTTCTACAATTACTCACTAGTATGGATGTTTTAATTCAGTGGATCAAAATCTGAGGTGATTTTTCGCAAATATCGCTTAACTACATATTTTCCATTTGTATGGCAGCTCGGCGATGAGCAAATCTTAATTGTTTCTTCTAAAATGCACCTTTGAATTACGTTAATGTCTAACCTAAAGTGCGAGATGGCAGCATTAAATGCTGCAACAAGGGAAGGAAAGCTTTTTACGGTCTATTTGGAACTACAGAGGACTGTGTTGCTCTCAGTAAAAAAAAGTCACCTTAGCACACGACTTTACGAAAAACGAGACGATTTTATTTTCAAAATTTAAATTTTGCTCTTTTATGCAGTAATATTCCAGCTTCCCCTGAATATGATCAGGTATGCAAAAGCTTGCAGTGAGTATACTGATTTTTGCAAACGTCCCCTATTTCTTCGAGATAAACTTTTTAACCAAGGTTACAAGAAAATACGAAACGTCCGCGCCTTTAATAAGTTTTCCTATGGAATCTCTTTTGAAAATATAGTTTTCACTTGTGGTTTTGATGGCTGAAAATTAGTTTAAAAATATTTAGGCACACTGGTATGAATCTGGCAAAGTCACTGACGTTCACTATTATACCTGTTTGTTCTCATTCCGACTTAGATGTTAACACATTCTTTACTATTTTATAACTTTACACAATCTGTAAATATCAGGAATAAAACCATTCATTCCTTTATTTCGACAAAAATACTCATAAAGACAGGTAAGACAAATCGTTTTTGTGATACAAGTAGTTTATAGAGTTGTTGTTTTTTGAAAAGTCCTACGTTCTTTGACGTCAACTTCAATGTTAATCAAAATAGTCAACGTAGGCTTAACATATCAGATCTAGTAGATTTTCTCAGATCCGATTTATTTTTAGCAAGTACTGTTGCATGAAGGTAATAACAAAATAGCGAACAGCAAGGAAACTGTCAAACAAGACATCCAAAAATCGAAGCCCGAGAAATCGGCAAACTCCAGAACAAACAAACCAAAAATATAGTAACTACAGCAATGATCTTGACAGTGCTACAGGAATTTCAAACGAAATAGCGATTTAAACCAGGTTTCATTGCATACCAAACCTCCCGCTTCCATTACAGAAATATGTGATTAGGTTAACTGATAAAAATGGATGGGTATCACGAAAAATAGCAACAAAAAAAAACCGACGGAACAGCAAAAGCCGAATGTCAAGGGACAGTTACAATTCCGGATAAAGACAAACGCAACACAAAAACCAAAAACCCAAAAAAACAGAAAGAGAGTAATCCGAACCCAATAAAAACCATGGATGCACTCAGGTGCACAGGACGAGTAAGCAGTGCATGCCTCTAATTTGACAACCGTCGATTTACTCATTGTCATGTTTAGGGAATATGTTAAATCCAGGAATAGGAATCACTACTTATAACGCAGCGAAAATGTCCGATCTTATTTCAGAGAATGATTTACCTAACGATCAACCAAATCACAGTAACGACCATAGAACATCAGCCTAGGTACGACAAACACTTGTTTAGTAGTAAACATCAGTGATCAATATCGAAAATTGGAATACCGATCCCATGATCTAGAATAACGTATAAATTGTAAAATAAACACTCCTTACGTCCCTTGACTTTTGGCTCTTGTTGTTAGGTCGGTTTTCTTTACTATTTATCTGCTTGTTGTATTTGTAAACAAAAACTGTAGTTTCGCACTAATATTGTGTGTTTAATGGCGTATTAGTATACAGTTATTTCTTATGTGATTTGGGAACAGTCAAACTGTTGGCCCGAGGTGTAGGGGATAGTGTTTTGAACTGTTGCCCGAGGCCGTAGTCCGAGGTCAACAGTTCAAAACACTATCACCGACACCGAGGGACAACTGTTTGACTGTTCCCAAATCACATATGAAATAACTGTTTTATTACCTGATCAATTACTGTTTTAACAGTACGTGCAGAAAAAAGGACCAAGAAAATAGCTTTGCAAATATGTTAATAATTAAACTTTTCTCATGATTAAACAATCTTTTAACTATGTCATACCACCAACATTTTATATGTCTGTATGTTTTCGTATTGTTTTTCTCTGTTATTTCGTCCAAAAAATAAAGGAAACAGTCAGTTTGCTATTTTAAACTGACAAAATGACGTCAGAGCATGCGCGGGAAACAGTCGAAACTATTGACCAGTCAACAGTTCGCAAACATTGACGTTTTTATAATTTCAGACAACAGTAAAAAATACCAGATTACATTTATATAAGGTATCAGGTAATAATATCTTCGGTTGCACGTTTGATTCATATTGACGCATCCTTGAGTAAATACTTATGCTGTTTTATACCGGTGGATCACGAATTAATTAATAAAAAAAATAATGCAGAGTGATGCATTGGAAAGTTAAAAAGCTAAGGTATACGTTCAATTTTTTTATAATAAACAAATTATGTATGCCTAAAGAATATATATAATACTACTTGTATCTTAACCAAGCAGTGATTTTAATGTTAAAATAATAGGCATGAAATTTTAATCATTGAAACGCCACTTAAGGACCCCCATTCAAGAAAAGATATTTAAATCATGCAGGTCGAAATTTAGGGTAATACCTCACCACCAATCTTAAGATTGTAAAAGAAAAAGACGGATACTAATTTTTTTTAAAGCATGCATATATAAAATATCTGAATATTATTACATGCTTAAGGGTAATTTTATAAAGACATAATGAAGGATGATGTACACATTTTTTTCAAATACACCATGGGTAAATGTAAAACAATACACAAAGAAATGTAGGAACGTTATGGCGTTGATTGAAATCTGACGTAAATGTTTTTTGTTTGAATGATGTCTAACGTGGCGTTAGACATCATTCAAGCAATTTGTCAGCTATATCATGGATTCCAGTTTTTATTCGGGAGGATGCCGGATGAATATGACACCTTATCCATTTCAATCAACATTCCAAATCATATACTACAATAATGGAAGCGTGAGGTTTGTCATGCCATACAACCTGGTTCTTTTGAAATGCCTGTATCAAGTCAGGACCATTGCAGTAGTTAATATATTTTTGGTTGTTGGTTCTGGAGTTTGACGGTTTCTCGGACTTGGATATGTAGATTGTCTATTGTAGATTTGTCATTGTTACCAAAAAAGGAAACCATTTCTACCTATTTATGGTTTCAGATCAATTATGTAATAATCTGAATTAAGAAAAAAATATCTATATTGGTAAATAATTTCCTTGAAAATATGTGAAAAGTATGTTTCAAATATATTGTTATGAACTTACAGTTGTTGTTTTTGTTAAAAATGATCATGAATCACAGTAGAGTTTAATAGTTTTGCATTGTAAATGATACTAGCAGACACGATAGTTTTAATTTGGGTTCTGCAAAAAAAAGAAAATATAGAAATTGAATTGAGAATTTATATTTGTCAGCAATACTTGTTTCTACAGACCTCAAAATCCATTTACATGGAAAGTGTTTGATCGTTAATGCCAAAAATGTTTGTCAATTAAATAAATAATCAATTTATATTAGTTTATGTGCTTGAATGGCTGCTAATGCCATTTATAGCGATTTGCTAGATCTATCATAGTTGTTGCTGTTGACATTGTCTGTCGTTCACTTGAATCTTTTGAAGACTATATACTGATCTTGTTTCCGTTGTCTTTTAATAGTTTTTTTCCATTCTGTATGTGAGAAAATGCTTGTCAATGGGCACCTCTTTCTCATAATAGTGTCCAAACTAAAATGCATATACTACTTAAAACAAAAATCGGTTATGGTGTCCTAAGATTTTTATTTTAATTGCTAAATACTTTTACATGCTAATAATTTGACAAAAAATTGAGTAACGATTTGTAAACGTAATGTCTCGGTCACTACGGTGTTCATTTGTTATTCACAGACTTAACAATCCTGTTGAAAATCTCATGGATAAATCTCAAGAAATGATAAATACATGTAATACAAGAAATTTAGAAATTAAACTGTTTTAAATAAAACAAACAACCAATAATAGTGTTGATAATCCCACATTTCAGGCATGCTATCTATGCTTATTTATGTCGAGTTTCTTATAAGTTATTGCAAACATGTAATAATGTTGATTGCAACCTGACGTAAATGTCACAATGTCTTTATATTTATATCCGTTTTTCATATGTAAATACTAAAGTTACATTGTCGTGAACTTGTTAATATTGCATAGTATAAACTAACGATTATTTTACTGTCAAATGTAATGTTTTCGAGTTACAGTTGAAAGCAGAAATGTAAACATGAGAACATAATGATAACGCACAATATGTGAGTCTTTGACTTTCTAAGCATTAACAATTGTACTGCAATATTTGACCAAAGGAAATTGAGAAATAAAACATAAAAGGGTAATAACTAAAATAAATGTTGCGAACCCTATCATAATGCAAAATAATTTAGTCGACTACAGATTAAGGGACCTGGTTCTGTAAATATACTTTAAACAGTGTATTGTCATAAACAAAGGCAAATGGATGAGACACATGTGACAAAAATGGATGAAGTATTTTAGTTTACAGTAATAGCATTACAAATAAACCATTTGTTACAGAAGCAGTAATTTGAAAGGAGTGACGCATGATAATAACACACTAAAGATAAAACAAATATAATTTATAGAATATATAAGCGTAGGCTACACTTTATTTTAAATTGTTAAACTGCTTGAAGACCCGCTTTACATTAAAACTGCAATGAAGTTATTCTTGTATTTCTGTAGTAAGGTCTATACAAATACGAAATAATGAATGTCCTAAATAGAAAAAAAATGTTCGTACACTTCTTACAAGAAATTTATTTAAAGAAATTTCAAGGCAAATGTCAAATTACTGAACTTTGT
The DNA here is from genome assembly GCA_944474755.1 of Limnoperna fortunei. Taxonomy (NCBI): domain Eukaryota; kingdom Metazoa; phylum Mollusca; class Bivalvia; order Mytilida; family Modiolidae; genus Limnoperna; species Limnoperna fortunei. Next base: position 17,014,139 of record OX104124.1, on the reverse strand, counting down.
GGTGCAATCTGTTTTAAACAAACCTCGAAATATCCTTTTAAGAATAGATGACTATTGTGCCCACAAAATTTAAGATACCCAATAGACGTCTTAAGGTCTGGATCTCTTTCCAAATGTAACAACATGAAAACCGTTGAGTTTTCGACACTCTACACGACCATGCCTCATATGCAGCTTAAAAACTAGGCATAAAAAGTAAACGTTCCTTGATAAAAGGAATCAGACAATATATACCTGTTAATTAGCCATGACAGAACTCACATCGTCATCAATGACTCTAAGTCAAAAAATAAATATATCTACTAAAGACTAAATCTGTCAAATGTTATCGGACAATTAAAATGATTTTAGCAGTGAAAACCCCATGCTAAATATTGATTGCTTCTTTCTTTAGAAGTCAGACTCAACACTGCTAAGGTGTTTAATATTTAACATCAACTTTGATGACAATTCCAGAAGGTCACTTTTACGAAATGTAAGTTGATGAACATATTGTCGTTTGAGTGTTTAATGTAGAATATTTCTATAAAAACCTGGTATTATAATGTATCTTTTTTTCACCAAGACCACGAGCAATATGCTACAAAAACTCTATTAATCAAAGTTTGACGTGGCTAACTTTGTGGGCGCAATTATAGGTGCACGTTTGATGCAAAGTAATAATATTCATGTAAAATGATTCTTGCTGTTTACTTCAATATTGATGAAACCTAACCTTCGGTATCTTATGATTAACTTTATGTACAGAACTGAAATAATATGCACGTATCCATGAAAAAAAGACATTTGGTCCGCATATAGAATATAACACTAAACGCAATCGGTAGTATAAAATACTATTTTGACTTTAGACTCATAATGCTCAAACGAACAAAAAATATTTATATCTAAAAGCCAGCACACTATAAAATTAAATTAACTTATAATGTTTGTTAAAACAGAATAATATTCATAAATCAAAAGGAATACATATTTGATGTCTAAAAACCCCAGAAGGTATATCAAATGTAGAAAAGGTGTCATATAAAATATGTCTACATTGCAAACACACTTTTGCTAATAATACTACAAATAAATAAAATTGTGATATATATTTACTCGCGTTGAAATAATAACAATTGTGTTAATGTTTTACAGGCGGTTGAATAGCAACAAAATAACTGTCCTTGACAATGACTCCTTCAGCCACCTGAACAACCTGATAAAGCTGTAAGTGTTACAAGATGTTTTGTATTTAACCAAACCATTTTGATTAACTTTGAATAATAGAATGAAACTAATTCGTACCCACAACGTACGTTTATTTTTAAGAAGTAAACAATTGAATTACATTAAAATTGTCAATGGCATACATTTACCGCTGTATTGATAATTATCTAGAGCCTATTATTGATAGGACGTATGATTTGTGTTTAAGTACACATAAATATAGTTCAGGAATGACGAAAAATCTAATGAAATTTATCACAGTAAATAACAACATTTTGCCAATAATTCTTGCAAGTTACGTCATATGCTATAAAATCAAACACTAGAATAAAAGCATGTAAGACAAGAGAATTCCATTCCGCTGACAGCTCTATAGAGAGGGAAAAATAATTCTTCCTTAAATGTAGAAAACCAACCTCATTTTGAACCTTTACTAATTGAAAATCAAAACTGGAAAGAGAATCCCCGCCTGATTGTTGTCTATTAATGTCAAGTTAAGCAACGTAGATTAATCAATAACCCAACAGAGGTGTAAAGTATATGTTAATATATAGGTTAAAAACGGACGAGAACAATTTACTTTTGTAAAATGTAGAAAACATTTTGATCCATACATAGGAATTAATCAACATATGAAAGTGACTCCCAACCTGATTGTTTCAGTTGTATACCTATTAATGTCTACTTAAACTATGCAGTTTAAACAATTACGCATTTTTTCAAAAGAATTTGAGGTGTAAACTGTACCTATTAGCAGAGATTAAAGACTTTGTCATATATTCATGTTATGTCTATATTTTCTTATTGTTGTCCCAGAACAAGACTGTGTTTGAGTCGGATTAAGCAAACACTATAAGTGGAACTTTCATATTATTTCATATTTTGTGAAAAGTATTGGTTTTGACTTCCGTAACACCAATCGTGATTTTTATCATCATCAGATAATTTGTTGTTTCTTACAGTTTATGTCTTTTTCACTGTTTATTAACAACCAAAATCTAAAATACACATCACAAATGTAAGAAGACAGCAAAATATTCCTGTAAACATTTACAACCGTGGCCTTGCAATAAGGGTCGATGGTGGAGCCATTAGATTTTAGCATTCAGAGGTATCCCCGCCACATTTTAGAACTGACACGAATACCATTGATTTATCAAATGATATAGTCATTTGTTAATAAACGTTTGGTCATCAGTAATCTGCTATGTTGTGAAATCATTAATGCGTTTTCATTTTTACACTTAAGAGGTAGCTGCTGAGACCTATGCAGTCACATATTCGTTTTGTGTTTTTACTTCTACGCGGCTTAAGCCCGGAGTCCAGTAAAATACTATCACTTATTAAATGATATAAAGTCTACTGGCAAAGAACAAGTATTCTGCAAAAATAGAAAAATGTAGTTATTTAACTGAACATTTTTATCTGTTAGGAATGCTGGCTTCTACTGACTTCAAAATCTGCTAATATGGAACGTGTTAGATCGTGGAACGTGTTAGATCGTTAATACCATTAGGAATTATTAATTTTTTTCAATGTGGCCGAGTGGTTCAGGTAGTTCGTCTACTTTTAATCACGTGGCTTGTCAGCAGTGAGTTTGAGGGTTCGGGTCCTAATGCGGGCAGGTTGTTTTTCACTCCAATCTTTATTGAAGAGAATTGAAAATTTTCCAACCATAGGTCGTTCCTTTCTCCGCGTTCTCAGGCTTCCTTTAAACTAAAAACAAGACGCCATGATGAAACTGCTGGAAATGGCTTCAAACAACATTCAAACAAACAAGCAAACAATCATATATATAAAATAGTTAATTTGATCATGAAAAATAATTAGTTGATTTGCATGAATTATTGATAACACTACTTTCGATATTTTTACCGATTTGAAAGATGTATCATTGTGTACTTCTGTATTTCTGCGAAGATTAAAAACCGGAGAAAATGGTGAAAACTTCCTGGCTCCGCTGTAAATTGTATTATATGCAACATGATTTTATATTGCATTCCTGATTACTCAGCAGTGACAAAATGTGTGTTTTATAGGTGTTGCATGCATCTGTCAGTCCTAATAGTCGCTGAGGTGGTTTAAGTATGTATCTTGCAGTCGCAATAAGTTATTATATATATATATATACTAAAGTGATTTTACAGTGCATTACCGATGTCTCAGTTGCAATTTTCTATGCATAATTTTGGTTTTAAATTGCAACTGAATATATGTGGAGTAAATTTGTATGTCAACATTGGAAAAACAGTGAAAATTTAATATCTCAGTTGAATTAAATGTTTTAATTTTTAAGAAAAGTTTAAATGTATATATAAGAATTTCAAGGGTTGTTCAGTATGTGGTATATGAATTGATGTAAATCTGTTCTAGCGAAAGTTTTGGCAAAATTTAATTAACATAGTTTAAATATTATTGGAGTAGTAAAAGGCACAATTTCTTAAACCCAAAACACACTTGAAAAAGACAAAAAACCCTTAAAACCCTAAAGCAATATTTACTTAGAAACAGAATAAACGAACAAACGAGCATTAAAGCTCTGTTTTTTCTATTCACTGGCCATTACGCTAACAAAAGTAACGTTTTACGTTCGTACAAACATCCTGATTTTTTTTTGTAAAATGACTTGGAATGAAGTAACATCGAAAAAAAAAGAAAGATTTTACCCATTTTTTAAGTGGCTTTTTTTCCACCAAATAACTAACGCCAACACTAATATATTGATAACCTTTTACTCTTAAAAGTAAAATCGTATTTGTTAAGCTATCAAAAAAAAAAGATTTTAATGACAGTACAATTTCTGATATTTGACTGTAATCTTCAACAGTTTGAAGAGTTGGACATCCATTATTGTTGATTTGCGTGGGTTGTCTTTCCGGAGCCCGAGGAAATACAGCCCATGCAAGGTGAACATACTGGAAATATACTGATCAAAAAGGCAACAATTGTTATGTTATGCTATGTCTCCCAATTACCGGTTCTGGTTTTGATTTAGTCACCCTCTGCGACAATTTTTTGGCGCTGTCTATCAAGAGATGCCAATGATAAAAGTCGAGTGATATTATTCAGAGGTAATCAGTAAGTTTAAAGTTGGGTGACATAATATGTATATTGTTTAAGATGTTGAATTATAAGATCTATAATTTTGCATTTGCATATAATCTGGCAAATTCTTCAATTTATCTAGATTTCCGTTAGTAAAATTTTAAGTATAAACGCAACATTTTTTTTCATTTTTAAATGGAAATTTTTATTGTATTTAAACTTTTTTGTAAACTTAAAAACATTCAACCTCACAATCATTGTGACTTCTAAGCATAAGTACTACTTACACAGCAAAATCCGTCCAAATGAAAATTGAGAAATACAACAAATGTTAGCATAAAACTTAAAGGACGTTAATTAAAATCAAATATTGCCTCATCGTAAAGCAACTAATCTACATTTTATTTGAAATTGATTTTAATACACAGTGTATTATACAAATGCAATGGATTCAGTGCCTCAATGGGTACACATGGTAGTGCTTTCATTTTTTATCATTCCAGTGTGGACTTTGAAGTCATTGTTTTAGTTAGGTCTCTACAAATGCAAACTTTTTCTAAATGACCTAATTGTTCGTATACTTCTTTCAACTTTTATGTAAATGTCAAAATGCTACATATTATGATGCAATCTTTTGTAAACAACCCTCGAAATATTTATTGAAGAACTCATTACTGTTATGCTATGACGTCTATAGATTGTCATTTCAAGTAAACAAACCATGCTCAAATTTTAAGAATGTTAATAATTGTATTACATCAGACATTCGTACAAAATTAAACTTTATTCAACTCAAAACACTGCCCTTTCATTTAATATGGAATGTCTATAGATATATGTAACAGACACTCCGTCTACTCTCTACAAATTAGTTGCAACTATTTTAGAATTGGAAAACAGATTGTTCAAACAGATTGTTGTTAACACATACAAAGATAAACAAGAACCTAGTATATTTCTTTCTTTAATTCTCGCTACCAAAGTAATAGATAATATAAATCTTGGAAATCTTACATCACAGGTGTGTTACATACAAAATGCACCAATGCCTTAAAAACAATTCTGTTACGATTATGTCTTATACCTATACTACCCCATAGCACCCAGAATCTTCAACTAATAACGTGTATTGCAGCATCTTTTGATCAATGACTTCAAAGATAAACTTCGTGACTGTTCTTGCCACTATTCCACATTCATTTATAGATCTTTAGGTAACGTGATAAATAGAAATCTGAACATTGTTGAAAAGAAAGTTTCCTCAATATCTTTTCCAAAGATCCGACATACCATGTGCCTATGGATACACTATACGACTATGCCATACAATGTGCAATGCAAGATGACCAGGACTTCGCTACCTTGTCAGAGTTGTCCGAGTTGATAAACCCATGATGTCAAGATTCGAAAAAGAATAAGTCTTTTAAGAAGGTTCATGGGTAAAAGAGCATCATCAGTCTGCAGCAATTTGGATGCTGCTAAAACTGTCCGACATGCATAAAACATATGTTGTTGGGCCAGCAGATAATGCCCTTTACAAAAATATATTTATCTACAAGAAGCGCTACGCTGTCCGAGTGGATTCTTGAAAATTACAAGATGTGTTGCATCATTCAAAGCTGATCTTGTAACAGATACCAACACTCTACCACCAAACCTCTATCAACAAACTTGACCACTGTTTTGAACATCAATAAGAACGGTGCTTTAAAATTACAGTGATTTGTCGACATTCCACACGGCCATTTCTCTTATGCCGCTTAATACCAGGCTTAAAGATCTTAAAAAACGCAGCTTTTACAAAATAGAATCAAACGATATATATACCTGGTAATTAGCCCTGACAGAACTTACTTCGTCATCAATGACATTTAATCAAATAATAAATATACTGGTGACCAAATCCGTCAAATGTTAGATTTTTTATTGACATTTGTTTTGTTTAGAGGACAATTAAAATGACCTGAGTATAGCAATCTATACGCAAAATACTGACATCTGCTTCCTTTTTTAAACACACCTGAGTTTTTAAGATACACTTTGATGACAATATCCATACGGTCACTGTTTTGAAATGCAAGTCGAAAATAGAAAATAAAGACGAAAATCATAAATGTGCGGGCTTGATTTGTCGATAAGAAACACTAACTTAGGAGTAAGATGTCAGTTTGATTCGTAACCTTAATATCCTTGTCACGTCTATATCACTGATGTTATATCAGAGTAAAAGTTATTGAAGAGAAATTGGTCAGTACATGAAGTGAAAACTCATTCACAAACTAATTAAAGCCCAAAGGACTTCGTGTTAAGTTTATGAATGAGGTTACGGCTTCATACACCAATAACTTCCATCAATACAGCTCTTATTCCTTCCAATTCCACTCATTAAAGAATATTTTCAATTTCAAGAAGTTTAGTTGAGTTAAATGAACCAACTATTGTATTGCAACTTATACAATAGGAAGAAATAGCAACGAAAACGGACGCACAACATGAGCCGAAAGTAAAGAGAAAGATATGGAAAACATATACACGGAAGCAGAAAGTAACCCGAACCCTATTGAGCTTATGAGTGCACTCACGTGCTTCGTACGAGTAATCTGTGCATGCTTCTAATTTAACACCTGTTTAGTTACCCATTATTATGTCTGAGAAAAAGTCATTTCCAGGAATGGGAGAGACTAATATGACTCTGCGAAGATTGATTTCCCATAGCGTCACTGTGACGACCATGGAATTTTTGTTTGATGGGATAACATCAACCTAGGTAGTTTAGTAAAAGCAGGGACCGGTCTACAAACATGAATACCAACTGCAGAATCTAGAATAAAGTATAAGTTGTAAAATGTACACACAATACACTGGAGCTGCTGGACTGTTGCTATCGAAGAACTGGAAGTTTACAATAGGAACATAAGTCGTCACGTTTTTCGCTGATAATAGTTTGTAGTCACGTTTAAAAAAAAATAAACGATAACAGTTGACAAATAAAAATGTATTTTCAATTGTTATTGGAAGCATGGTAGACATATTGAACATTAAAACGTATGTAAAATAGATATCAATTGGTACAGGAGTAATGTGTAGAAACTTCCTCGTTGAATATTTAAATAAACAACAACTAAAAGCAAACCAAAAAAAAAAAAAAAAAAAACGACAACAACACCGTGACAAAGTCTTATTCTATTGTGTCATTTAGTCAGGGAAGTTATTTCCTCTTCTAGGTAATAAAATACTTTTTAAGTTTTTTTGCATTTAAGTGACTCCGTTAAGTTTTGGAATTTTCTTTCTATCGTTTTGGTATTTTCTCCTTTCCGCAATGACTATACACGATTTACAATAGTGCAATGCACTGAAGAATTGATAGAATCGAGCGTAATCACATTGATTAAGGTGGTTTAAATTGTCGAAAAGCTAGGATGCAGTCCATTGTACATCAGAACAGAAAGAACATTTGAAATGGTATATTAGTGCTTTTACCACAATACAAAATTTTTTTCTAAATGGAAAAGTTGATCGTATATTTACAATAAATTTATTGAAACTAAAAGGTTAGGCAAATGTAAAAAAGTGCACCGTTTTATGATTTTTCCACTAGCCCTTATCATATATTCATGGAAGAACGGAATAATATTGCGCGTGCATGTGCGTAGACTGCTATTGTAGACATCTGACTAAAGTCTGCATTACCAAACTCTCCCACTAACATATAGTGACTCTCCTGTAAGATATATCCTATTTACGAGGACACTTATTTATGACTATACATTTCACACTTCCTGTATAGATCTTTAGATACGTGTTTCACTATTAAGCACTTTTGTCAATTGATGTATATTTTGTTTACTTGTCCCGGTCCTGAATATAGTTTGCTTTACTGGACGTAAAGCAAACATCCAACCAATCAATTAATGTTCTCCAATTTTCAGAATTTAGGCTTTATACTCAAACAAATGCGTAACAAAAGAACAAAGAAACCCAATATGAACTGCATTAATATATCCTCGCTCGTTATAAGTACTATTTATAATAACTGAAGCAATAATAGTAATAAAATATAGATAACGTTTAATCTATTTTGTAACAAACGAATTGCTGCATTTTTCATAAAGCGTGACAAGAGTTCTGACAAAAGATTTTTCAATTTCTTTTTATGTTGTTTAAAGAAAACGGTAGAGTTCATCCTGGCTGCATGAGTGAGACTCGAACCCAATATTAGATTAACTACCTTAACCACTCAGTCGCAGAATAAATAACATGCTGTTGCATTTAACAATTGTTTGTTAAGCACATTAAAATATATTATATAAAAATTTTAAATTTACTGATTAAAACAACAAAAGTTTGTATCAATTTGTTTTATAACTATAAGACTCAATATAAATATTCTTTACACTTAGTTGTCTATTTTCATTTCCCCATCAAGCTATAACTTCTTCATTATAAGAGAATCATGGACAACATCTGGTAACCCTACATTACACTGGAAGGTATAAAATACAACTTTTTAAATTTTTTAACAGGCAACTAATAAGCTGTAATGTTAATTATCAAAGATTATTTTTATTGACATAGATAAACTAGATTTACCAGATATACTAGATAAATTAATTTTATATACACCTTTTCGTGGTTGGATATATAAATATATATCTTTAATGTGCAGATGTATAATAATTAAAAATTTCTCAACGTAAGAACATAATTGTTTGCAACAAAATATACAATGCATCATTTAACCAGTAACCCTTTTCCTTTCCCATTTGTTTATACTACATTTGTATATGCACAAGTGCGTACTTTCTATATATCACCATACCCCTCCATGTTTCGATTCAACTCAAGTCCCTAAAAACTAAACTAGGACCTTTCCAAAGTAACATCCTTTATACAAAGTGTCAGTTAATAGCAGGGATCTAGAACGGATAGAAAATCGTTGTGATATGATATTTTAAAGAATTATTAATGGTAGCAGGTACCAATTGACCTGTTTATCGTTGACGTCGCAGTGCCGATATTCTCCACGGGCAAAGAAACCATATCGTACCGTCAAATAATTTCCGCAAGTCTTTCGCAGTTGATATCAACAAAAATGAATATATGTTCCTGACGTAGAATTCAAACAATGTTTTGTTAGTTTAAAGAAAAAAAATATTGCAGTTTAAGTATAGGAGGAGAAATTCCAGTTATCTATGTAACGTAAAGCGCTGTCAGTTTGAATGTTTTATCTCAGTTGTTGAGCTTGAAATTTACGGATATAAAAATTCCGCACTTTTTCTGCACAAAATGAAAATCAAAGCTTTCATTGGATACCAAAAATTGCTTGATATGACGTCAGGAACATTTGTTAATTTTTAGTTGAAGATGATGTGCCCAGGTATTTTCCAGTGTCGTTCAATCGTCAATACACAATCAACCGCCTCGATTCGAGTTAATTAGCTAAAAGACGGAATAAAACACGGAAAAGTTGTTGAAAATTAACAAATAGCATATATTTTATTGAGGAGCTATACAAATAAAAACTTTAAACAGGTAAAGAGAAAATAGTAAAATTTAATCAAAGTCGTCAAAAATAAACTTTTGATGGATTTGGTAAACAAAATTGCTTCCGGATTAGGGAAGCAACCGTCATTTAATGTATATCTGTATAACATATACCACATCTTTTACCATTTAACGTATTTAAACTATGAGACGATTGCGTCAAATACGATAAGTCGTAAAAGACTTGGCATGAATGTTTTGATACATAATTCAATCAATAGAAATGAAGTGTATTGTTGTTCTCAAACTGCCTGTGGAATTTGTAAGTTTCCTGTTTCAAAACTTCAAGACGCTTTTAGCTTCTTCCATCTCTCTGGGGCATAAAAATTGTACTTTCCGAGTTCTGTACATTTTTGTTATTTACTGAAGATGCTTTGTAGCTGGGTATTTGTGTTATTTCTTTTACATTTGTTGTGACATTAAATTTTTCTGTCTGCTAGACATACTTTGCAAATTAATTTCATTGTGTCTGTTAATATCTGGCGAAGCGGTCAGTTTTGTGCATATTTGAGGGCCACATCGTTTTTGTGTATTGACATATTTCTAATTAGCTGGTGTGAGGAGAGTTCACGTAGATTTTCCTTTGTATTTGCTCGACTAAGGTTGCTCTTGAAAGTGTCTGATAGTGCTATATATTTTGATTTATCGGTAATTTGTACATTTTCCCTTTGATGTGTACCGGTGATAAAGTCAGTCAAAACGTACTGGCATTTATCACCGAATTTATCGGGTCAGTGGGCTGCGGAGGAATCTAACTATGATTACGTCACAATAAATAACAGAATGTTCAAAAATAAACAAACGTGAAAGCAAGATAAAATAAACAAACAATATACCCCCCCCCAAAGAAAACGAACACAACGCGACCACCAGAGCTCCGTTTTCGCAGCTACCTTCCGTTAACAATAATACAGTTTAAATAATCTGAACAAAACTCTTCAAATTGCACAAACATTAACAGCAAGTGACAATCTCGAATTCCTGTTCATTCACCACAAGAACTTGCGAATGACCTCGCCATTTTTGGGGGTTAATCCGACAAATCACAACACTGTAATAAGATTATTACAGCAGGAAAATTCGGCATACACAAGAACCTACAACTCATCGCATTTATGCATTGGAATTACAATTGGAATTTATAAATAAATGATGACGATGTGTAAATCGTATCTCCCCTGGCCACTGCAAAGTACTGAAAATTAAAAATAACACAGCACCAAACAGTTAGTAATACCAGAAATGATAACGATATAAAATACAAAATATAGAAAACATTAAAAGGGGAAACTGACACTCAATTGGAAAATCGGTCAGAAACGTTGGGTATTGGCAACATAAATTTGAAATACGGTTCGTCAAAGAGCAAAATATTAAAAACACAAAATGTGACACCCATTTAAAAGATTCTCATTCACAAACTATTACATGAACGATGAAAAAAAAGACTTGCCTTACAGGAGGATCAATGAATCATCACGCCACATTCCGATTGAATGACGTTGACGCTAACTGACGTAGCAAACCGCTTTTCACAGATCACTTCGACCAAAAAAGTAGTTCCTTAAAAAATATGGCCTTAATTGACAAAAAATACTCTTTTTGAAAATTACCGATAAAAGGAATATAGGACATTTTGTTTGTGATACAGACTTTATCACGGCTTAACGTATCAGGTTCGCCCTACGGGCTCACCTGATACTGGCCGTGATAAAGTCTGTATCACAAACAAAATGTCCTATATTCCATATATATAAGTTTTGCTGTAATTATCTTGCCTTGATCTACGTTGTATGTACTAACTTTTTGAGATTTTATCATGTCAATATAATATTTATCTCATTTGTTATATTGGATTGTTTCTGACTATATGTGTAGATATGTTCTTTATACATCTAATGTCCCCGTTCAGTGATTACCCTTGTCTGTAGTTTCATCTCTACCCGTTACAAAATCTGTTCACCTGTCTGTCTGAGCACAGACATTTAAACCAGTACTAGTATATGTTGACCACTATTTATATGTGCTTATGAAAAATAGCTATTCAATGCAGAATCATAACAAATTGCCACATACCGTCATATGTTTTCTGGTCGACCGTGAATTTATTGTGGCTTAGATATGTCATATAACGTGTTTATTTTTATTTACAATTACACATTTTTCTAGACCATGCGATCGGTATTCCGATTTTCTAGACCGATCCCTGCTGTTGACTGCTAAACTACTCAAACAAGGCTTTGTTGTACCTAAGTTGATGTTATCTCTACAGACGTTTTATGGTCTTCATTATTACTTAATTGATCGTATAGGAAATCAGTGTCTCGAATACGATCTGACATTTTCGCTGAGTCGTAGGTAGTCATAGGTTGTGTTTCCTATACTGGATTTTACTTTTCCCTAGACATGACAATAAGCAACTCGACGGGTGTCTAATTAGAGGCAAGCACTGCTTAGTCGTCCTGAGTGCTCCCATGATTTTTATTGGGTTAAGGTTACTCTCTTTCTGTGCTTTATGTCTTTGGCTTTTGTGTTGTGTTTGTTTATATCTGGATTTGTAACTGTCATTTGGCTTTTGGCTAATGTTGTTCAGTCGGTTTTCTGTATTATTTTCTAAACTAAGATATGTTTTTAAGCATAATACAAATATATGGCTTTTATCTAGAATTTTTTTTGGTTTACGGTATGTAAAATGATTGATCGTAAGAGTAGTAAAACATGAAAATTCATGACAACTGCTACACAACTTGATAATAACGGGAATAACAATTTACATCCTTGAAAGAACTTGGTTGGGATTCACTGAAAAATAGAAGAGAGGAAAAATTCAAAAATTAGATTTTATATATTAGATTTTGCATGGATACCTCCCTAGTTATATATCTGAATATAATATCTCCAATATTAAATTAGATGAACAATATCCTCTTAGAAACACCTGATGTTTTAATGTTCCCAGGGCTCGTACTTGGACCTATAAAACTAGTTTTGTACCATCTGCACTAGATGCCTGGAACAAATTGGATGCTGCTGTACAAAACTATCTATCTCTATGTTCAGGAACAAGTTATGTTCAGATCTGGTGAGTCCCCCTGTGCACTACTTGATTGGACATTTCAATATTTTATACTGTTGTCTTCGTAATGAAGTTAGTAACTTAAACCATTAATTATATCAATCACACTTATCTGGAAGATCTGAATGTGACTGTGGTTGTAATATTGAAGATAACGTCCACTTATTTCTTCTATGTCCATTATATGATCGTTAACGAGCTTACTTACTAGATAAATTATCAACATTTAACCTTCATCTAGATGTTGATACCCTTCTTGGGAACAATTTCAATCTCTCATTAGAATACAACATAGAAATTGCACAATATGTGCCTGAATTTATCAAAGATACAAAAAGATTCGACTATGTCTAAGGCTCCATTCCTTTATAACCATTGTCCATATTTGTAATGATTTTTTCTTTTTTTTCTCCTTATTACACCAATACTATTGCAACTCATCTTATTTCATTATTTCAATAATAATACCACAAGCTATTTAGGTACTGCTATTAATAAAAACCACTACTATTATTCCATCTACATAATTGTATTGATAAGCTAAATTTTTATATATTATAACCAGAATCAGCCATACAATCTATTCTCCCAAGTATTTATGAGCCAAACTTTTTATGTTTATATTATAGTGATTAATTATAAGTGTATATATGTTATTTTGCATGCCTTGTTATCACATTCAGTTTAGAGGACAGGATCCTTATATGCGAATAACACATTAGTACATGTTAAGTCATATTAAACGCATATTAAATACTTCAAGACACGAAGGTCAATTGTCTAAAAAGATTTGTAAAATGACAACATACCGGTACTTTACTTTCTGATAATATTGATTACTGTGATTGCTAATTTCTAGGTTTATATTTTATTTTGTATTGTTAATTTTCTTTTCTAAACGCGCATCTATGATTTGCAAAAGTAAATTACACTTAAATGAGTGCATTTCTTTCAAAGGGCATAACTGCATACTTACATAAATAGCCTGCAAATCTCATATTATTTTTTTAATATTCTCTGAGTTTAAAGATAGTCCACTGAACATTTAGATACATAAGTGTTAAAATAATCCGAAAGGTAATTATTTCACTCATATCGGACGAATGAGTTTCGGCTCGTTGATCGAGAGACTAATATAGCAAGTTAGTTATAAACTTTTTATAACCAGAGTGTTAATCCTATGGTTTCAAACCACAACCTGCGGTCACTTCGCGTGCTCAACTCCAGCTTTTTCCTGACACGTGTATGCATTTCCCGGGTAATCGAATGTTTCATTAAATAAAATGGTGACAAATTGCTTAAATTGACGTAAAATCGCATTAAAAAGTAGAAATAGTTTGCCTTAACTTTTTAAACAGTTTGTCCAATGTATGCTAAACTCAAAATTTTCTGTAAACGACATACATATTATGTTTCTTTTTTATGATACTTCACCAAAAATATTAGTCTCTAATTAATTTATCAATTGTCCATGTACACTATGTATACAGATTTTCATATTGTGCAATTACCATTATTTTAAAACCTATGTATTTCCAGTTTTGAATCAAACATCGCCTTTTAATGATAACTATTTACTCTTCTATGAATTGATGTCAATGACGAAATATTTTCAGTAAGTTTAAGAAATGCAATGTACACAGTCCGGAAGTTAAAAGTTATTGAGCGTCATAAATGACTGTGTTTGTGGGCTCGTTAGAAAAGGGAGAACAGACAAACGCCTGAGCACAAATAATAAAATGTTTTACTCATTTGGTGAATCAACCAAGTATTCTAAATATATGTATTGATTTATTCATTCCGATTTATATTCAATTTCTAAATCTAGAGTGATCTGCTTGTTTGCTTGTTTGACTGGTATTTTTCATCATAGAGTACCTATAAAAATCCCTAATCTTTGGTAGGAAAACTGACAATCCTTTACAATCAATTTTGGAGTCGAGCGCACAACTGCCAGACTTGAACCCGCAACTTTAGTGGTGAAAGAGCAAGTGATCAAAAGTAGACGGACTTCCTTAACCACTCGGCAACCGAGGCCCTTAGTCTAGAATGATGATGTAACATTTCGATTCTGACACTTCCGTAAACTTGAATAGTGAATAGTGAAAAACGTAAAAATGATCAGCATTTGTTTCTAATTTTCTTGTTCTTACGATAAAATAATGTACACACATTATGTTACTATTGTATCGCTAGGTATGTCACTGTAAAGCCCTTACAACATTTCCTTCTCAAATTCACTTAATAAAATGTTTCACTTTTTTTATTATCAGCATCTTTTCCAAACAAATCCCACAGGCAAATATAGGCGGATGTATCGTGTAGCCTTTATTTTATTTTCAACACGGGTAAATATCTCCAAAATAGCCCTTATGAGTGCCTTTAAATAATTTACCTTTTCCTGCCTATTCTCCTAGACAAAAGCATTCGTTGTTTACTTCAATTGTTTGGTCCAATTGCAATACCTTTGATTTGAATATAAAAGCTGTCGTTAAAAAATATTTATTGTTTTCTACAAAAGCGAGTAGTTTTACGGAATCCCCTGTTCTATCTGTTTATATAATAAAGGATTCCATAGATGTTTAATTTGCTGTCAAATGTATTAAAACTTTACATCTAGCAATCTTTGTGCCATGTCTAACAAATGCTTGATTACCATAACTCAATCAACCGTTATATTATAGCAGGTTGTAATCTCCATCGGGAAAGGCATGCATATTAATTGAACTGTACGCACCGATTTTAATAAAATCAAATGCATAACAATTATTAACATTGCTCGTGCTAATGTCTGATATTGATTGTTCTGATCTCATAGGGTCAGTACCAACCTCTATAAAACAACAGTTTGAACAGAACATGTAGCTGATTTTCACATAAGCGCATGTGGTCAAGACGTCACGATCGCCGTATACGTCCTGTTCAGTTATTAGTTATTAAAATCGCTTTGTATCTTTACAGGTATTTGTACTCTAACCGAATTATTTCTATTGCCAACAACGTATTTCTTGGACTTCATAATCTGAGAAATCTGTAAGTTTTACAACATACATATTACTAATAGTTAATTTAATTTATAAGAGTCGAGATATTATTCCGACTTATTTTAAATTAGTTTTAGTAAACGAATAACACTACACTTACCCTACCCTAACCTTAACCCTACCCTAACAACCCTAACTCTATAAATATAATCCAATGAAGATTTGGGTCCCCCAAAAGTAACATTATAGGCCCCTTTCAGTATATGCCCTAGGGCATCTTATTAATTGATTTTTATAAGTGGTGAAATTTGCATTATTTATTTGCGGTTTATCTAAGTATTATTTGATCAGTACATAATAATGTATCAATACCAGTAGAAGTAAAATGTATGCCTTTGTGACAGTGCATTCACACTTTTATGATGTTGACTTCCACACTACAAATCAAGTCAGCCAGTACAAAAATGAACAATCATAATAATTTCCTTCATTGAAGAAACATTTACATTGTTTTGAACATAAAAAAAACCTGTTATGCCGAGTAGTTAAGGTAGTTTGTTTACTATGGATAGGGTTTCTAGATCAAAATATGTACTAATACAAATGAGAGATATTTTATGATTACAACTACATAGCTCAACGTGACAAAGTCAATACAAACACAGATTGAACATGATACTGTCCCGCAAAATAGCTTACAGTTAAATATTTTAAATGCTTTATTTCCTAAACATCAATAAGTACATCATGTTTATATGTATAACATTAGCAATAACTGATCATATAAGCAGAACAATAATATAATTTTATCATTTAAAGGATTGCCCACATAAAAATCTATCCAAACAGTGCAGAAGTATTCATTTTTCACACTGCACATTAGAAAATATAGCTGTTGGACTTTATTTTACAGATTTGTAGCTTCAAAAATAACATTTGAAGCATTATTATTAATGTATTTTTAAAAGAGTAGCTAGTGGCTTCATAAGAGTGCTAACTCATTTACCTATAATGCATTATTCAAAATTGACCTTTCAAAATGGCTTCTAAGGCTATATGCAGTATTGGTCGAATTTACAATTTCAGATGGTCAACTTTTGGCGTTTTTTATACCAATAACTTTTTCTAAAATTGCTAGGAACCAAAGCTATTACATCTTTTTTGCATGCATCGTTCGCGCTAATTTTGAATTTGAGGGAACACTTATATTTAGCATATTTAGTTAAATATTTGCTAATTTTCACATTATAACTAATGCGTATCATCCACATGGGTAAAGCTTATTTAATGTGTTATTGATATTTTAATTATTTTACTTTTTTATTGAAGTCTGACAATTTCATTCATTATATTAGATGTTATAGTAATAACCTATTTTAGTCTTATGTTTTTAAATAACTTGATCATTTTCAATAATACAAAGTTTTTCTAGTGGAGTTTCTTAAGTCATAAAACTACGTTTAATGTTATCTGAATTCTTACCTGTTTTAAAATTTGGCAGTTTCCTCATAGCTTAGGCGAACATACAAAGAAAAAAAACAAAAGGCTCATATGGAAAAACTCATTAAAAAACCTTGTAAATTTGTCATACTTTTTGTTATTTCTTTAAAAATTTTTAAGAAATTAAATTGATAAATTTATCAACATCACTTGATTGGAGTACTGATCACAACCAACTGTTTCAAACAGGCTCAAAT
The DNA here is from genome assembly GCA_944474755.1 of Limnoperna fortunei. NCBI lineage: Eukaryota > Metazoa > Mollusca > Bivalvia > Mytilida > Modiolidae > Limnoperna > Limnoperna fortunei. The sequence goes on along the minus strand of OX104124.1, from coordinate 16,996,584 downwards.
GTACAAAGAGTATAGAGACTTATATTTTTAGTCACTTCCAATAATATAAATTCTTTATATGTTTTGTACATCCTTTTGTAGGTCATTTAAAAACCACCAGTTATATAAGTTAGGTGGTACTACTGAGCTTTCTATATTTTTGTGGACAATATTGTCATAATAGATACCTCTTCCGATAAGAATAGTTATTTTAGTAAGCAAAACAACATTTGGATCAATTGAATTATTGTTTGCAGTTTCTGAACATTTATTCTAATTAAAATCAAACCGTCTACAAGCAATCATAGTTTTTATAGAATACTGACCATTTCATCAAGGTTTTTAAGAAGTGCAATAATAGGCTCTTCTCTGAAAAAAAATAATAACCACAAAGTACAGAAATATTATTTAATGACAAAACCCTAGAAAAAAATTATACTCATGATATCGGTGGTCCCATGGTATCGCGATTTTTTTCGTTTTCCTACTTTACGTATGCGGCAGTCTATTTTTGGATTTAAACAGTGAACACCTATCAAACGTACGTCCGTGAACTTTTGGTGATGTCAATATTATTGGTGAGTAGATGCTATTTTTGCTACGGTCATGTACAAAATGAAAATTTCATCTTACTCCTCCACCATGATCCCAAAAATGTTAAATAATGTCTTTAAAACAACACATTCAGTGTCAACTGGCTTTAGGTATTTCGTCCGGTTGTTTACATTCAGAACAAGACCAAAAATAGCCACGTGACTCAATTGAAAAGACCAAATTGATGAAAGCTTTTAGGGAACATAATGATAAAAATAGTAAATTTTAATTGAGTGTTTTTTATTGTATAAAAACATGATTTTTTATTATTAGCTAGTATAGCTTGTAGCGGGCAGCCAAGCTGCCCATTAAGAGCGGTGAAGTCTACGTCAATTATGTGGCACGTGATCAAAATCTACTTAATGCTGATACTGATTTTTTTCGTCCGGAAATTGATATCGTCAAAAATTTGCCCCAAAGTGAATGAAGAGCACAAAAATAAATTTTAAAGGCAGACATGAAAATAAATTTGAGATCGATCAAAATTAAATGTTCTGTGTAAAAATAACACAAGTTTCATACGTTTTTTTTGCAATCTGTATATCGCTCTATTAAAAACTTACAATCATATGACATCCCCATTACATAGAAAGACGTGATGTGACCACTGAAATTTACAGAAGTACTGTTATAGGGTGTTCGGAAGTAACGCCAAGCATTAAATGAGGTGCAAAGATAAAAAAATTAACAAATTTAACGCCCTATTCCAAAGAAAATAATACTGTGTTCAAAAAATTAACGTGCAAGCTGTTTGCGTTCTGACTTATTTTCCGCATTTACACATAAGTAACACTACACTGCGACAAGTCCTATGCTCAATAAAATGGAATATAGACCAATATAAACGTAATATAAAAACACAATAAAACAAACAAAATATTCATGATTGCGTTGGGATGCCAACACAAGATGTCTCCCAAACGAACATTGCCACTATTACCTTGAGCATGTTGAATACCCCAAATACAATGTTTTATCATGATAATGCAATGTCCTATATAATTACCCCTGTTTCCATGGAAAGGTTAGCTATTTTAAATTTCCAAAAATGGATTGCTAAAATTCAGGTCACCCTTAACAAATTCCCAAAGTTTAGTGTCGATTGGACATTGCATCTCAGAGAAAATGTGCGGACAACATTGAATGGAAAGAAGAAACAAGAAGAAAGAAAAGGATCAATTAAGAAATTTTAAGCGGGTGGGACATGAACCCCTCTGATCCTCCCATGGTACCAAATGATTTCTCTTATCAAAAAGAGTAAGAATATATTGGTTATTTGTTGGGGATCTCAATGGTTTTCAAGATATTATGAAATTTGTCATTTGAGTGAGGCGGGGCATGACCAGCAGGTACCATTAGTCGAGTTTCAGTTATTGCCCTTAAATCTTTACAGAATGTGGTTCTTGATTCATAACTTGTAAACCATTACAGATGATACTGTAATAGACATGCATATTAAACAGAATCAGTGTGTTAAGCCTTGGTTTAATACACAGAACCATAGATTTGATTTTTATCAATCTGTTCTATATCGTATTGAAACAAGTATATTGAAGCACAAGAATGAAATGTATTAATAAATACAATGCCTACATAATGGCAGATTTATATACCTGTATCAAGATATTAGTATGTTTTGTCTTTGAAGGGGGTATGCATTTGAGATTTAAAATTTTTCAATGATGGATGATTAAAAATGGGTAATAATCTATTTTTGAATTGTTTGCACCATAAAAAACTAACTTTTGGCAAAAACTAATAAAATAATGAACATTTAGAAGGTGCAATTATTGTCGAATAAAAACAACATGCACTTTTATACAGAAATAATAATTAATTAGCAATTGAAATGCAATTTTACACTAAACTAAGATTTTCATGAAAAATATGTAACACTGTGACATAGCCTTACTTTACACATTTCAAACCAATGTAAAAAAATGAGATTTTTTTTTTAAAGTATCTCACTTTTTTCCTTATTGTGTAATTAGTAAATTTGACATATTTAATGCTGTCGAATCTCATTTCTCTGTTTTTTCCCATCAAAAATAAGTAACAGGTATTTCAGAATCATTGTAGTATAATATCAAGAAAATGTGGTCCAGATGTTTCGTCTTATGCTTGATGTTTTCTTTAATATTCTATCAAATGTACATGTATATCGTTACTTTGTATGCCATTCTTAGTGTTTCATATCTATTTAAACGTCAAATGAATCTAGAAATACAAACAAATTCAATGAAATCGAGTCGTCTGCAACTTACTTACCACCATGGCCAGGAACGTCCTAAAATATGACTTCTACATCCTTTAAAGGAGTGCATAAAAGAAGGACTTTAGTCCCTGATGTTGGTGACGACAGAGCAAACAATGCTAATCATACATTGCGGTTTAATTATGTAATCCATTTCCTATATTCAGTTGTCCTCAAAACGTAAAAATACCAACACATAATAAAAATATCGACAGAAACAAGACAACTGGTTTTTGGTCAACATTAAGCTACACAGAAAGTCATTTATATACATGTATAATGCAGCCATGATTTCAGTAATTTTTAGAATGATTTCAAAGAAATGTTTGAAAGCAAGATACTTTTCATTCAAAATGCATAACTGACGAAAATAATAACACTACACTACACTATACTACACTTTTGCCACTGAAATTCTATTTAAATTTTTGCCTGTGAAACCGAAAGATTTTTCATAACAGTGTTATCTCCCCAAACACAGAAAACCTTGAAATAGCATAATCTCTCATATATAGAAGAAAACTGATGGTTGGCAAATGTAAATGGGCTTGATGAGACAACTGTATTGCATATAAAATAATAGGGTTAACGTATACGAGTGACTGCTCTTGAAATATTTGACGATTCCGTTTAATAACAAAACTCACAAAATGTGTCAGTCGGAAACACCTACGGTCTTCAACAATGGTTATCTGACGACTAAAGGCTTTGAAAATGGCATTAACTAGCAGTTTGGTTAGTAACTTGCGGTCTTTTTAAAAAGTCACTTCCGGATGACAAAAATCCCAAGCAGCCATATGTTTGAATTCATAATATTTTCTGTGAAAAGAGATGAATTACCGGTTTTGAAACATCACATTTTGGTCTTTCACAACAAGTGTTGGGCACTAAAAGTCTTTGTGGATTCACCCTGTGAAATCGAAATATTTTAATATACAGAGTTATCTGCCCAAACACCAAAAACCTTGTTATCGCATAATCTCTGGAACTATAAAAGATAGAAAAAAACTGAAAGAATAGAAATTGTAAGGAACTTTCGAGACAACTGTATGGCATAATTTGGCTTAAAATTTCTGACCAGCAAAGGCGAGCAGTTTCCCTTGAATGTTTCAAGGACGCCGTTTATCACAAAAACTCACAAACCGTAGGTCAAAATCACCTAAGGTCTTCACCATTTGTGCCATTATGACATGTTCTTAAAGGAAATCTTAAAGTCAAAGTTCAGAAGTGATCTCGAACTTAGGCCTCCACTCTTGTTATCATTACAACTCAAAAACGAAGACAATAGATGGCAAAAATACTTCTCTTATTAAGACCTTTATTTGCTTCATTTGGTGTGAAACTGTGTGATGAACCGTTTTCGAGTTTCAAATGTCACAGGTCAAGGTCATACCATAGCAACAAGGTAACCATTATAAAAAGTCCTTAACAACCATATATTTTCAAAATGAGGATTATGTATATTACTAAAATATGTCATTTTGCAACCGGAAGTGACGTTTTGTCCCTAGCAATGGCCAAAAAAGTCCTTAACAACCATATATTGTTTTACTCAGGACCACAGAAATAGTCTATTAAGACTCAAAAATGGCCCTGCAACCTATGTTCTCAAGTTCAAAGCAAAAGAGGAAGATTCCGGGAAAGACCTTTCTAATTGTTCTTGAACAATTAGCCCTATCTTATGAACTCTTCTTTCTTCTCACATCACATGCATTTGGATTTACATACTACGAAACAAATTTATTAAACATGCTTTTCCCAATGGTTGTAACAAACAAGGTACGATAAATTACCAGAATAAGAAGCCACATAACGTTACACCGGTACATATTTCTAATAAATTCCACAGAGCTGCCCAGCGCATCCACCAGTTGGATAGGGATGCCTTCTCGTTAGGGTGGTCATGTCATAATACGGAAAGCCTGACCAGGGACCACAGTGAGTAAAATGTTTGGAGAATGCCACGCTCCTTGCATGATGTAGACTTCTTTGTAGATTTCAATAAGAGTAGGCTCGTTGTATCCACCACAAAGGCTTAGTTTTCCGCCCGCCCTACCTAAACCCCATACTTTTCCAGTGGCATTCAATATTTTTGTTCTTTTGGTTCATCTTTCCCGAATTAATTGTTTGTTAACATGTTCTTGTCCTGAAAAAAGATGAAATTATCCTCGATAGATGTTAAGCAAATATCCATTCAGTCGATCAAGTAATCAATCAATCAATCAAGCATCATATCCCTTGGTCCAACATTATTGTTGGACATGCGCCTTTTGGATACCGGAAGATATTTTGTCCACAATACTTTGTAAATTTCCTTGATTTGTGTAAGACTTTTGTTTTAAAATAAAGGAGGTTTTAGTTGGGAATTGTCTCTTAAATAATTACAAAAGTTATTATTTGGGGAAGCATATTTGGTATACTCCTAATTTACAAATATATTTAAGACAAACTAAACAAATGTTGTAGTTTTAATCTTTATAAAATTTTTAAGTTGTGGGATGGGTCATTATAATATCGTGGTTTTATTTCAAAAATTCAATGAACAATTATATTTCCGACATGTTGGTAATACCAGTGAACACAGATGATAAAGTTCCAGCTGTGACAGGATGTTATTGACATCTAAATGTGTATAGCATTTATATACACGTGTTTCATCTCCAGCAGTGTTATGTAACACCTGTTTTTATCTGTTTTTGTCTTTTCTGTACTAGGGCCGCGGTGGCCAAGTGGTTAAGGTAGTTCGTCTACTATTGATCACGTGGTCTGTCAACACTGAGATTGCGGGTTTGATTCTCGCTGCAGGTAGGGTGTACTCGACCGCAATCTTAATTGACAAAGATTGCCAGTTTTCCTACCGCAGGTCGGGGGTTCTCTCCGGGTACTCCGGGTTCCTCCCCCAATAAAAACTGGACGCCATGATATAGCTGAAAAACTACTGAAAGTGGCGTTAAAACACCATTCAAACATTTCTTTTCTGTACTTAACTTTAAAAAGTAAATCACTAAATTGAAAAGTTTGTTTGTTTTTGTTGTTGTTTTTTCATTTTTTTTTATTATTAACTACATAGAATTGAGCTGTGAAATTGTAGAGTCACTTCATAGTTTTTTTTATAAAATAATCTTTGTTTTACATTGTCTATATGCATCAGTTTGGTAAATAAGTGTGCATTGCCTCGGGAATATGCCGAACAAACCGGCTTTTTTGTGTGGGGTGAGGTTGCAATACACAGGTTTAAACTAGGAAACACTGTAGTCACTGCAAACGGTTTTTAATTAAAATCATCTTTGTTTTCTTTTTGTTTTATATGCATCAGAAGGAAAATAAATGTGTGCATTGCCACCGGAATATGCCGATTGTAAACAGTTACACGTTTTGTCTGTTAGGGAACAGGTAATTGTGCGCAATCCTCCTGAACAAGGATTAAGATTCACCAATTTTATAATGCACTACATAGATTTGCAGGGATGAAAGTTTCTGGTAACATTAGGGTGTTCTATCCTCCCCGTTTGTGTAAATATCCGACAATTGTATTAAGCGTTAAAAAAGTAAATTAATATCTATTGTCGAAGTATGCCATACTGTATTTAAAATTGCACGCTTCAAAATCTGTACAGATAACAACAGGAGAATCGCCGAACCTGGCTGAGTACCGTGTAAACTTAAATTTGAATCGAGTGCACCATTTCTTTTCACAATACAAAGTCAAACACAAAGCAATGCCTCCGCATTTATAAGAGAGAATTTAGTTAGAAAAACATCTCGTCTACTCACCCACTCTTGAAAAGTAACAATAATATACAAGGATTCAAATGAGACGAAAATTAAAAAATATGTAAAGATTGCAATAATTCTCCGATTCAATAAAACAAGTCATATTTCCAAACAATAAAAATTTGAGCAATTTAACGCGTTGTTAATACACGCAACACATTATTTACACTAAAGTTAACAATGAGTTAAGGTATTTTATTATTTAGAAAAAATGTTTTCTTGTTTGAAGTTATTAATGGAAGAAGATGCCAGAGAACTAGTGATAGCTCATACCCACAACTTGGTGGCAAGAAAACGGATGAAGAAAAGAGATAAAGTCGAGCATGCCCTTAAAGCTATTTAAGTCGTAATATAGCTATTAGGTCCAGTAGCTTGTTTTGACATTGAAGAGAAAGAGTTTTTGCACGGAATTTGTATAATTTCTTCACTGTCCTCTGGCTATTTTATTTAATTAGACCTTCAATGTGTCTTGTATTTCTATGACATATTTTTATAAATTTTAATATAAATTAAAAAGAAATTAAATAAGCTGGAGAACTTTGTATCGTGATGCACTAGAAAATTCGTTGGAAATACGGAGAAGTAATTTTATTGAAGTGATTGTTATTACGTATAAAATTCGTTTCCGATTTTATGCATCTGACAGGTGTTTGAAAATGTATCGTGTACGTGTAGCTAGCTACCTGGGGTGCAAAGGTAGACTAGAGATGTTGATTGTTAATTTGTTTATTGCAATGACCACACACAAACGATGATAACGTGTTACTTTGAAGTGATTTTATTTAAGTTTTATAACAAATTTATATCTTGATAATTACTTTTAATTCGGAGTAAGATGTCGTACGTGCAGGATAATATTTGATTGATGAAAAGGTGGAGGAGATACATGTAATTCTTGAGATTAATAGTAAAACTTCATTTGTTGGGGAAGACATTTTCAAAAAACGTCCGATGTTCACAAAGAAAAATGTCTTTCGTATATATTTCATCATTTTGATAAAATGACATAGGACATTCAAGTTAATAATCTGGATAAAAGTTATAATTTCAAATCAATTTGAATGCACACGGTCATATTTAAAATTCTAAAAAAATATACCAAGTTGTGGTTTAATTACCAATAAAATAGATTAACAAATAAACAAATAAAAATGTCTCCTTTTTTAGAAATACATATATATCCCATCGGCTTAAAATCATACATTACATAGGTATAAACTTATTAGTCCCTCGTGCAATTGTACACAAATGTAGCTGTTAATGCTTTTTGTATCTGTATCTAATGCTATACATATTTTTTCCATAATTTGTATATACATTTATAACAATAGGGGAATGTATATCTGTTTAGTGTTCAGGGGCCTCGTGGCTGAGTGGTTAAGGTAGTTCGTCTACTATTTATCACGTGGTTGGCCCATACTGAGGCTGCAGGTTTCATTCTGCAGGCAGGGTGCGCTCGACTGCAATCTTAATTGACAATGATTGCCAGTTTTCCTAAGGTTGGGAGTTTTCTCCGGGTACTCCGGCTTCTTCCTCAAACATAAAAACTTGACGCCATGATAGCTGAAATGTTACCGAAAATGGCGTTAAATAACATTCAAACGAAACAAGAATAAACTCTTCAGTGTTCTATTTTATAATGTATTTCAATTCAGCCTATATATATATATGAAAATGTTCCAAATGATGATATCAGTAAAAAAGCTCATGAAAGAGATTTACTTTGCTTATAACCACACAAATCTTGAACAAACTTCTTTTAATTTTCCCGATGTAATCATATTGAATTGAAGGGGCCTCGTTGGCCGAGTGGTTATGGTAGTTCCTCTACTATTGGTCACGTGGTCAGTTAATACTGAGATTTCGGGTTCGAGTCTCACTGCAGGCAGGTGCTCTCGACTCCAATCTTAATTGACAAGGATTACCAGTTTTCCTACTGAAGGTTGGGGGTTTTCTCCAGATAATCCGGCTTCCTCCCCCAATAAAAACTGAACGCCATGATATAGCTGAAAAATTGTCGAGTGGCGTTAAACACCATTCAAACAAACAAACAAGCATATTGACTTGAAACAATATTGTGACTTTAAAAAAAAAACCTCTAACGCAATATTAGTGTTAATGTTCATATGAAAAGCTGACATACTTTGATACATTTTTAACACCTTTTATAAAAACACATTTTGCAAGGCTAAAATAAAAAAAAAAGCTCAGATATCAAGGTAAATATTGCCAATCCCTGTTACGGACTGCTACAATGAACATCGGTCATACTAAATAAAAGTAAGAACAGATGATGACTGACAAGGACAGCTACAGTGAGCATCGGTCATTCTAAATCAAGGTAAGAACTGATAATGACCGACAAGAACTGTTGCAGCTATTATCAGTCATTCTAAATCGAAGTGAATATTGATGATCACTGTCAAGGACCGCTACAGTGAACATCAGTCATTCTAAATCAAGGTAAGAACTGATAATGACTGACAAGGACTGCTAAAGTGATTATCAGTCATTCTAAATACAGGTAAATATTGATAATCACTGTCAAGGACTGGTGCAGTGAATGTCAGTCATTCTAAATCCAGGTAAAAAAAGTTCAGGACAGAAGCAATCAGTAAAACCCTTACTGTACAATTCTATAACATGCTTGGTATTTCCAGTTGGTTGTTACTATATTTTTTAGTTGTTGGTTCTGGAGTTTGCCTGTTTCTCGGACTTAAATTTGTGGATTGTTATTTGTGGTATTACCTTAATTTAGTTGAAAAAGGCTTTATGAATCGAGTCACATTGTTCACTAACATATTTATTGTGATTCATGAAAGCAACTCTAGAATGCCTATTTATTGCCAAATAAGAAAATAATCCAGTTTAGGGTTTATAGTAGTTACCAAATGTCAAGACGACAATAATGTAAAATAAAGTAATTAAACATCTAATCGAAACGGTTCAGTGAAAATTCTTCCTGTTTAGTTATCCATGTCCTAGTGAGTGTTTACATATTTTAAGTGGTATTTTGCTGGTTGATCACAAATTAAATAAATAATATTGTTTGTTTGTTTGATGGTTTTAAACGCCAATTTCAGCAATTTTTTAGCTATATCATGGCGTTTAGTTTTTATTGGAGGAGGAAGCCGGAGTACCCCGAGAAAACCCCCGACCTGCGGTAGGAAAACTGGCAATCCTTGTCAATTAAGATTGGAGTCGAGTACACCCTGCCTGCAGTGAGAATCGAACCCGCAATCTCAGTTTTGACAGACCACGTGATCAATAGTAGACGAACTACCTTGACCACTCGGCCACCGAGGCCCTTTTTTGAAAAGGTATTCATTTAAAGTTCAGTGTTGATTATGGGAAAATCATCTTTCAAACATTGCAATTTGGTATTAAGTCTCGCCATATATTGTTACAAAATTTAATTTTTCTAAACTGGTAATATTGGTCATATATGTAAACAAAATTTAAATGCAGGTTCACCATGTAAAGAAGCATTTAGTTATATTTAGGCATCTATTGTTTTCTTGGAAATGGCGTAGTAATATTTATAGTCAAATTTTCTGTACGAGACTTTGAAGTTTCTCGTCCTATTAATTACGAACCCCTCTCCAACCTTAAACCACCTAAAAACATAAAAATGTAAAAATTGTATAACTTATAACTGCAAAAAAAGCCATAGGCAGTAGCTTGGGGCTATATTTGCGGGTAGTGTGGTGCCGTTCTCGCTTCTTTCGGCAGTACTGGAATTCGTGAAGATTGTAAAGGCATATTCTCATGTAGACATGTATTTTGTAGGTTTTTTTGCTAACGTTCGTGATATCATTATGCTACGACTGATGCATACAGAATAATGTCCCACCGTTACGCACGCTATTTTCTCCGCATTATTAATTCCCAATAAACTGTATATTTCTTTTCACAGTTTTTCCAATTTATTTGACTTTGGCTTATTGAAAAGAAGAGTGTTGAAGAAAATTGTGAAATAAACATTTTATGAAAAATGGTGAATTTTGAGTAATTTTGTCCAATGAAAATGTTTATTTATAGAATATAAATGATTTTTTGACAAACAGGATTTTGTATCTAATTTGCAAGTCGGTATAGATAACGTCTTTCTATCAGTCTTAATTATTATCTCCCTTCTCGTATCTCCCAACAGATGGCGTTTACTCCATTGTATTACAGCTACATAAGCTTTGCACATTTCAATGCCGAGTTTCTTCTTCCCTCCCATCAAACGGAGCACAGCCTGTGTTGACAAAAATGTTTATTTATAGCATATAAATGATGTTTTGACAAACAGGATTTTGTATCTAATTTGCAAGTCGGTATAGATAACGTCTTTCAAAAAGATTTATCAGTCTTAATTATTATCTCCCTTCTCGTATCTCCCAACAGATGGCGTTTACTCCATTGTATTACAGCTAAATAAGCTTTGCACATTTGGGCACGTGCATTAGGATAAGATAGTTTTAAGTTACCCGCCATCCCACCCTAACCAAATTTTAGTTCTGGTAAAGGAAAAATAGCAAAGAAAACCGACCGAACAACAAGAGCCAAAAGTCAAGGGACAGTTACACGTCCGGATATAGACAAAACGCAACACAAAAACCAAAAACACAAAAAACTGAAAGAGAGTAACCCGAAGCCAATAAAAACCATGGGTGCACTCAGGTGCTTCGGACGAGTAAGCAATGCCTGCCTCTAATTAGACACCCGTCGAGCTACTCATTGTCATGTCTAGGGAAAAGTCAAATCCAGGAATAGGAATCACTACCTATGACTCCGCAAACATGTCAGATCGTATTTGAGACACTGATTTCCCATAACGATCAATTAAGTCATGGTGACGACCATAGAATTTCTGGAGAGATATCATCAACCTAGGTGCAACAAACCCTTGTTTGAGTAGTTTAGCAGTCAACAACAGGGATCGGTTTAGAAAATCGGAATACCGATCGCAGAATCTAGAATAACGTATAAGTTGTGAAATGTACACACCATACGCTGGAGCTGCTGGAATGTTGCTGTCGATGAACGGGAAGTTGACAATTGGAAAGTTGAAGTCATCACGTTTGTCGTAGAGTCTAGTTTGTAGTTTTCCTGAGTCTATTTCTAGAAGTAGGTCTAAGTAAGAGGCTGAGCTTAGTGTATTGGCGGTGTCTTTAAGTTCAAGCTCGCTAGGGTAAATTGAATGTAAATAGTCACCAAATTTAGCATTGTTGAGGGACAAAACATCATCAATATAGCGGAATGTTAAATTAAAGGTCTGGGCCAGTGTCTTTTCTTTCTTCTTCAGCAGGCCTTCTAAGAACTCAGCCTCATAAGAGTACAAAAACAGGTCGGCAAGGAAATAACACAATTAGTACCCATTGGAATACCAACAGTCTGTTGAAAAACATGTCCTCCAAACATGACGAATATATTGTCAATCAGAAAATGTAACATATGACAGATTTGGTCTTCAGTATATTTAGTTGTAGATTTAGAGTCATTAATGAAATTATGAATATGAAGGACGTTAGTTTTTAATTTTTTATTATGTTTTCTGGTTTGTTTGTATTTTTTTTAACCCCACAGTTTTTTCTCATGCATGTATTATCAACAACTTTAGAATAAGCTATGTATTTAAGTAGTTTATGTTCTGTAAAAAACAAAGTTGTTAAGCTGTATTATGATGTTTGTGAATATGTAAAAAGACCTATAATATCCCCATCTTTGATGGGGTGGGTTCTTTATTATAGTAGTTATGATTTCTATCTATTTGTATGTATATATGTTTTATTATTTTTAATTTGTGTTTTCGTCATTTATATTTATTAATAAATGACATTTTCAATTCAATGCCGAGTTTCTTCTTCCCTCCCATCAAACGGAGCACAGCCTGTGTTGACCAAAAAAGAATAAGTTTCCTGCTTTCATAATATCTTAGACGTTATCTTTAATGGTAAGAATAGTTCCAGAGCTTTAAAAAAGTAAGCAATGGTCCATGTTTTTGACGTTTTTCTATTATCGTTTCTGGTATTGCATTTTAGCCTACAAATGTGATCTTTAAATTTTGGAAAACTGACGTTATGTTATAATAAACTTATAGGCGAAAACAGTTGTGGTTTTGGGCCAACATGCACTATCTATTCGTAACTTTCATGACTTTAGACAGAATTAATAAAAAATCATTTACTTCGGGGCATAATAATGCGAATCAAATCCGAAAATTATAATAAAAATGATACAGAAAAATCGGGGGAAAAACGTTCGAGTCGGGGTAATTTTCTCTGTGAATATGTATAAGGCAACTAAATGAATGCCTAATGGAGGACAACGTGTAAAAATCATTTTTACAAGTTCACAATGGGTAAAATATTGAATCAATATACACAGACATTTAGCAACATTTGGTGTTAAAAAGCAGGCAAAAACGTTTAAATCCAGACGTGAAATTTTTTGTGTGATATCTTTTAACCATTTAATCACTTAAATACACTTATATAGTTGAAAAGTACGAGACTGGTGATTTTTCCATGGACTGTTTTGCCTGTGTATTCGGAATCATTCTTTAACTTATCAACAATTTGTTTTATTACGATAACTGATTTACCGTTAACATTATCTTATTGTAGTGAACATGTTAATTAACAATATCCTGTTTTTCTAACCTTAAGGACTTAACAGGCGAATCAATGATAAAATACTGATGTGAGACAAATAAGTATTTCGAAAAAAAAAATCAGATAGGTCTAATCCGGAAGAACATTTATATTGATTATTACATACACGTTTAAGACATGATCCGATTGTATCACTCTTGTTATCGATAAAAGAAACTATTATTTCCATTATAAAACTAGTTTGTTTTAAACACCAACTAGTACTACAGTTAGGTGCAGTCCTAACATAACATAAAGTTAACTTAAACCAGTCCAAATCTCTGGTCAAAATCTCTGCTTTTGAGAAAAAAAATCTCTGCTTTTTGACCAAAAACCAGTCAATTTGACCGCTTTGACAGGACAAAATTTTATCCAAATCTCTGCTTTAAATATTGTCAAATTCTCTGCTTTTGTCAAGTGGCCAAAAACGTTCCAAATCTCTGCTTTTGTCAAATTGACAAAAACGGTCAAAATCTCTGCTTTTAAATGTCACGTGACAAAAATGTCCAGTGGACAAAAATTGTCAAAATCTCTGCTTTTCAATTGTCACGTGACCAAAATGTCTAGTGGACAAAAATTGTCAAAATCTCTGCTTTTCAATAGTCACGTGACAAAAATGTCCAGTGGACAAATCTCTGCTTTTCAATTTTCAAGTCACAAAATGTCCCTTTGTACAAAAAGTCAAAATATATGCTTTATTTAATAATTTCGTTACAAATTGTCAATTAGACGATCACCAAAAATTAGTTAACGAAATCTACGGCAGTCTATTTTAAAGAACGCGATTTCCTTCACGTCCGCGTTTCGGTAAATGTACAGCAAGCCGTTGTGGTTACATATTTAGTCTGTGGCTCTCCCTACATTTCTATTATTATTATGTTATTGTTATTATGATTGAGCAATCATATTTTTGTGCAGTTGAATAAAAATATAAAAGTATAAATCCTAACCTGTAATATTTTTATTTAATAATAAATACTGTAACAACTCACCTGTATGTCGGTATCATTAAATCTATTATTAATATTTACATTTCACCTTTAATTTCACACTAAATAATATTAATTAGTTTTCAAATCTTGGCTGCCTACATCTTAGGATATGTGTTTTAACCTCAAATCCACAATTTAAAACAAATCACCCATAAAACCCCAAATTAAAACCTCTTCTTCATATCAAATCACTCCTGAGAAAATAGAAATATAAAATTACAACCATATTAAATACATTATATCACTGCAGAAACTTCTGCGATGCAATTAAAAAACATATTTCTCATACAAAATCACTCCAAATACTTAAGCGATGCAATTAAAAACCCTATTTTACATATCAAATCAATCCTGATCCCATAGCAATGCAATTAAGAACCATATTTCTCGTATGAAATTAATCAATCTCGAGACTTTAGCAATGCAACTAGAAACCATATTTCACATATAAAATCAATCATGAAGCCTTGGTTATGCCATAAAAAACAATATCTCACATATAGAATCACTCTGGAGACCTAAGAGATGCAATTAAAATCCATATTTAACATATAAAATCAATCTCGACACTTTACAAATGCAACTAGAAACCATATTTCACATATAAAATCATTCCTGATCACTCTGGAGACATTAGAGATGCAATTAAAATCCATATTTAACATATAAAATCAATCTCGACACTTTACCAATGCAACTAGAAACCATATTTCACATATAAAATAATTCCTGAAGCCTTGGTTATGCCATAAAAAACCATATCTCACATATAAAATCACTCTGGAGACATAAGAGATGCAATTAAAATCCATATTTAACATATCAAATCAATCTCGACACTTAACCAATTCAACTAGAAACCATACTTCACATATAAAATCATTCATGAAGCCTTGGTTATGCCATAAAAACAATATCTCACATATAAAATCACTCTGGAGACATAAGAGATGCAAATAAAATCCATATTTAACATATAAAATCAATCTCCACACTTTACCAATGCAACTAGAAACCATACTTCACATATAAAATCATTCCTGTAGCCTTGGATATGCCATAAAAACAATATCTCACATATAAAATCACTCTGGAGACATAAGAGATGCAAATAAAATCCATATTTAACATATCAAATCATTCCTGTAGCCTTGGTTATGCCATAAAAAACAATATCTCGCATATCAAATCACTCTGGAGACCTAAGCGATGCAATTAAAAACCATATTTCACATATAAAATCATTCCTGTAGCCTTGGTTATGCAATAAAAAACAATATCTCAGACATAAAATCACTCTGGAGACATAAGAGATGCAATTAAAAACCATATTTCACATATAAAATCATTCCTGAAGCCTTGGTTATGCCATAAAAAAACAATATCTCACATATAAAATCACTCTGGAGACCTAAGCGATGCAATTAAAAACCATATTTCACATATAAAATCATTCCTGTAGCCTTGGTTATGCCATAAAAAACAATATCTCAGATATAAAATCACTCTGGAGACATAAGAGATGCAATTAAAATCCATATTTAACATATAAATCCAATCTCTAGACTAGCAGTGCAACTAGAAACCATATTTTACATATAAAATCATTCCTGCGACCATAGTGATGGGAAAAAAAACTATATTTTACATATAATATCAATCCTGAGACCTGAGCTATAAAAGTAAAAAACATACTTTTATGTATAAAATCACTCTTGGGATATTAGTGATGGAATTAAAACCCAATTTAACATATAAAATTATTCCTAATACCCAAAAGATGCAACCAAAATGTGGGTTTAACCATTGTAAATATAATATATTTTACATTATTGTTTAATTGTTGTGTACTTTAATAAGATTTAGTTGTTAAAATACAGAACTCTCATAGATTTTTAACCTTTTTTTATTTTTATCACACATTTTGGATATTGAATGTACTTTCAATTGGATACATGTAGACTTAATTTATATTTTGAATGATTGCGAAGTTCAAGAGTTGTAATTTATATTATGATATCGAAGAATTGCTTGAATGATAGATATTTATATAACAAAGATATGTCTCACTTTATTGGACTATATATTAATATTTAATTAAAGGAAACAACGGCTCAATAAAGTAATATGTTTCCGAGCCGTAAGATTTAAAACATTTGATATCCTACAAAAACACGTAAAAAACATTCAAAACTTCAATTCTTTCATTAACTATAATTTTGTATTTTATCGATTGTTTTTTGGTAGTAGGATTTTAATAAACGACAAAGGATTTGATTTTCATCTTTCGTATACCTTTCATTCCGACAACGCGCAGATAAAATAAATGGACGTACGGTACAACCAGTCGGTCTTTCGTAAAAAAATTGTCAAAAAATATTAAAAAGGTAAATGTTAAAAGTGTTTTAAAGTGCAGTTGAAAGGTTAGCAAGTTGACAAAGTGGACATAAATTTCCAAAAAATGTCCAGCGGACAAAATTAACACGTGACAAAATTGTCACAAAAAATGTCCTGCTGACAAACTTGTCACGTGACAAAATTGTCAAGAGAAAAAAAATTGTCCAGAGGACAGAAATTGTCAAAAGAAAAAAGTCCAGTGGACAAAAATTGTCAAAAGAACAAAAATGTCCAGTGGACAGAAATTGTCAACAAATTGTCAAATGGACAGAAATATATTGTATAAAAAAATTGTCAAAAGAACAGCCCAAGTTAACTTGGGTTGTCAAAATCTCTGCTCAAACCAGTCAAATTCTCTGCACGAAGTTAACTTAAAGCAGTCAGAATCTCTGCTTTTCAAGTTAACTAGCATGTTATGTTAGGACTGCACCCAACTGTATGTGATGCAATATATGTTGTTTTCAAGACATGTCAAACTGATTCGGCAAAATTAATATATGTTTAGTAGACACATTTTGTTCACGGATGTTTTTTCGTCTTTAAAAGTTTTTACGATTTGAAGTATTCAACAATTTATTATACTGTAGAAAATAATCAGCTTGATATAACAGTAAGTAAAAAATGGAAATACGCCAAAAGATAAAAACAGAGCTACAATTTTATCTAATTTTTTTGAACCTATTCTCAAAAAAGATGCTTCTAACTGTTAGCTTGTTTCCCATAAAGGAGTATTATTTACAAATTACAATAATTGTTCTGTTATGTATATATACATTAGAGTACACAAATGCAAAGACGTTTTAAATGGTCACGTTTGCTCTAACTTTTAACAATAAAATTAAATACAATTCTCCAATAATGAACACGAACTTTAACGCTAATGTCTAGGGAGTATACAAAATGGATTGAATGTTTGTATGAAAGTAGTTAAATAGTTTTTTTGACTTTTTTCGAGTGTTTAAAATTCAAATATAAGCACAAGTATAATAATTTGCCTTAATCACAGAAATGTTTGAAAATTAGTGTGGTATCTCAGAAATCTAACATTGATATTGACTTTGTAAGCCCAATTATTTATTCATTATGTAATAAGTTATAATAATGTTCAAGTAAAAAATTATTGAAAACAATAACTGTAATATTGATTCTAAATATAATTACCGTAACATTAACAGTATGGCCTTTTAATTGACTTATAAAACACCGATATTGACCTCTTTTAGTTAGACTTTGCAGCAGATATTGGACCAGTTGAAACAGAAATTTTGAAATCCTATGTTATCTTCGGCCGTTTTTCAGTAATGTTTTGATTATATTTTGCATTCATTTTGTCAACGTTTTTTGAATTTGTTTTTAATATTTCATTTCTCCGGACAATTTGTTTTTTTATACTTTTTTGTTTGCATCTTAAATCTTAACTGACTTTTTCTACTGATCGTTGTGGTTGTTTGTTATTTTTTTGTGTTGGTTTTTATTTGTTTTTATGATTTTTTGTGTATTGTTTTTTGTTTTTGTTTTTGTTACGCAATAGTGGACAATTATTTTAGACCATAATCGTTTTTTTTGGTTTGAATAAAGCTTGGCGAAATTTTCAGCAGTTTTTTCAACTATATCATGGAGTTCACTTGTTTATTAGGGAGGAATCCAGAGAGCCCTAACAAAACAGTTAGCCTCGAACCGCACCCCAGGTTTGACACACCAGGTGATCAATAATATTTGATTAACTACTCAAACCCCTTGACCACAGAGGCCTCGACAATTCTTGTCAATATGCATTATTCATAATGTTCTTCAAATTGAAATACTGCTTAAAATATTTAAAAATATTTCATGCTGATTCAAAATCTATATATAATTTCTTAATACTTTATAAACATAATTATTTGATACAAAAATTAAGTGATCTTTCTTGGAACCGTATGTTTTCGTCACTATAGAGTTAACTTTTGACGCAAATGGCGAATAGGCCTATTTCAAAAGTCTAAATCACAAGAAATCATAAAAATACATAAAATATGAAACAATTGTTTAAAAAACCTACTTCATTGTTCGAAGATTTTTCAGTTGTAAAAGGCATATATGTATTATATATATTTTTTGTTTTACCTGTGTTCTAATTTAGATTTATTACTATTAGATTTTTATTGATGTGTGCACAAGTATGTAAGATTTTATTTTTTTGTAAAATTTTTGATGAGGGCATCAAAAAGTTTAGCTGGGGTATATGTAATATGTCCAATTTCTGGTGCAAAAATACTTCAATTGGATGACAGTGCTTGTAGTACTTTGATTTTTTATTTCAATTAAGTTTTTAAATTTCATTTAAAAATAGTTTTCCACAAAATAAATTATTAACAAATTGATATGATTTTATTTTATTATTGAGAAATTTTTGATAGACAATATTTTCAGATTTAGAATTTTTAAACTGATTTGCATAAATCACAGGAACGCATTAGAAGCCATTTTTTCTCGGGTTTTTGTACAAGAGCGTCAGTGGCAATTTCTTGTTCAGAGTATATGTTTCTGAGCCATTCTTTACTGTCCAAATAATGTAAGTTACATAAGCTAAGACTCCCAGTTTTATCATCATTTATGTGTATAGTTTTATCTTTTTAAAAGGCGCGGTAGACAGACATTTGCGTGCATATATTTCAAATATTGATATTCTAACATTCTATTGTATTTTTGTCTACAATATTACATGACTAAGATTATAGTTTCACACAAACAAGTATAAGTATGAAACTGCTAAAGATATTTGGTACGAAATTTATGTATTATGGTTCATGCTCAGTGATGTTTTGGCAAAGGTCAATATTTAGAACATACTGATACGAAATGTAAACAAGTAGACTTTTGAAGAATACTTAAGTTGAATTAATCTTTTGTAGATTTATAGTTAATTAAAGTTATTTTCTTATATGAATATTTAGATGTAGTGATACAGTTATCAGTGTATACGTGTTTACTTAGCCTTACTTAGGGGTATGTACATTATACTTGAATTGTATCTTGTTTGTAATATATTATTGATATTTTTAAAGAAGCATATTATTTAAGTGTCATCTAAATGATAGATTTATTTATGCTTTATTAAATGTTGTTTACACAATGATATTCTTCAATTCATACTTTGAAGTAGAATTATTCAATTTCAAAAATATCAGTTTAAAGGGAAATAATTCTACTAAAAAGTAATATAAAGTATATTTCATTTTTGAGAACATTTGGGAGGAAATGACAAATAGATAAATTTTGTAATTGTTAATATAATTTGCAATATACTTATCATTGTTGTCTTTATTTTAAAATATTGTATATATGTAGATAAATGTTGCCTTTACAATACCTTTTCATTATAAAATAATTTAAATCAATGTAACATCTATAACCTAATAATAAAGGTGTATTTATAATCTGTGTTTTATATGCCGGTTGTTACACATTTACCAATTAAACTTAATCGAATAAAACAAATAACCAATAATTATGTTGACAATTTCACATATAGGGTATGCCGCCTGTGTTTGTTTATACCTATACTCTTATACGTTAATGCAAACATGGAAAAATACTATGTAAATATCACAATATCTTTTTGCGTATAGCCAAATTTAACAAGATTCAAAATAAAAGAGGAAACTTTCAAATGTCCTTTTTCTAAAATGTTATAAAGTATACTACCATTTTACAAATATCTGGATAAATATTCACATCTTATCGCAAGAAGCTGCTCGTTTTTAGCAGAAACTACTGAAAAATATCCAAATGTACACATACTACAAAATAAATTTATTTTATCTGCAAGTTTGTATACCAAAAACGAGAAATAAAGATTTATCAGAATCAATTTATTTTAAGAATCTACACACTTGTTACTGCTGTTGCTGTTGTTACAACTGATATTTTACTATGATAGAATAAATTTATTCTTTGACTACATCTATACTGCTTAGTAGCCAGAGATGTCTGACAGCAAACTCAGTACTTCTTTAACATAAAATAAATTTATTTTACATGTAAAGCTACAATTGCAATACAGAATAAATGTATTCTGTGACTTACATCACTGTTTACTTATCAGAAATGTCTGACAGCAAACTCACTACTTCTTAAATATAAAAAATAAAATTTATGTTACATGAAAAGGCAACAATATAGATACAGAATAAATTTATTCTGTGAGAAAATCTATGCTGTTAAACAGCTAGAAATGTCTGACAGCAAACTCAGTACATCTTAAATATAAAATAAATTTATTTTAAATGAAATGCTACAATTGAGACACAGAATAAATTTATTATGTGACTAAATATACACTATTAAATAGTCAGGAAGTCTGACATCAAACTCAGTACTTCTTGAATATAAATTAATTTATTTTACACGAAATGCTACAGTGGAAATACAGAATAAATTTATTTTGTGACTACATCACTGTTTAATTATCAGAAATGTCTGACAGCAAACTCAGTACTTCTAAAATATATAATAATTTATTTTACATGAAAAGGCTACAATTGAGATACAGAATAAATTTATTCTGTGTCTACATCACTTTTAAATATCCAGGAATGGCTGACAGCAAAATCCATTCTTCTGAAAAATAAAATAAATTTATTTTACATGAAAAAGCTACAAAAAATTGTGACATTAAATAAATTTATTTTGTGTCTATATCTATCTACACTGTTAAATAGCCATAAATGTCTGAACGCAAACTCAGTAATTTTTAAACATAAAATAGATTTATTGTACATGAAAAGCTACAACTGTGATACAGAATACATTTATTTTGTGACTACATCACTGTTTCATTATCAGAAATGTCTGACAGTAAACTCAGTTTTTCGTCTTAAAATTAAAATAAATAACTTTATTTTACATGAAAAGGTACAAAAGCTAGAATAAATATATTCCGTGACTACAACTACACTGTTAACTAGCCAGAAGTGTCCGACAGCATACTCAGTACTTCTGATATAATTATATAATATATTATTAATATAGACAATTTTAGTTATTTATTGAATTGTTCAAATGTTTTTTAACAATGTGTCTAAATGTACATGTTTTAACATAAACAAGACCATTTATTGTGAACATGTGTTGCTACTAAACATGAAAGTATTGTGCCATTGGCACTTGCACATGTTGCATGAATGTAGTCTGTTAACCAGCCCTTTTCCAAATCTAAGACACATTTTATATGAAACACCAAAACAAGATAAAACATAGGATCGATGTTCTAAATGAAAAAATATATGTGGACACATTACACAACAGCTATAGACTGTGTGAACCCAACAGGAAAAGGTTGAAGCCATACAGTTTTATTGATATTAGCTATTGTTACAATACGCGACTGAATAGCTGAACTATACAATATCAATAACTTTATAATACTATATGTGTAAAGGTAGAAATAGCATAAATCCAGAATTTATGACTATTCATGTTTTATATATGTGAATAATAATTTTTCCACTAATAAATGTTGTATATATAAACACACAAGTCTAGAAGATTATGCAACGATACAAATGACGGTGTTTTTGTCAAAATTATACACACAGACTGACCAACGAGTTCAAGTCATTGAGTGTCAATATTATACAATTATAGCTTTGGTATTAGGTCGATACGAGAATATATCGACCAACCAGATTTGCATATCGACTGAGGACGCAGTCCGAGGTAGATATTCATCTGTTGGTCGATATATTCTCGTATGGACAGAATCTTAAGCTATATTTGTTATATTATTAATATAAACTATTGTCATGATTGTTGAACAATATTTCATTTTTTGTGTGCACACCATTTGTTTGACAGATTTTTAAAATGTAATATGATTACGAGTTTAAATACATAATAAATGTATAATTGTTCTATGTTAAGTATTCCACATCACAAAATACAACATACCCACTTTTCTACATAAAATTTACCAAAATAGAACCTTATAAACAAAATAAACTAGTATTTTGATTGGCATAAATTTGTCATGTGATATACCGATTTAACTTTTGGAATTTTTTAAATATATTTTTAGTAACGTGCTGTATAGGTATGCAGCGTAACAAAATATCGCTGGAAAATTCTATTTTTAGGTAATTATATGTGCCCAAAGAAATACAAAATGACCACGTGGTATCGTTAGACAAATCAAAATAACGAAAATATCTTATATTAATGATATAAATAAATAACGTAGACAAATCATAAAATATTAATCTTGAATTTTCCCACTCCAATTGACCTCAAAACTTCTATACATAACACCAACCATCCCCTACCTGGGGACACGCTGTTACTTGGCTTTGCTAAAATATTCCAACAAAGTGTTATCGGTGTCCCCAGATATGGGATGGTTGGTGCTATGTAGATTGTATGGCATAATGATCTTTACATACAACCCATATATTGTACATGTAGGACTGGAGACATTATTTCCTGATAACAGTGTGGCATTTTTGCTGTCTGTATAAATAAAACTTGTATTTCTTTATTAGAAACTAGGCCGAATTTTACTGCCGTTATAATTCTAAGTTAATTTTGTGATTTGTCCTCGCCAACAAAAAAAAACGCGAGGGAATGATGATTTGTTCTAATTAACATTTACAAAATCTTAAATGGATAAGTAATGTGAACCCATCTTACAATTAGTGACCTATAGAAATTTATAAATAATATATCTGTTTGTGAATTTCACCCTACTTTACGAGTGATTAGTCATCATATTTCAATATTCATATTGTTGATCTATAACACTAACACAAGTGTAAATATGTAACATCTACAGTCTATGTCATAAATTGCATAAAGAATCTAACTTACTTCCTAAATAGCTTCATCTTCAACCAGTATTGACAGAGATGTTCCTAATGAACATTCATCCTACAAATAAAAAAACTACAATACAGTCTTTCAATGTTTTTATTATTACCTTTAAGATCAAGAATTTGTATGACTGTAATGCACATTTATTTATTTTATTTTACCAAAAAAAAATAAATACATGTAGTTTTGCTGTTATTTTTATGAACAAAAGAAAAAAAACAACAAAGACACTAAATTTTCAGCACAAATCTCGCTTTCACTTTTAAATTTGCGCGCGCGCAGAGGTCTGTGACATTACCTTCCGTGTGTTTAAGTTGGTCTCCTTCTACGCATAATTACTTACAGAACTTAAATTATTTGAATGAAATTACTTGATATCACTCACTTGTTTGTGTCATCGATTCTTTCTATGCACACACAAAAACATTATTAAACAACAGCAAAATCCACGGAAACCAAATCGTTTGACTTTGGTTATTATCGCAGAAAACATATATCTTAACAGATAACAGTCATACCTGTAAACCCTCCTAGGACGCAGAATTTTTAATACCGTTAATGAGCACATTAGACATAATAAAGGGCGGGTTCGCACACAAGAGAAACTTCTTAAGAGAATCTCTAAGATCCAAACTAAGACCGAATTATAATCCATCTGAACAATTTGTCATTCCTACTGACTTAAGTTTAATATTTGAAAATTTTATTTTGAACGAATTTTCTCGATACGCTAATTTAAAACAAACCGAGACAATAAATTTCAAAATCGTTTATTACATGAACAAACTACTTTGGGGTCATGTTAAATTGCAACAGTACTAAAATTCAATCATATTATGGTTATTTTTTTTGTTCTCTGCACATTAGTCAAGCGGATTAAAATACTGACTTATTGTTTTTGACCTGATTCCTGTATGCGTTTGTAACAACAAAATCTGTCCGATTGACATGCGTTCATGCGGAATCTTATATTGACTTTTTGCTGGTCCGATTCATGCGACATGCGAGGGTTTGTAATAGAAAAATCTTCTCAACAACAAGATGTCTGCTGCTAAGATATTTGCTACGATAGACGAGAATTTGTTTGTTTTATTCATAATAATAAGTAATAATTTAAAATACTGACTTATATTATGCGGTTTCTATGGGATTTCTCAAGCCTCAAAAATGTATATTCACCTCGACTAGTGGCTTGTTGAATGTTACATTTTCTCTGATCGAGAAATTCCGATTGCGATCTTTTTGTTTAATAACGATCCAGAAACCTAACAGAATGATTAAATTTAAACGGAAGAATAGAAAGTGAATCGGAACATGCCAAATTTGGACATCAAAGAGACAGTATTTTGACCTAAACCATTGCTGAAAATATTGACTATGTATAAAATTATTTTAAAAATGTTCTATCAGTGATGAAAACCACAATAAGATTGGGCGGCCGTACAAGTATGTTTATCACAAAAATGGTTCATAAATTGCATTATAATATTTAATGTTATGTCAGCAATGTGCTGTCGCATATAGATGTTGTCTTTCAATCTAGAGTTGATTTTCAGTTTAAAACACACAGGGGGGGGGGGGGGTTACTTGGTATATATAGGGTAATATGGATGTGCGGCCCGAATGGATCACTTTTTACCTCTCCAAAATATATGAAAGGGTGTCTTTTTTCATTGGGTATAGTTGTAAACTATATAAATATATCCATGCCTCAATTCTCATCTTGATCATGTTAAGCCTATGTAAACCAGTTATTTTGCAAAGTGTTCCATTAACATCACTTGATCATTTTGGTAGTGAATGGACTATTTTGTCAATGGGGATGTGCAGTAATAAAATATATGAATAGGTCTGATTTAATAATTCAATATATGATTGGGTCCCGTTTAAAACATCCGAAAATAAATGAATAGGGTGGGTTTTCATATCTCAGTCCGCAGACCTGTAACTAAAAGTATCCTTAGTTAGCCCCCCCCCCCCCCGTGTTAAAACAGTTACTTAAAATCAGCTTCTTCAATAACTTTACAGTTTCCCGATGTTTAAAGGTTAACTAAATGGATATTCTTTTAAAACTGTTATTAAAGTAAAAAAAAAATCACATGTAACAGAAATCAACATTTACATAAAACATATATTACTCACTTTCATTACGTCAACGTCTTCATCCTTTGTGTCTAGAAATGGTTTAGGAGCTGTAACAGTTACAATTCCAATGCAGACAATAAAACATGGTAGTAAATGCATTTAGAAAATGAGCAACCTTCTTACTTGCTTATGGGGGTTTTTAACGTCCTTGACTACCGTAAAACTGTCTCGCACGGTCATTCAACCTTCTTCATAGTCGACAGAGTTTTATATCCGAAAGATAGGTCACGAATGTCATGAATGTTACATAATTTTCGTAAGGTCAGGAAAGCACGTGAAGCCACGCCGTATTAGTACAATTGCAATATGATAGTTTCTATACTATTTATTTATTGTCTTTCAACCACAATTAATCTTAGCTATTTGTTTTTCATGTTCCCATCATATACAAGAAAAATAATTTTAAAAAAGTTATTATAATAAAAGAAAAAGAAACAAATATGATCTCTTGCAGCTTATAGTATAGTAAATATATTACAAATGCTTCTTTTGTCCTATTATTGCAAGTTTCTTTTTTAAATATGTAACTTTATTTCAAATGTCGAACCAAATGCAAAAGATTCAATATGTACTAGCATTACAAATATTTTTTTATGTAGAAATTTTCAAGCCACATATCGCAGCCAGTAGTTTCACGGTAAAGGGGGGGGGGAGGTACAGGTTTGCGGACGGAGATTTGTAAACCCACCCTATTTATATATTTTGGACGTTATAAAATGACATTTAATGTTTAAATCAGTACTATTAATATATAGTATAGATTGTACCATCCACAAGATGCTTTTAAAACAAACATAACACATACAAATTAAAGCAACATCTTAGGACATAAAATTTATTTTTTTTCAGGTCTTTTAGAACTTCTTCTTCTATTGTTTATTTTCTCTATTGGCGGCAAAATTTCAGAGAATCGCACTGATTTTAACATGTGGGCACTCCTATCAACACATTCAAATCATTTATTATCACCGCATGAACGTTGGTATTATCAACAATTTTAATGGAGCACTTATTTTGTTAAGGCAACGTGGTTTATCTCCTCAGCTTCAGATGAGAAATGATATATTTATATAATTTACAACTACTGACTGTTTTCTCTTTCAGTGTGACAAGAGCTACCGTTTTGAAAAGGTTTTTAAAAAGTGACCCTTTCGGTCCGCACAACCGTTTTACCTTACACAAACTATTAAGTAGTTAGCCCCCGCCCCGGTATAGAAAGAGGAAGCGTAATAGACGAGGGCTCTTGGGGTCGCTTAAGTTTCCTAGCCGATCCAGGGAAAAGCCCTGTTACGGCAAAAGGGGTGTAGACCTCTTAAAAATCCTGCATAAGCTTTTTGGCTGGGTTTTGAAGCAAATTTAAAGTATTTACAAGTCTCGTTTGAAACATCATTGATGCACAACATATCACGGAGTTCTTTTAACAAGGGGCGCCTCCGCCCCCACAAATCCCATAATGCACACAGCCCTGTCTATTCCCACAATTAACATATAAATTTATCTGGCGTTGTTATTGAAAAATTGTCCAATGCTACCTATGCTTGAAACCAACAGTTTATAGATATTAAATAGTACTTCCATTAATTGTATAAATGTTTCGTAAGTTAGTTAGAACGAATAATCGTACCTTCGCTTTTTGGCGAGGTTAATCCGACAAATCACAAAACTAAAATCGGATTATAATGGCAGTGAAAATCAGCCTTTAAGTTAGTTTGTTTCGCTTATTATTCTGAAATCTACGCAGTTAAAACGAAACGATTAATCGGACAGTACATTAATGTATAATTTACAACTGTGTATTCTTAAAGTAAAATAGATTTGTACTTGTACTTATATATGATGAAATTTTTGAGTTACTGCTTACATGTTCTACATTATTGTAGCCGCATTGCAGACGACATAGACATAGGGCAATACTATTTTAATCTTTGGCTGCTCGGTTCGTCTGTCTTGGACATGTTCCGGATGTTTGTTTGAATTGTTTGAATGCTGTTTAACTCCGCTTTTAGCAGTTCTTTAGCTTTATCATGGTGTTCCAGTTTTTATTGGGAGAGGAAGCCGGAGTACCAGGAGAAGACCAACGACCTGTAGTAGGATAACTGGCAATCCTTGTCAATTAAGATTGGAGTCGAGTATATCCTGCCCGCATTTAGACTCGAACCCGCAACCTTAGTGTTGACAGGTCACGTGATTAACAGCAGACGAACTTCCTTAAACACTGCTACCGAGGCCCCTGTCCCGTATGTTCTGGCCCAAACCGTGTGGTTATGGACATGTTCCATACAGGAAATAGTTTATTCAATGATCGCATTCTTTGGGTTAAAAAATTTTTTCAAACCTTTCTGGCAATCTCTAGCATATTTATTGGAAATAAAACATCCCAAGTCGAAGTCCTCAAAATTCGACAATCGATGCACTGATACACCTTTACACTGCACGAAACAATAACTTTTAAGATAGTCAAAAGGTATCCAAAAGTCCTAATTTTGAATACATTTTGTTGTCTTTTGAACACATTTTTAAAAAATACAAAAGATCTAAAAGATCATCTTTTTGTATACCTTTTTGACTTCAAAAGTCAGTCGAAATGGCCCACTTTTGATTTGACAAAAGGTGTTGCAAAGTTCACCTTTCCAGATCTAAAATGTGTTCAAAAGGTGAACAACAAAATATGACCTTTTTTTCCAAAATATAATCTGTTGTCGACAAAAGATAATAAAAACATCATATATCAACAAAAAAAGGTGATGAAAGGTAGGCCACAGATGCTATTTTCAAAACCAAAAGACGAAGGTCATATGGTATTTTGACCAAATTAAAATCCAAAAGGTCTCCTTTTGTATTGATGAAATTACAAAAAATTGCACAAAAGGTTACTTGTTATAATCTAAAATATGGTCAAAAGGTTATGAATGTCCATATTTTGCATGGATAATATTACAAAATGGACATTTAGGTTAGGGGAAAGATGATATGATGAAAAAAAGCTGCCTGCACAGGTCGGCTCACATGGATTTGGTTTTTTCAACCTATCCAGAATCAGCATTCCACAAATGTCCACCTTGACCTCTCATTTTGTAAAACTGAGCATCATTGCTAACTTACATTTATCAACAATAACAGTCTTGTGATAAAAAAGAACATGTCTAGTCCAATGAAAAGTTTGTGCAAGTTTTACTCTAGAAATATTGCTCACACTGTGCTCACTTAAGCTCCAATATTGGACTGTTGAAATTGTATCAATAGGATGATCACTAACTTGAACAATGGTCAAGGAATTCAAGATAACACATCATTAAGAAAGTAGAGTTAAAAGTGTACTAGCTAATGTACAATTGCCTGTATATATCACTGAGCTGACAGGCTTGTCTAATGGCAATTAATCCCAAAGGTGTTACAATTTTCTCATTTTCAAGTGGATAAATATTACATAAAAAAGAAACAATTTAACAATTTATTGAATAAATGCTCATTATGTCAATACATTTTTCAATCTGTTTTACAATCCAAGAGGAAGGTGTTCCAGTTCATTTCTGG
The DNA here is from genome assembly GCA_944474755.1 of Limnoperna fortunei. Taxonomy (NCBI): domain Eukaryota; kingdom Metazoa; phylum Mollusca; class Bivalvia; order Mytilida; family Modiolidae; genus Limnoperna; species Limnoperna fortunei. Next base: position 16,967,428 of record OX104124.1, on the reverse strand, counting down.
TTGCTCATTTTCTCTCCTTTCTGCTTTTGGTTGAAGAAATGTCAATAAATTTACAGTCTACTTTTATCTTTTATTCTATAAATTTATCCAACTTCGAAGATGTCTAGTATGTAATAAATCCATCTTGACATTCCTCATACATGTCATATGAGGACATATATAGGCCATTAAGACGGGTCTTATCTTCTTGATATCTCTGATCTCCATATTGTCTAGTGCAGCTATGATCCGCTTGGCTTTCTGAAAAATATATATACAGTATATGTGTGTGTGTTACAGATCTAGACATAACTAAAATGATATGTGGCACATTATGTAATAATAATAAATGTTAACATTTTGTATAGAACATCCATAAACTGAACATTTGGGAGCTGAGGGGGCTGGAGGGGGGGGGTCCATAAACATGGTAACAAGTTGTATATTTTTCCCAAATAACAGTAAATTTAAAATAATGATAACACTAACAGATAACAGCAATTTACATGAGAAAACAGAATACAGTGAGTTCATAAATCGAAAAAACAGATAACAGCAGAATCTCATCAAAGGGCGATACGGTGAAAAAATGCATTAATTAATCAGTGTTTCCATAGTAACTAGCATGTAATCTTATGTATATCCCTCCCTTCATATGGAGACTTAATTACATTGAAAAAAGTGGTGATTAAAATGAATTAACAGATAACAGAAAAAATCTGTAAAACAGAAAACGGTGTTCTGATTAGTATTATTAAACAGCAAACAGTGTTTTTATTTACATTCTAACAATTAACAACAATGTCAATTTAAAAAAAAAACAGATAACAGCTAATGGTTGAAAGTTAACAGTTGCTTTCTACTGTTTCGAATTTGTCATTCAGAACACTCCATATTAAATTAGTAAGCATTTGCTCATCAGTGAAGGTTGTGATTCGCTTTCAACATGTGTATTCTGATCATCTCCTTTTTATATGATACACTCAAAGAAATTCAAGACCGAAAAAAGTATTATCGTAGCATACTTCTTTTTTCCCGTTCTAGTGATATTTTCTTCTTTTTCTAGACGTCTAGATTGTCCGTATGGATAGCAGCGTTTTACTGCTTCTTTTGTCTGGCAGTACATGTATCTGTTAATAGCATCTGAAAAAAAAAATAACAAATTCATTTGCAAGTACTCTAAATCCTCTTCAATTTTAGTAGTTTCTTTTTACAATCGGAACATTAGAAAATCACAGATATTGCATATAAAAGTCATTATTATTCAAACAGTTATGAAACTAATCCCTTCATCTACCCCCCCCCCCACCAACCACACACAGAAGCAAGTACAATATTTAAATAAAAATAATATTTTTGCAGTATAGCTTGTTAAAAATATAATACATGAAATATAAGTCATTTATATAATGTGAACTATATTCAGACAATAAATATATGCTTATGTATGATTATCTCCCTTTTCAATTTGCAATATGGCGGATATGTGTTCTGTTGGGTGTGATTTTCCATTGCTTGAAAGCCGTGGACAAACTCAAAGATAAAACAGATCTAGATATTCTTGGATATAAATACCTGATATGAAGTACTTTCATAGTCGGAGTCAACACTTTGCTGAGTATAAAAAGAACAATGTGACAGTCGATGTCATGTGCGTCAGTGGTAGGCCTAAATTTCAATCTGGACATTCTTGTTTACCAGTAAACGTACTGACAGTGCTGAATCCTCCAGAATTTCATCGTCTGGGATATCAAATACAACACTTACCATAATAATTGTTCGAACTACTAAGTTCACAAGAATGAAGCGCGTAATCTTGACTTTTTTACTGAAAGGTGAGCACTGTCTTTAAAAATAGGCGCCGAGGCCTGACATTTAGAAAATTGAGATGCTGATTGGATGTGGTAACTGATATCGATTCCGGCACACGCGCAAACGCACACGAAGCCATGTGCACTGTGGCCATGTATTTTGTGTAAGTAGAATCTGTAGTAAATTTTGGTAAATGTTCAGTGTAAAATTACTTACTTTTTCATTATAATACAATTTATAAATAAAATAAAAATATATTTGTAGATGTTACACAAAATTTTCACTGTGCTGGTGCACACTATCAACACTTTCCATTTTAAATAAATAAATAGCTGTATAAAAATGTGCATGTCAACATCCTTTCAATGTACATTTTAAATACTTAATAACTATCACACTTTGTTACATTTTCTGTGTTAAAAACAAAAAGCACATTTTGTTAATTTGACACATGTATTATTACTACATGTACTTCAACTTCAACTTGGATACTTGAAAAAATCCATAAGGACATCTATTCAACTAGTTTAGTAATAGTATACTCTGATATCTTAGTAAATGTTCAGTATTTCATAAATTTTTGCTAATAGTTGGCTTTTTATAGTTAAAAAAGTACATTTAATTTGTACTAAAATTGTGAAAATGGAGTTATAAAACCAATTTTGATTTTCCATCGTGGACAAATTTGAACTCAGAAACTGATATATGGCCAAAAAAATTATTTGTGTTTCCAGTTACCGGAACCTAACTATTTTTTTGTAGCCGACCCTCAAGTTTTTTTTTGCGTTTTTAATGGAGGTTACTTTGAACCGGAAAACTCCCGGTATTGTTCTGGGTTTTAGTTATATTTTCATACTTCCGCCTCAACATTACTACTTTAACCAACACGATTCCCCCCAAAAAAATCGTCCTATGAGTACCTACCTATTTTATATTAAATCCTTGATTTCTTTCATAAAGCAGTCATTAGAACTGAAGAAGGGAGAAAACTAAACTGATTTTATATCTGTTTGTTACATTTACATGTATGAGGTTTGTTAATATGTATTCTACAATTTGTTTCTTTGTAATGTTTGTCATGTATTATCCCAACAGGGATTTTTTGTCTACAATAAAATTTTGAACTTTGAACTATAATTCTATGTAACCGGAAACAAACATATTTTTTTGTTTGGCCTAACATTAAAGATAAAGTAATAAACACATTTTACAAGTTTTGAAGTTATTTTAAAAAATAACAATTTTAAACACTAGGTACAATATAATGTATCTACTGAAACACCAAAATACCAATGAGGTCGTAGTATTTGCATAAACTTATCATCTTAAAAAAACATCGTCAAAATGCTATATATGTAAAGTATTATATATTTTACTGTGGGGAAACAACCCAGAGCGAACAGTTATCTGGTTGAAACATAAGTTAGGGGCGAACTGACATGATACCGCCTTAAGGTACTAAAATTGTGATACAAAGATACAAATCTGCCAAAAGGTCATCATTTTATTCATCAATACATAATTTACATTCTTGTGGCTTGATATACATTAATACTCTGTATAGGACAAAATATAAAGTAATCAAAGAAATGGGCCAACATATGCTTATTAATTTATAAAATTTAATGACTACATGTATTTATACAATGTAAATGCCTTTTGTTATGATATCATTCATTTTATGTATCGTTCATTTGGACTGCTTCTCATTATCGACGAATAAAGTTCTCCAATATAAACCGTGTATTTCTTTGAATATTATTTATATATTGTGTTTTTGTTTGTAGGTAAATATTGCTAACCTAAACCTTAGCAGATTTTCGTATGAAAGTACACAATCATCAATACATGTATAACTGAACCATTGAAGCTCAGTTATGGAGATGTGTTTACTATAATTCATAGATCCTCCCATTTTGTAGTTAGCAGCAGGACAAGAAATTGCTTCGACAAGATGTCTAAATACATGAAGGTTCATTGAAGGAATGGTAAGCCACAATAAATTATCAGCTTATTAAAAATAATAACTTCTGGCGAGTCTTACAAATATTATTATCCCTGTGTTAAACATGTTTGACTCCTACTCAGTTATTGATCCAGGAGCATTCATCTGATGAGATTTACAAAGGAGGTAGGGGGGAGGTGTTGTAATCAAACTAATAGAAGTTGTGTTATATTTTGTAACATAAGTTACATAAATTCCATTGAATAATCAAAATATTATACTACGGTAATAAAGCCCCGCCTACTTCTATGTATTTATTGGGGGGGGGGGGAGGAAGCTGGAGTACCCGGAGAAACCCCTGACCTTCAGAAGGAAAACTGGCAATCCTTGTACAATTAATATTGAAGTCTATTACACCCTACCCGCAGTTTGACTCGAACCAGCAACCTCAGTGTTGACAGACCATATGATCAATAGTAGACGAACTACCTTAACCACTCGGCCACCGAGGTCTCTGATACCTGAATGGGGGTAAATGTATCGTGCTTTCTGTTTCATGCCAGACACAGCTGTTCATAGGATATGTTGCTTAGTTTAGTTTTAGTTTTTACTTTTCAAAAGTACTTTTTTTTAATTTTTACATTTAATTTTACAAAGGAGTTTACAAGAATGAGGAAAGAAATGGTTAAAGCAAGAAGAGTAAGGGGACACAAAGCAAAGAATCAAAAGCAGGTAAAATTTTAATTGAATTTATATGTATGTTCGCCGACTCTGGTATGACACTGTCACTTAGAAATTTTGCTGTTTGAATTTTGACATGTTGTTTACTAGGTTTCAGTCAATTTTAATACAAATTTTACTTGTATGGTATACAGTCACTTCAAAATATTTACCATCAAAAATCATTTTCTGGTCCAACTTTAAACACATTATGATATCATTTTTCTGTTGGCTGTAGTTATAAAATATTTTGATTGTTTCAATTTTGCATTCCATTTTAGGTACAGAAAAATAAATCATATTTGAACTTGAAGTGGCCACCAAGAGTATAGAACATTTAGAGAAGAAACAGTTGTTCCTAGTGAAAATAATCAATATCTTAAAGAAAGAGACTTTGTTTCCAAACATGGAAAATACCAGAGAAGTGAAAGATTCTTGCAAAGGAAATATAAGCAAATTAATGATTGAATGTGAAGTTTGTAGTCACTGAATTGAAATTCTCTAGTTGTCAACAATATGTACTAGTTATAGAATAGTCAAAATATCATTACAGTATTAGGAAAATATTAAACAATAGTTGATTAGTTTGGAGGTAATATTCTTTCTGATGCTCTTGTTCTTATTGCAAAAATGAAGTTACAATGACATGCTTAATTTATTGGTAAATGAGCTGCAATACCTAGGAGAAAGCGTGCACACTAAGCTTCTGTTTTTTTATTGGAGTGTGCACACAATTCTGTGAAGCCGCTGCCCTTGGGGAGAAAGCATGCACACAAACTAGTGAAGCCGCTACTCCTTGCATTGGGAGAAAGCGTGCACACGAATCAGTGAAGCCGCTACTCCTTGCATTAGGAGAAAGCGTGCACACAAACCAGTGAAGCTGCTACTCCTTGCTTTGGGCAAAAGCGTGCACACAAACAAGTGAAGCCGCTACTCCTTGCATTGGGAGAAAGCATGCACCCAAACCAGTGAGCCCCTAATCCCTTGCTTTGGGAAAAAGCATGCACACGAACCAGTGAAGCCGCTACTCCTTGCATTGGGAGAAAGCGTGCACACGAATCAGTGAATCCGCTGCTCATTGCATTGGGAGAAAAGGTGTACACAAACCAGTGAAGCCGCTACTCTTAGATTACACAGTTTATACACCAAGCAAATCTGAGCAAGCCATTGTGTTAGATATAAATACATAGATGATATTTAGAATGCAACATGAAATGAAAAAGTTATTTCTGACAGACAAGTCCATAAGCATTTATTAGAATGCAATATAAGAGTTTGCAACATTAATTTATTGACTGATGATGCAACAATTAGTTACGTAGTTAAAATCAAAATGACATTAGTTTTGAAAAACTGAAATTTTATTTTGATCATATGAGAAAATTTATTTATATTCTATCAAAATTGTATAACAATTTAGAAGGTACTGAAGCCTGTTTTGAGGCAAATTCAGGTTAGGATGACTTAAATGAAGACAACGTTAACAAAAATTTAGAATTTGAGTAAGAAATAGGGAAGCAAACATACTGGTTTTGTGGCATTATGGCAGTATATTTAATATATTTCTGATGCTGCTGTGACCTTTTAAAAATTTTATAGGCATTTTTAAGTTGCTGTCTTGTATAAATCGTGTGTGTATCTGTATTCCAAAGATGACATGACTTACTCTGAAAACATATACCAGTTATCAAAAGATTTAAAGAGGAATGCTAGGATTCAAGCAATATGTAGTCTGTATTAGATGTTAAGTTTTGTATGAATTCAGTCATTGTTTTCGTGTAGTTAAATGTTTAATTTCGTAACCATTTTCTTTCTCATCTTGGACAAATTTGTGATCAACCGCTTCTACAGCAAATTAATAACTAGTTTTACATTATCATTTTTCATATATATGTTAGGTTTATTTTTTATAAATGGTAATATTTAAGCTCTTTAAAGATTCTTAGATCAAGTGAAGTTACAATAGTATAGTGCTGTATTTTTTTAGTATGCAGAGGTATTTGCTGCTTGTAATTTGTTATAAATATAATTTAATACTGCATTGTGGTTTGTTTGTAAGGAAGTATTTTCTCATGAATGTCAAGTGTACACAAATAAAATTTATGTGGAAAGGAAAGAAAAGAAATGCAAAAAAAACCGAAGTAATATATAGTGACAACTAACTTCTGAACTATCTTTGTACACACTGTTAAAAATAGTATAATAGTATGATGTGGTGTTTTTATTTTGTATATTTTAAATACTTACATATATAGTGTAATGTTCTTATTACAAATGCTTCTAATTAATAAATGTTAACATAAAATATCCGTTGGTTTTTATCATTCTTAAGATAGATATTTAAGGTCCATTTTAAAGGTGTCATTTAAATCACAGGAGCGTTTTTTAAGTTCAAAAGTATACGCCTGAAATTCATGACATTGCTCAATATTGTATGACACTGAATTTCTCATTAGTTTAACATTACAGTATTGTTTGAAGATTTTGGAATTGAGATCAATATTGATACAATACTGTACCACTACTAGGAAAGATAAAAATATCAAAGTTTTGTATTGTTTATTTGATATTGCAGCAAAATTGTCATTAAACTGTCAACACCGACAATATAAAAAATTCTTCACATTTTAAATTAATATGATCAAATGTCTCAGATGACTATTCATCCACCTTCATTTTAAACTAAATGTCCAGTTGTAGATGATTTGTGGTGGACTTGTTGAAATGTCATGGGTGACCTTTCATCCACCTGTCGGTATCAACAAAATTTTTGAGATTACATATCGTTCCTCTTTTATTAGGAACAAATGTCGCAGATGACCTGTTGTCCACCTGTCAGTGTTCACAAAATGTCCCAGTAAATATATCGTTCACCTTTCAGTTTGAACGAAATGTCAAAGATGACCTGTCATTCATCTTTTAATTTTAATGAAAGATCAAATATTGTCTGTCGTTCACATTTCTCAAATACAAAAGGTCAAAGGTTGCCTTTTCTACCACAAAATTTAACAAAATATGGACTTCGGAGATTGGTGAACTTTTGATAATATTTTGGGCTTGACAAAATGTAAGCAAAAGACGATTTTTCGTGCATTGTTAATATGTCTGAAGCCATCTTATTACGTCACTGTTCTGTCTGGACCACCTCTGAATTCGGCACAAGAAGAACCATGTCCTGAACACTTCGGTTTTACTCTATTCCTATCCGCAACTTTCTGGTTGTGCAGAACCGCAATTACAGGATAGTAAAAAATACGCGGACATTGTTGACAAATAGATAGTTTACGTAGTTAGGTTTGGTAAAAGGCGTATCAACATATCAAGACAAGGGGTTAGTTGTTAAATCTCAACTTCTAACAAGGTGTGTTCGACACCACACTTAATTTTTCACAAGGTATTTACTCATTTATACATGTTTCCATACATGAATCAATTTTGGAGACGTCGCATGTCTCATTCTTAACTGCGTTCACACAGTATTTTACATACAACTTTTGCTTGTGCAGAACGTCGTTTACTACAAATTCCGAATACTGTGAATACTGTGAAAAGAAAAATTGGACATCTTTAGTCGAATGTTTTGGTCGTTCTGAAAACAATTTCTATTTTTATCTGGCAAAACAATACAAATCGTCACCGGGAAACAGACAAACAATAAATATCTTAATAAAATTATTATTTGAACGGATTTATTTCATGTTCTATTGCATCAAATTCCTGTCGCGTGGGTAAGTTTAACATTCTATAACATAAAATACTTACACGTACAACCAAATTTTACAAATGAAACTTGTGTTTTAGTTTCACCAAAGACAATCTTAATTAAATTAACCTCCAACCTCCCAGTTTTGTAGGCATTTCAAAATATAATTTTTAATATTTCATTGGAGTATGAAACCTTATAGAAAAAAATATTTTGTACGAAACTGCGATGAATATTCAATGAAACATTTGAGACTGATCTTTTTGTTCACGACTTTTGTTGCATTTTAATTCTACTTAAAAATTATACAACCCAAAGTGGGGAAAATGACGGATACAGTTTTTGTGACCAGTTGCAGCTGATTGTTTAACGTGTAGGATTAAATATCTTATAATTATTTAAATAAATCATAATCATGGTTACATATAAAAAGAGGCATACAATATTTTTGGGGATACATACGCATAACAGGGAGTCATTAAAACTGTAAGCAGTTATATGAATACTTGATTTGAGGAGTTTTTAACGTCCTATGCCGACAACCGATTGCCCTTGTCTGACGGTGAAGTTATTTGAATAGGTAAAAAAGTGCACTATATAGTTATATATAGACATTGAAACCCATGGAATAAAATGTTTTTGCTTGAATTCTGATGTTTTAGGACATTCGGTAGAATATATTCGTTACACTCACGCTTAAAAAAATTGAGGTCATGACATAGCTAAAAAATGTTGAAATTGGCGTTAAACACTATTCAAACAAACGAACAAACAAACAAACTTTATTAATCTTGTATATTTATTATTAGGTCAGCAGCTGGCTGTCGAACTAATAATATTTGACACACAACATATTTATTTCTAGTGGGGCATCAGTGGCTGAAAGGTTTAAGGTAGTTGATCACATGGTCTGTCAACACTGAGATTGCGAGTTCGATTCTCAATGCAGGCAGGGTGTACTCTACTCCAATCTTAATTGACAAGGATTGCCAGTTTTTCTACTAGAGGTCTGCGGTTTTCTCTGTGTGTTCCGGCTTCCTCCCCAATAAAAACTGGACGCCATTATATAGCTGAAAAATTGCCGAAAGTGCCATAAAACATCATCCAAACAAACAAGAAGTCTTTCAAGAACAGTAAAATGGTGTCACTATCTACAGGTGTAAATAAACTGTTATATGCATTTACAGAAATTACAGAAATATATATGTGAAGTCCATAACAAAGTATGGACTTTGCTATTGTGTGACAGAGGGAAGCATCTGCGAGCATTGCTCAAGTTTTTTTCTTGTTTTAGATCATATAGACGCCTTATACTATTGTTATAAAAATCATGAACGGTCAAATTCTTTATTATTAAGTAATTTTATTTATCGACTTTACCCGTAACACAAAACAAATTGTGAATGTTTGCAAATCACTTTAGAGTTTTTATATGTTTAAACAAATAATACGTGACATATTTGTTGAGACTACAGAATGCACAAGAGAAACTTTGTTGAAGTGCAATATATCAACCTATTAGCTAAATCAGGAATGGTAACATTCTACTGACATTAGTTTTATTACTCTAATACGTGATGGAAATGTCATTAAAGTTTACACTCTGGTAAAAGTTCCCTTGATAATTAAGCTAAAACAGAAATTAAGGAAATAGTTATATTTTAACTTAATATAAATGTAATGCAAATAGTTTAACAAGCATTGTGGAACTAAATATTATTGCGCGAACCTACACGAGATCTTTGTTTTTTTTTATTCAACCATACATTGATTGATTTCGTTATTTATTTTATTTATTTTTTTTTGCGGGGGGGGGGGGGGATACGTCCTACACCGATAACGTAATGACCTTGGTTGGACGAAAGTGGGCCTTGGGACCGATAAGTTAAGGTAGTTACCCCTCTTCAATTAATAACCGCGTGTCAACGATGAGGTTGCGGGTTCGAGTAAGAACAAAGACTGAATTTTTCGATAATTGTCCGGGTTTAAAATTTTTTAAGATTATCAAGATAAGAGATTATTCCAAAACAGTTTATATTGATCACATTAAAACAAATAAATCTTATCGTCCACTTCATTTAGATCGCTAAGTCGCTAAATATGATTTTCGCAGGGGACTTGATTATATCTGCCGCGATCTATTCTAAGGCTGTGGACGGCTATTAAAAAAATTTGAGTTGAATTAGAATTTCCACAAGTCCCTTTGAAATTGTTTTTGCTATCAGAGAGATGCTTCTTTATTACCAACATTTTTTATACTATCTACTTGTGTACACAAGTCTAGAGTTGAATTTGCGAGTTCCAAAGTTAGACAATGAGTAACTCGACGGGTGTCTAATTAGAGGCAGGCACTGCTTACTCGTCCGGAGCACTTGAGGGCACCCATAGTTTTTATTGGGTTCGGGTTACTTTCTTTCTGTGTTTTATGTTTTCGGTTTTTGTGTTGTGTTTGTCTATATCCGGATTTGTAACTGTCCCTTGGTTTTTGGCTCTTGTTGTTCGGTCGGTTTTCTTTGCTATTTTCTTACAATCGGATAAGACGGATTCGTAATTATAAAAATTAGTTTCCAAAGTCACTTTTTAAAATTTGTATAGAAAGATTTTATTTTTATTATTTTTTTTATTTTGAAACTGTGTCATTCAGCATACACGTTCAAGTAAACCTTTATGCAAAAACAATGCTGTGTGTTACAGTGTTTTAGCTATCTCTGTTAAAAGTGTACTTCAAGTCTGCACCGTGAAATGTTATTATTGTAATGCATACGCCTTTGTCATCAGCACGACTGGGTGTTTTGACCAGATGATCACGAAATTCAATCTTAAAATTTGTCGGATTTGAAAATTTGATCACCACGAAACCACATTTAAATTTTAATCGATTGTTTGAGATGCAGAGGTTATTCAGCTTATCAATAATTACCACTGCAGCCTGCATTTAAACTGTTGTTTGTTTTTTGTTTGGTGGTTTTAAACGCCACTTTCAGCAATTTTTCAGCTATATCATGGCGTCCAGTTTTTTATTTAGGGGGGAAGCCGGAGTACTCAGAGAAAACCCCCAACCTGCGATAGGAAAACTGGCAATCCTTGTCAATTAAGATTGGAGTCGAGCACACCCTGCCTGCAGTGAGAATCGAACCCGCAATCTCAGTGTTGACAGACCACGTGATCAATAATGCACGAACTACCTTAACCAGTCGGCCACCGAGGCTCCTTTGAAATTGTGTGTGTGTGTGTGTGTGTTTGTGTGTTAGGTGTCATTCTTATCTCTGTTGTTGACAAATTTGTAATACTTTTGTTTCAAATTTTAATTAATGGTATTTGTAAGGATATATTCCGAACTAGTGTTGTTCTTGTCTTATGTATACGTCACGGTCACCTTGGATAAGACAAGGAAATTTTGTAATTTTGCAAATCAATACAACACATTTTATTTTGATATGTTTATTATGCAAAAAAATGGAAGCAAAGGAGTAAATGCAGACTCTAAATTGTACGGAATATTAATGAATACCTTGTTAGATGCAGAATTAGTTTCCTGCGGTGACTTTCTGTCTAATTAGTCGTTACATGTAATAATGAGGAAGATGGACCCTGTTACTGCCCGATTTGGATTTTATTTTAGTTAATGTCTTGTAACATTGTATATCTGTTTATTGTTTGTGTATAATTGTGTAATTGTTTTGCCATCAACCCCTTGGGGTATAAATGAGCTAATAAATAAGTTTATTTTGTTTTATAATAAACTGTTTTGCACGAAATTCAGTTGTATAGATAACAGGATTTCTCATGCCTTGACAGTTGTAATACTAAAATGTATGGGCTTTTGTTAACTTTGAAAACGTTATGAAAACATAATCCAAATAGAAATATATAATCTTGAAAAAACGTACGCATACTTTATTGTTAAGATAAGGACTGCTGTTTTCGTAAAGGGTATTTTTTAAATGAATGAATGAATGAATGAATAAATAAATAAATAAATAAATAAATAAATAAATAAATAAATAAATAAGTAAATAAATAAATAAATAAATAAGTAAATAAATAAATTGATTTTAAAAATAAGTCAGTCATAAATATTTGTACTATATGGGGAATTTCTAAAATTGTACAAGTCATGGTAGTACGAAACTACTCCTAATGCCTTCCGTTATTATTGATCCCCGTACTGACCCCGTGTATACTATTTTACAAATTGATTAATTTATATTTTTATTGTAAAAAATAATATAGAAAATTTTGAAATATAGCATGTTATAGCTGGGAGGAATCTACACTGTTACCTTTAAAAACACCCTCCCGCTTTTCAAAATGTGTGATTCGCTCAACACTGTTTTCCACTTACTAATAATTAAGGCATTTATTACATGTACAAGAGACGTATTACAGTCACTGTGATATTTAGTATTGACACAGATGTTGTATGGTTCACATCAAAGTCGAATTTGATTACAGATATCGCTGCAGTTGGTATATGTCCACACGACGCAACTGACACGGATGTGGCAAGTGAATACAGGTGACATGAAAGAGAAATATTAGGGTTAAACAATTAATCAGAAAATAGAAAGAAAAAGAAATGATACGACAAGAGGAAAATCAGCCAATTTTTTGTTTTCTTTGAGACATTTCATGCCGAAACGTTAACAATTTAAAAGCTGATATTGTTTAACAGAAATGGGTAAAATATAAATATATATAGACAATTTTGGTATTTTATTAGCACAAAAACACATTTTTAAAGAATTTATCACTGTTAAACATCGTTAGTCTTGATTGTTGTAGAACAGTGAAGGATGTAGCTTGGTTAATAAGTAATATTAAAAGTGAACTGCATCAACACTATTCCTAATATAAACGCAAAGAAAATTGCAAGTTTAAATGATCAGAATAAAATATTTCTATACAAATCATTAAAAACTGAAACTAAACTAGAGTTGTATCTTTTCGATTTTAATTTCGAAAACATAAAACTTGTAACAAAATTAAGATGTCTGATCATATCCTCGAAATTGAGAAAGGTAGATATAAAAAAAGGTTCATCGAGAACTCGTATGTGTAAATACCGTAATCATAATAAAATTGATGATGAAGCTCATTTCTTTTTATACTGTGATCAAAATTACTTTATTAACACATTTCAACGTTTTAAGCGAAAATCCCGACCTGAAATGTTTAATACAAATACTAAACGCCACAGATTTTCGGCATATTCATAGTATTTCCTCCTTCATAAAACAGTCATTGGAACTGAGGACAGGAGTTTCATAGGCTTGTTATTTTGTCGATTTTTTTTATTTGTGTATTATCTGTTTGCTGTCACAAATTAAATGTTGTTTTAATGACAATAAAAACTACAAAAGAATTGAGATAATAATTACGGAAAATGTCATGAGACAAATTTATACAAAAACTACACAGAAATATGACCAAAGCATATGTTTCCTTTCAGATTTAAATATCAATTAATGAATGACTTCTATTATTTATCTTTGTATTGGGTTGTAAAATATAAATTTAGTTGTTCACAACTGTTAAACAAGCGCGCGGCGACATGTGTAATATGAGTAAGGTGGGCGTGTCGCATTGAAAATTTTTTATTGGAAAATTAAAACAAAAATGTTTTTTTTTCTCCAATTAAAATAACAATATTTTATCAATATATATTTAATTAACCATGAGGGAAAAAACGAAATATGATACGTGTATGTAAGCCGAGGAACATATAAAGCCTGCTGAGAAATGAAATCGGTCAGTGACCATTCACTGCGTTTACAAACTACAAGTTATTTCACATTGGTATTGAGATGTCTAAATGGGTTATGGAGGAAGGAAAACTGAACGTAGATGGAACATGCTTTGAACACAGCATAATGCATATACAAAATTCTTCACAGTACGGAAAAGTAGAGGTAAATAAATTTTAATAACTACTAATGTTGTAACAGTATTTTTGTTTCTGTTATAAAATAGATGCTTCTGGTCAATTTTCACTGCATTGTACTATTTACCGGTGAAAAGCATTGATTCCATGTCCTGCGGTTTTCTATATTTGGAGATAAATGCTTTCGCTCTTCAATGTGATACGGGGCGAGAAAATGCATCTCGTTTCAAAACACGTAAATAATCTATAAGATCCACCTATATTTATACGAATTACGTTGTTGGTATTGAGAAGGGTTTCCATATTTGGAGTTAAAGACGTCAACGGTTGAAATTAAACGGAATTGTACTTATTGCGATTTTCTATACAGTGAAGTTCATAGTCACTTTACTTTATTTTGTCTTTTAGATACCATCATACCTTAATTATCTTATTCCAAACTGAAAATAATTTCTTACATTTTCTTCCTGTTCAAATCGATTACTTGCGCTTTCGAATGATACTGCGTCGATTATTACAACAAAATCGACCCAGTATCATTCTAAAGCGCAGGTAAATAGATTTGTACAGGTCCCTGTAATGTACCTAAATTAGAAATAATTAATGCACTTAAACCCCTCGTACAAAAAAAAAGAAAATATAAATAGCGCGCATGGTGTTCACGGTGTTTTATGACCGTCGAATGTACTATCATACTAAATATTAAATCTGTTATTTATATATTTCAGCAGAAATTAGTAATGCATTTTTTCACTATTTGTAAATTACATTGACGTTTATCTGCTTATAAACATTTAAGAGCACATGCATCTCAGTCCAGAGTTGCTTCCCTGCATTAGTGACTTAGTGGATTTATCATGGGATTTGTATGTTCTTTCTGTAGGAGTTCGATAAAAAAAAACTACCAACGAAACAATTTAAATATATTTTTAACAATATTAAAAAAAAACTTACAATACTGAAATGCTTTTATTGAAATTTTGCACAAAATAATAGAAATTAATACTCGATTAAATAACACACCAAATTTAGTAAATGTACAAAATGAAACACTTGTTATTCATTTTGTTTTTAAACCAGGTATGATTTGATAATACAGAAATAAGCATATTACATGTTAGATTATAAACTGAAATACGTATAAACCTTTAGTAACAGTAAACAAAAAGAAATACTGTTTTGTGTTTCACTTGTCAGTGTTAACAAATGATAAATAAGAACATGTCAATGGGTTAGAAATGGTGATTCCAGTACATGATTAACATTACCAATTGTAAATTGGCCTTTTAAAATTTTGTCTTTCTTTTGTTAAAGGTTTTCTTGAAAAATAATGAGGAATTGAAGGTTATGGAAGTGGAAAAATGAACTTCCCAAGTTATGCAGGACACATTAGAACCAAATTTCTGAAATGGGTAAAGGGTAAAAAGGTAAATAAAGTTGTTTAAACTTATCATTTGTCATGTATGCTGCAAGATAATTTTTAATAAACTGGTTTCAATATCTCCTTTCAGAGGAAATACGGCCTGATATCCCAGTCTTGATTAACCAATCACAAGTGCAGGAATTATATATATACATTACACCAATAGAATATTTATGCATATGCACAACAGGGGTATCTGTTTCTATTGTTGAACAATACGTACATATATGTATACCCCTCGCTTGAGCAGGGGGGGGGTTCTATATTGATGAGGGTATCTGTCCGTCTGTTACACTTTTTTTATGCGCAACTCCTCCTACACTACTGAATGGCATTGATGAAACTTACACAGTGCCATTGTACACCTAATTTTGAACATTTTGGTAGGAATGATATTTGGGGTTTAGAAATAGAATAACACGGACTTTGTTATTGACATAAGGGAAGTGTGATATCATTAAGTGGGCATTGCTTGCAGTTTTTGCAGTTTTATTTGAGTTTTAAGCAGTTTTGTATACACAAATTTTCCAGGTTAAAACAAATCATCCATTAAAATTGCTTTTGCTCCTAAAATATAAATTTGTGTCATTGGCTCGAAACTAATTATATATGTTTGTGTGTACTTTGTAAGATTGTCACGGTCACGTAAAAAAGTGCTTTATTGCGACAAACACAAAAAATATTTAACAATTGTGTTAAGTTTATAAAAAAAATTGCTATTGACCTCATGAGTATATCCTCCATTAAACGATATTTTCTTGTCCATTTCTTTAAGAGGATTTCAATTTTTTTTTAAAAGCTGTTCCAGCAGAACAGGACAGTTTAGTCGGAATAAATGGAAATGAAACAATTAACCATTCAGAGAAAGGAAAATGTGATCAACCATCAGGGAATCAGCAAACGATGAAGGTAGAAAACAATGAAAGTAATGTTTCAAGAACAGAACTGCCTGTTGACCTTGGTTTGCAAGGACATTTAATTGGTATGTTTATATAGGAATCATTCAGGTCCTGCAGTTTTATATTTGTATATACATCTTCGTCGGTATTTCATTTTCTTTAGTTTTTGGCTGAATTTGTTTCTTTCGCCAAGGTGTACTTATGCAATAGTTATTTTTCAAATAATATACTGTTCCTTTATGCTTGTTAGAATAATTTCTTCTTTTGAATTAAATATTCAATGAATTCAACGAATTAATGACAACAAAATAACTTTTCTGTCAAGAACACTTTTTTATTCTAAGGTTTAAATTTGTATGCTGTTTCTAAATAAGTAAGTTTCATGTGCATTTGGTTTTGTAGGTAAGAACATACAGGTTCATATCCAAAACTTAGTAGAGCCACCAGTGGAAAGACGGACCAGAGAACTGGACCAATTTATTCTGTATTTTTATTGTATTTCTGTAAAGCAAATTTATTTTATTTTCTTGGAAGAACTGAGTTTGACATTTCGGATGTTTACCAGTATAGATGTAGTCACAAAATAAATTTATTTTGTATATAGGTTGTTTCCTTTTCGTTTATAATTATTTGAGAAATATCGAGTTTACTGTCAGATATTCTGGCTATTAAATAGTGATGTAGGCACAGAATAAATTTATTCTGTATTGAAATTGTAGCTTTTCATGTAAAATAAATTTATTTTATATTTAAGAAATACTGAGTTTGCTGTCAGACATTTTTAGTTATTTAAAAGTGCAGATTTTCTCAAAGAATAAATTTATTCTATCATTGTAAAATAAATTTATTTTATAACTAGGAAGTACTAGGTTTGCTGTAAGGCATTTTTAGTTATTTAACAGTTTAAATATAGTCACAGAATAAATTTATTCTGCATTGCAATTTCATGTAAAATAAATTAATTTTATGTTTAAGAAGTACTGAGTTTGTTTGTCAGACATATCTGGCTACTAAACTGTATAGATGTAGTTACAGAATAAATTTATTCTATGTCTCAACTGTATCTTTCCATGTAAAATAAATTATTATATGTTAAGAAGTACCGAGTTTGAAGTCAGACATTTCTGGCAATTTAACAGTGTAAATATAGTCACAGAATAAATTTATTCTGTATTGCAATTGTAGCTTTTCATGTAAAATAAATTTATTTTATGTTGAAGAAGTACTGAGTTGGCCGTCAGACATCTCTGGCTACTTAGCAGTATAGATGAAATCCGAGAATAAATTTATTCTATCATAGTAAAATATCAGTTGTAACAAGAGCAACTGCAGTAACAAATGTGTAGATTCTTAAAATAAATTGATTCTGATAAATCTGTATATCTCATTTATTTTTGGTATACAAACTTGCAGATAAAATAAATTTTGTTTTGTAGTATGTGTACATTTGTATATTTTTCAGTAGTTTCTGCTAAAAATGAGCAGCTTCTTGCGATAAGATGTGAATATTTATCCAGATATTTGTAAAACGGTAGTATACTTTATAACATTTTAGAAAAAGGACATTTGGAATTTTCCTCTTTTATTTTTAATCTTGTTCCAATCCTTCTAAAAGCACATGCTGAATAAACATTGTTATGAAGTAATCACCTCTGTATAGTATGCAAACAACGATTTTGATATTGTCAAATTGAGATTTTTCAAATGTGACTGGTGAAAGCAGAAATGCCACCTTTTTTCGGTTTGAAAACATAATCGTCAGTCATTAACGAAGATGGATTGTATTATTATTATTTCTGACATAGGATTTATACAATTAAACTGAATATAACATATTGTTGCGGTTTGTGTGTTTGCTTGAATGGGTTTCGTGCCACTTTCAGAAATTTTGCTACTTTTTCTTTGCGTCCAGCGTTTTGAAAAGGAAGCTTGAGTACCTGGTTAGAGACCGCGCGACTTTAGGCAGGAAACTTGCAATCCGTGTCAATTAATGTTGTAGTCGAGCACACTCTGCCCTCAGCAAGTCTCGAACCTCAACTACAATGTTGACAAACACGTTATAAATAGTAGATAGCAGACTACCTTGACTACTTTTATTCCTTATAATTCCACACATTTAAGAATAATTTTCAAGCCTTTTAGTTTATTTAAATAGTCGCACTATTGTATTGCAACTTGTACAATAGTTACATTTATCAAAAACTATTGGTTAGATATCAATTAATGGATTAATTTGTACAGGAGTATTGTGTAAAAGCTTCCTACATGTATTTATAACCAACAATAAGAATACAAGGAGACAAACCATATGGTTAAATTCCAAGAATATCAAGAGGTTATTAAGTCTCTGTTATATTATTAGTTGGTTTGTAAAGCACTAATTTATTAGTTGGTTGTTGTTCATCAATTTATTTATGTCCTTGCATTAAACTGTAGCAGCTGGTATGAACCGAATTAAAAATGGCCAAGAAAAGGAAGAAGGTCACTTCAATTTCAAACAATGCAAGTGGAATGCAAACAATAAATTTTAGTCATGATTCTGGTTTTAAACATTGTAAAATGTAGCACAGCTGTATACAATTCATCAATTAAAACAATTAATGTTTATAAGTAATATAATTAAAAACTTCTATGCTGCCAGCACCAAGAAATACATTGTATACATGTATATTGCATCAATTAAAACAATTAATGTTTATAAGTAATAAAATTAATAACTTTTTTTCTTACTAGCATCAAGATATTATTAAACAGTTTGGAGAATTAAAAAACCACAAAAACCACACCACACCAAAAAACCTTCACTGTCAGATCAATCTGAGGTTCTTGCAAATTGGAATATCGTAGTATAATCTAGAAAACGCGAGCTAACATTTTGGACATTGAATCAATCAAGTCATGGCATTTCGTTATGGTTGGAACGCGTTTTATTTGTAACATGCAGATATTACGTATGCATAAAAATTAAGGAATTCTGCTAAGCATATAAAAAATAAAGCTAAAAGCAATCAGTAGTACTTAAAAACCTACGATGGCTTTAAAATTAAAAATGCTCAAAACGAACAGGAAATATTCCGTTCTAAAAGCCAGCGTTATAAAATTAATTTCAAATGCATTAAAATCAACTCATAATTCTTGTTAAAAGATAAATGCAATTCGTAAAGCAAAATGAATGAATGTGTGCCACATAAAAACAGAAAAATTAAATGTAGAAAAGATGTAATATAAAATGTAACTTTTATGCAGATACAATTGTGCTAATAATACTACAAACAATAGCATTTTGTTATGTTTTTACAGGATGCTGTATGCAAACCAAATTACTTCTATCGGCAGAGGTCATTTCATTGGACTTCAGAAGTTGGAAGAACTGTAAGTGTTACAACATACATGAAATATTTTAATAAATTTGTTATATAGGTTATTGTTATGTTAACCAAAATATGTCAAATAAAGGTAAGTAATAGAAAATAGTAATACGTTGTACACTCACCGTCATTCACCGTTACCTGGTTGGTGTTAAATATAAAGGAAATGCTATATTGCGTTTTAAGCTCATTTTTGTCCACGTAAGAATAGTTCATGAATGTCGTAACAACCAACAAACTTTGGTCATTAATTTCCTTGGAAATGTATTTAAAATATACCTTCAAATATATCGTTATTGAAAACAACTAATAAAATAAAACTATTGTCGTTGAACCTGAAAACTTATGATGAAATCACAGCAGAGTTTAATATAAAATTTTAAATGATATACTAGCGGAGTACATAGTTTTGGTTAGATCGTAAATACAAAAAATATATGCCAATTACACGGAAGTATTGCATCAGTACTTAATGGTTATCAATTTTTGCTTTAATTGTTGTTAAAGTCACTAAAGCGATTTGCAAGCTGTGAATTTTGATAGAGATCATATCTTGGAGTATAATCATCAAACTGAGATATTTTGTCGTTATGTATATCTTCAAATAAGCATAATTACCTACAATTTCCTCTAGAATCCAATGATTTCTACTCTTAACTTGTGTATTTGGGCAAACCAGTAAGGATTTGTGCCGCTTTGAGTTGATGCTTATCCATTTTTTTACTATCTCTTATGTTACACCCGTTCAACAGTGCACATGCGTAGTTTTTTGTGATATTTCTAAGGCATTTGACCGTATATGTCATAAAGGTCTTGTATTAAATCTAAAATCTAATGGTATCAAAGGGAGATTGGTCAGTTGGATAGAAAATTATCTATCCGATAGAAAACAGCGGGTTATTATTAAGAATGCTTTGTCATCATTTGGAGTTGTTTTTAAAGTAGATGTTCCTCAAGGTTCATTACTCGATACTTTATTAATGATATTGCCGACAATATTAATTGTATGATGAGATTATTTGCTGACGACACCTCATTAATGTATTCATTTAATAATCACTTAGATAATCAGAGAAGGTTGAATTCAGAATTACTTAGTCAATGACCAAGACGCTGGCTAGTTGATTTTAACCCCCAAAAGACGGACTTAATTATCTTCTCCATTGGTAACAGTATTCCACAGATCAATCTGTTTTTTAATAATAAACAATTGCAAAGGGTAAAATCTTATAAACACTTGGTGTTAACCTTTTCTGATGAAGACAAATGGACACATGTTTCAATGTTAGTAAACTAATATATGTTCTGTGAAAGATGAAATATATTCTAAGCAGACACAACCTTAATATGATTTACTATACTTAATAACTTTCTCTATTTTAATATGCATGTGAACAAAGGTTTGCAATTCTTTTTACATTGTTAAAATACAATTGGAATAGTGAAATGCACAATGACTTTACTCAAACACACTTGCAAAGGTGAATAACATACAATTTGGAACAGTGTTTTTTTTTCATTTTATTGATTGTCGTCTTCAATACCAAAAAGTGTTTAGTCTTATATGAAATTCCCAGCACCAGTCAATAGAAATTTTCAGTTTGAGCTGAAACAGCAAATAAGTGTAGATATACAATGATACCGGCATATGTTTTTAGCTATCTTTTTATTCTGAATTAATAAGAATTTAGGCTTTATACTCAAACAAACGTCTGAAAAAAGAAATCAAATTTAAATTTCATTAACATTTGCTTGCTCTATACAAATCTGTCACATCAACAATAAATAGAAATCCCGTTTAAAGTCAAAGGTGAGTTAGCAAATTAAAAATACTGATAAGATTTTGGTGAAAAAATAGTTGAAATGCCATGTAAATGTATCAAAATTTGTGATTTGTACATCCTATAACACTCATTAAAGAACTTGCGATAAGTCCTTTTTTACATTTAACGGTATTAGCAAATAATTATTTGCATATTGTGTAGTGTAATACTATTAGTTACAGTGTCAGTTCTTTTGACTTTTATTTGGGTTATCACATTTTACATCAGAAAAATTGAATGGTGAAATTCTTGATTTGTTAAGTAAATGTTTGGAAAGCATCAGATGTGTTTAGTGTATTTTTGGCATAAAACAGTATAAATATGTAAAAGCCGCCGACAAATTGTATCAATCTTTCTGCAAATTGAATTTACTTCTATGTTAATATATTTTTCACTTATTAATTTTTAATTTATTTTTATTACAAAAATTCTGCACTATGTTTGATTGGCGTATAATCGTTTAAATGTCGGCATTCCGTTGGTAGAATATATTTTCTAACACAAGAAATAAAAAAAGTAAATAGAGAAATCCACACATGTAAAATATCCGAAGAAGGAACATAGTGTTTTCCGAGCAAATTTATATTCTATTCCAGGTTTGCTTTTAACCACCGAGCTTGATACCTTTGATACCATAGCATTTTTGCCGAAACTTAAATCCCCGAATCAAAATATTAGTTGAATGTTACTAAAATACATGTAAAATTCCTTTTATCTAATGTCAGTATTATTTTCATATGATGATGACTGGTTGACGAAAACTGATAGAATGTAGTCGGTAGACGAGATTTTACTTACAATTGAACTAGTTTACATTTACATATGAGAGATAAATAAACTCATTAAAAAAAATTACTTAATAATAATAGGCAGATGTTTTTGCTTATTACGCAATTTATTCAATAACATACTTATGGTGTCTGTATTTTATTTTTCACAACGATTATTATTTTAGTCAGGTAAATACAGACGTCTTGGTCAAAGTTCATAATATATCAGAGTTCATAATATATCAGTTTTGTCAAATATTATATCGATAAAGCAACGTTGTTTTTCGCCTAAAACCAAGAGGACTTTATGAATATATGTTATTATTGCTACTGACCGGACCAATGTGTTTGTAAAAGAAAATTGTGGCTTGTTCTTGAAAACTAGAATCATTTGTTGTGTGATTCCTCGTTCGATGTTTAAATTCATTTAGATTTTAGTGGACGTTAGAGCAAATTTGTCCTTCGAAAATCTGTTTATTGTGTGTTATGTTATACAAAAATATTTTCTGACGGATTTATTGCTGTTATGTTTTACACCCCCTGAAACGTAAAACGTTCCCGTACGAACGTAAAACGGACGAACCAAAAACGACATACGAACGGACGAAGAACGAACGAACGCTCTTATCGTCCAGACGAACCATTTAAAAATTAACCAATCAGAGACAAGCTATACGCTTCAATCGTTCGTATGAGGGAAAACGAATGGAGACGCCTATATCGTGCTTTGTAAAAATCAAGAAACGTTCGATCATTTTAAATAAAATCTTGAGAATCAAGCTGGTTTATAGTAAACAAATAAAAAATTGAAAAGGAATAAATAATAAAATAATTTTTATACTTTATTTTCATTAAATCATCATTTAAATGATTTGTGACAGCTCAAACAGGTAATACACACATAAAAAACGTGACAACATAACAAGCCTACGAGAAAATTTGTGGCGTTGAGTATTTTTATTAAATATTCATGTTCGTGATTTGGGCTAAACATGGAAATGTTTTAATAATGGACCTATAAATATTTTTGATCACAGTGTAAAAAGAAACGAGCTTAACATTTTATTATGATTACTAACAGTAATTATTACACATTCCCGATGAAGCTTTTATAATTGATCTTTATTGCATATAATGAAATGTACTAATCCAACTGTATATTTATTATGTTTTACATATTTGTTAAACCTTATAGTTTCATAAATTAAGGGGTAATTTTTTACAAAAATTCTCTATTCGAAAATGTTCATCAAGGTGGTATTCAAATAACACATTTAAAATCACATTTGTAATATCACTCCCGAGACCTTTGCAAGAATATTAAAAACCATATTTAGCATAAAAAAAAACTACTGAGACCTTCGAGATACAATTAAAAACTAAATTAAACATATAAAATCACTCCTGATACATAAGAAATGCAATAAAAAACCATAATACAAATATAAAATCAATCCTGAGACCTTAGATATGCAGTTAAAAACCATATAATACAAATGTACATACAAATTCACTACTGATACCTTAGCAATACAATTAAAAATAATATTTCACATACAAAATCACTACTGAGACCTTAGCAATACAATTAAAAACCATATTTCACATACAAAATCACTCCTGAGACCTTAGCAATACAATTAAAAACCATATTACACATATAAAATCAGTCCTGAGACCCTAGCAATACAATTAAAAACCAAATTTCACATACAAAATCACTCCTGATACCTTTGTGATACAATTAAAAACCATATTACACATATAAAATCACTCCTGAGACCTTTGCGATATAATTAAAAACCATATTACATATATAAAATCACTCCTAAGACCCTAGCAATACAATTAAAAACCATATTTCACATGCAAAATCACTCCTGAGACCTTTGTGATACAATTAAAACCAATATTTCACATACAAAATCACTCCTGAGACCTTTGTGATACAATTAAAAACAATATTACAAATATAAAATCACTCCTCAGACCTTTGTGATACAATTAAAAACAATATTACATATATAACATCACTCCTGAGACCCTAGCAATACAATTAAAAACCACATTTCACATGCAAAATCACTCATAAGACTTTTGCAATACAATTAAAAACCATATTTCACATGCAAAATCACTCCTGAGACTTTTGCAATACAATTAAAAACCATATTTCACATACAAAATCACTCCTGAGACCCTAGCAATACAATTACAAACTATATTACACATATAAAGTCACTCCTGAGAACTTTGTGATTCAATTAAAAGCCATATTTCACATATAAAATCACTCCTGAGACCTTTGCGCTACAATTAAAAACCATATTACACATATAAAATCACTCCTCAGACCTTTGTGATACAATTGAAAACCATATTACATATATAAAATCACTCCTGAGAGCCTAGCAGTACAATTAAAAACCATATTTTACATGCAAAATCACTCCTGAAACCTTTGCGATACAATTAAAACCAATATTTCACATACAAAGTCACTCATGAGACCCTAGCAATACAATTAAAAACCATATTTCACATATAAAATCACTCCTGAGACCTTTGCGATACAATTAAAAACCATATTTCACCTTACAAGATGCAATATTAAACCATAGCATACTATAATTAACTTCTTTGACCTAACTAAGAGATGCTAAATCAGTCGTGAGACATAAAAAATATGCAATTTAAAACCTAGGAAATGAAATGTCTGTATTTCCAAACAAATATTGTGCCATCAAATTAAGATTTTATGCAAGATTTTTCAGTTTTATTAAGTTTGCTGTGTAAACAGCTATTCAGTTTTTGTATCAAACGAAGACAATTTAGGGATGTTCAAAGACTTTAGGATAAAACATACATTTTTAAAAGGTGTTAGGTACTAAAATAGAAAAATTTCATGTGTTTATAAAAATTGTAGAGTGTTCAAATAAATCGATTTGTACAACCTGAATATTGTAGATTTACATATAACAAAATAGACGAAGAAAGTATTTCAAATTGTTTATGTTGATATTTAATTTAAAACATGTTCATGGTTTTAATGAATTTATAGTTTTAAAATAAATACAATTTATTTGACATTTTAATGTTCAGGCTATTTTAATTTGATAACAGAATGTAGTATTTTCTATCAGACTAACAAAGTGTAAAATATTTTCTTTTGCGAATGCTAACGAACGAATGAACCTTTATTTTTACCTGTACTGCGCATACGGACGGACGAACGAACGGGTTTTATTTACTTGTTTTGCGCATGCGGACGAACGAACGAACGAACGGACGTACGGAAGAACGAACAAAAAACGATATACGAACGAACGGAAAACGAAATACGAACGCATAAATGGGAACGTTTTACGTTTCAGGGGGTGTACGAAGATCAAAATAATTTGAGGTAATAAACTACATGTCAACATAGGGCTGATGTTGGTCATATCTTCCGGGACCAACAGTTAAACTATTATTCTTAAAAATGTTAAAACTAGTAAGAACTACATATGTTATTTTAAAATCTTATAAACTCTTGTATTTCAGCGAATCATATACTGCCGGACACCCTTAGCCATTACTGTTGAAATGGATTTGCTTGCTTGCTTAAACGCTATAATTTATTTTCGCGATGTCCGTCATCAAATAAAATCACCCTATCTTCAAGCTCTTGTATCAAGTGACACATTTTAACGATTTGTAAGGGCTGAGGTGGGACATTTCTGTCACTATGTGAAGCAGTATGGTAATTGCAGCGAACACAATTGCAGACATTCATGATAGAAAAACGTCACTCATGTACTTAAAAAATATATTAAGAAATTAAACACAAGAAATCAAGTTCTGAATAACCTTTTTTTCTGTAACAGCATAAGGGTAATACGAAATATTAGTACAGATAATTGAAGCCTTTACAACGTCAATAATTGTTTAAACAACATCGCGTTGGAAAATCATATTCAATTAGATTAAATGCTATGCTTTGTATCGAGGTAGATAGAGTGTATAATCGCCCTGAATCCCTTTTGAAACTGCAGTATTTATTGTAAGTGCAGGATAGAGAACCCTGTAGCTGACCCACGAAAGAACATTATTTTGTAGCCTTATATGATCTCACACCCATTTTTACTGCAACAAATACGACGGGTGTTGCTATGTTCAACTGTCCGGAACACATGACAATACTCCTTGTTAATACTGGTTCATGTTGATTAATTGTCATTTGCGTGTTTTGAGTGCATTCTGTTTGTTGTATTTGTGAGTTATCTGTATACAAAGCTATTTTAGTTTGCACTTAGATTGTGAGCTTGATGACGTATTGTTATTTTCTGTGTTGCTTTGTGATTCTTATTGAAACATAATTGAGTAATGCAGTCAACATGCTGAATACGTCTAAATTCAAAATTACCTTAAGTAGCATAGAGTGGCTATATTTAAACAAAGCTGCGTGAAGACAACCGTTCAGTGTTACTCTCCTTCCTATTAACCTTATTTATAGTAAACTCAAATGATCAACTATAGCAGGAATGCTGCAAACTTATTTGTATATTTAGCAAATGAGTAATCCATTTCGATAAGTACTCCATGTCAAGTTATTTTGTAAATAATAGACACATTTCAACACATTTTAATTTTGGGATTTTTAACAGCAAACTTAAGAGCATTTTAATTTTTTTTAAAAAGACAAGCGATTGGGCATTGGTCAGTTGTAATATTTACTATTCATGGGACAGTCCCCATTCTAAATGGACATATCCATAACATAATGAAAAGATATAATAAAAAATATCTGTAAAATTCTACCCTTCATCCATAAAAAGTTTTAGAAATTTGGGGTAGAGGGATGCTTTGTTTGCTGGGGTAGGGTTGTGCTTTTTTCGCAGCACTGGAATTCATCAAGATTGTAAAGGCAGATTGTTATGTAAACGTGGATCTTTGCAGCTTCAGAGTTAGCCAAACAAATGACTCTTTCACGAACCCAAGTAAAAACTACTTACCTCAAATGTTTGTCAAATGCATTGACACTTCGTTGGAGATCGTCCATTCAGTCGTAAATGTAAAAAATTCTATTTATTTGAATAAAAAAAAACACGAAATCAACTGTGACAGTTTTAAGGGAAATGAGAGAACGTCTTGTACCATATCAGTTTAGGCTTCTTTCTTGTCATACTCGTACAATCACTCAATTTATCATTGCCACATATAGCTACGACAGATAAACACAAACTGAATATCCCAACGATGCACAACGTTATTCTCCGCAACACCACAATATTGCTCTCTATAAACACTGTAATTTCTTTCTTAGGTTTGCTAATAGTATTTGGTTTTTTTGCTTTGAGGTATATTTTGTGTTTATTTGAAAGAAAAGTCTTAAGTCAAAAACGGTAAAACCAAATATTTGATAAAATAATGGATGAGGAGTATGTTGGTCCAATGAAAACGGGCAAATTTTATGTTTTCAGAATCTCTCAGAAGTCATAACTATTGGTGAAGACGGTTCAAGGGCTTTCAAAAAGTTTCTGGTCAATGTTCAATGTGTCTGGTTTTTTAAAATATATATTCATTTTCCTGCTATTGTATTTTTAGCCCACCAAATGCCATTACAAAATCGATAGTGCAATTATTTCTTTTTTACATTTACTTTTGGTCATAATAAAATAATACAATTGTAGTCTAAGGTCAACAAGCAAACCTATTTGTTACTTTCAAGACTTTAAATAAAATTTATATAACATTTTAAGCTATAGGCCATAATACACATGCAACCTAATCGGATGAAGATCAGAATCAAATCCAAATATATAACGATGATATAGAAAAATCGTGAAAAAAGTTTTAGTTTTGGTAGTTTTTAATGAATTGGCTAGGCCAGTGGAATCAAACACTATTTTTGTTTTGGAGATAATATAAATAATACTTAAGACCAAGCAGCAATGTTAATCTTCAATAATGTTCATGAAAGTTTGTTCAACGAGACGCCAATTTGTCATCTACAGTACTTGAGATTGAAAACGCAACACTTAGCAATCCGTAAGCAATCAGTTATCAATCAGTCAAATCGTTCCCAATCCGTCAGATCGTTCCTAATCCTCCATCCTTCAATTGACGGATTTGGAACGATTTGACCTATCTGACCGATTTATTTTGACTGATCGCTCAAATCCGTCCATTCAACTACAGGTTAGTTAAATTAATATTTCGAAATGGGAAAATTCGTTTCACTCGCAAATATTAGAAGTTTGTTTTTGTTTGTTTGTTTGAATGGTGTTTTAACGCCACTTTCAGCAATTTTTCAGCTATTTCATGGCGTCCAGTATTTAATGGGGGAGGAAGCCGGAGTACCCGGAGAGAACCCCCGACCTGCGGTAGGAAAACTGGCAATCCTTGTCAATTAAGATTGGAGTCGAATACACCCTGCCTGCAGTGAGAATCGAACCCACAATCTCAGTGTTGACAGACCACGTGATCAATAGTAAACGAACTACCTTGACCACTCGGCCACCGAGAATATTAGAAGTATAAAACTGTCAACTGTTATGTCCTCATTTATGGATGGTTTTACCTAATAATAAGGCTAAAACTGGTCTAAAGTTATAAATGATATTAATGGAAATTCCCACAATCTATAACTAATGCATCTGTGGCGAAATATAAACATCACATATTGTCATTTTATTAACAAAATAAATAAAACAAAGTAAATTTAAAAAAAAACCACACACGCAATGACTTAAAAATTATTTGACCTCGCGTACCAAGGCGTACGTCTCGTACTTGTCTTCGAAATTTGTTAAAGCGGAAAAATCTAGTCTAAAGATATAAATGATAAAGGGAAATTCCCCAATCTATAACTAACGCATCTGTGACGGAATATAAACATCACATAATGTCATTTTATAAAAAAAACATAATTAAAAAAGAAATGAAAAAGCACACACACATGGAATTCAAAAACTATATGACCTCGCGTGCAAAGTCGTACATCTCGTATTTGTCATCGAAATTTTTTTAAAGCGAGAAAAACGAAAAATGTGAAAGCGGAATCGTAACATTTTTTTCACTTCGCGCTTTCGCGTGAACATTATATGTATGTATGTTTTAAGATTGGTTAACACTATTTTCAAAAATTATATTAGTCTATATAATATAGGGTCGGATATATACGGAATTTTAATTGTGACTTCATATTAATTCGAAAGTAGAATTGGTTAAAAAATAATGTATCGGGAGTAGTTTTTGAATAATATAAATCTCAGAATTCAGACTGAAAATAACTGCATTATTAACAATAACGATTATTGTGGATAAAACATAACAAACAGCATTTTAAAGCCAGTTTTTACATTTAAAATAAAACACACAGCTTACGCATGTGCGAACTAAACTTATGGGAATTTTGACACGGCTTTGTTTACATACCTAAAGCAGGACGTCATATTAGAATGACATATAAGTATCAATGGTTTCCTTAAAATTTGGGAGTATTTGAAATAACTTATTTCCACAGAGCTGCCCAGCGCGTCCTAAGCTGGCGGACATGGGATGGGTGGTTTAGGTCATATTAGAATTGCCGCGAACCATAGTGATGTGTTTAGAGAGGGTCATGCTCCTTGCACGATAAGGAACTCTTTTGTAGACTTCGAAAAGGAGTAGACTTAAAAAGGTAAATTTTCCGCCCCTGCCTATACCCCATATATTTCCTGTTTAATTCAAAATTGTTTCCCTTTGGTCTATCCCTCTCTAATAGTCTGCGGGGGCCTCGCTGGCCGAGCGGTTATGGTAGTTTGTCTACTATTGATAATGTGATCTGTCAACACTGAGGTTGCGGGTTCGAGTCTCACTGCGTGCAGGGTGCACTCGACTCCAATCTTAATTGCAAGTTTTCCTACGGAAGGTCGGGGTTTTTCTCAGGGTACTCTGGCTTCCTCCTCCAATAAAAACTGGACGCCATGATATAGCTGAAATATTGCTGAAAGTAGCGTTAAACAATATTCAAACAAACAAATCTAATTGATTGATTATTTTACTTGTTCTCGTCATGAATAAAGCTGAATAACTCTCGCTAGTAGAAAAGCAAAAATCCAATAAATCAATCAATGAAATAAGTTATTGTTCAAATTAAAAGACACTCTTTTAAAGGACACACTTTGTAAAGGTACTGTTTTATCGATATGACTGTAACGATAATGTTAAAACTAGGCCTAAAGAATTAATGGCGCTTTGTTAAAAAAAATACTTTTTCGTACTATAAAACGTGTCTATATGTAACAAATTTTTACTGCAGTATTCGCAGACTTTTTTTCCTTGGCGTTATTGCGGCCTCGGTGGCTGATTGGTTAGTCATCTACCAGTTTTCACATGCCTGTCAACAGGTTGCAGAGTTTCGAACGACTGCACGAGGGTGTGCCCAACTCCAATTTAATTGACAAAGATTGTCCGTTTTAACCTGTTCTCCGGATTCCTCCCACCCTACCTCCATGAAAAAATGGACGCAATGAAATACATCAAACAATTGTTATTGTAAGTATACTTATTTAACTACTGTTATTGCCTGTCAATTAAAACTTGCAACAAGAATAGCTGTATATTATACAATACAACTTTTTGTTTAGTAAACAATGTGTTCTGATTGACAATGCTTGCTCAACTGTTCAACAATTGTTTATACACAACAGTTTTATAATTGTATTTAAAAATGTTGTAAACTAAATAAAAACACGCAGGCATACGTTTAAGTAACTAGTAATGATGTCTAAAGAGACCACGTTCTTTCCTAAATATGAACTATATCTGTAACCTATTGTGGAGTCGGGTCGGCTTTATATATGAAAAAAAATATACATCTAACAGGTCGCAGAAAATAAAATAGGCCGAAATAAAGAGTCGCGGAAATAGAAAAATAAAGAGAATTAATAATGGATTACGAAAATTAAACATGTACCTCGTCGCTACTGATGTGCCTTAAATCGAAGCTTTTTTTAAGGTTTACAGGGCTCGACCCGCAAATATGTCCTGCCTTAAAGCAATTAGCTTAATTATAAAACTATAAAGAAAATAGGTCTTTTTATAAATATGTTTATTTATTTTATTTTTAGAACGAATCATTGTATTAACTATTCTTTTGAATACTTGCGTTTATTTTATTATAGATGTTATTATAAATGCATATATAATATACAAATGACGCAGAATTCGTTTTATCTTAAAATTATTAATTTATACGTATCTGTCAATAAATTGACCGATTTATGTTTATAATTAAATGACGAATTCTGGATCGCACTGATTGGACTGATCGCACTGATCGCTGACGGTTACCAAGGTAATGACGGATTCATAATTTTTGACGGATGTATTCATCATCAATCAGTCAGCGATCCGTCAGAGTTCCAAAATCCGTCAGCAATCAGGTATCAATCAGTCAAAGTGTTGCGTTTACGGGTGCAAGTACTGTATACAACTGGTCTTCTTGGGTTAAGAACTTTAATTTTTTTATCACTAAATTTGCTTTATTATAATATTATCATGAACATATTTCATCACCACCAGGCGATTTTTATTAATTTTTCTGTTGCCTTTATTTTATTAAATGACGCAAAATTAGTTTCATCTTAAATTATCAAGTTATTCATATCCGTCAATAAACTGACTGCATGCATAATAATAAATGATGTATTCTGGATCGGACTGATTGGACTGTTCGCTGAAGGTTAGCAGGGCAATGATGGATTCGTGATTTTGGACAAATGTATTTGTCAGCAATCAGTCCGCGACCCGTCAGCGTTCCAATATTCTTCCGCAATCAGAAATAAATCAGTCTAAGTGTTGGGTTTACGGGTTCATGTACTATAATACTGAGCTTTTTTATCGAAAGATATAGTTTTATTGCTTATAGTAATATGGACAATTAATGCTTATAATGATACATCCATTTAAATAACAATTGAATCAGTTTATATTATTATTACCTTATTTATTTATCTTATTTTATCTTATTTTATTTTATCTTTTTATTTAATTAATTTATTTAACAAACCTGATGTAGCACTATTTAAGTGTATTTTGAGTGGCTTAAGTTTGTGTTTGGTTATGATCTTACAATTTTGTCAAAAAAATGTAGTAAAATAAGGATTGGTTACATGATTATACTTCAAGTTTTTGTATTGTATAGAAGTTTTTTTATAACATGAAATATGTGAATCGACATCAGTTTAAATGCGATCGTCCGCTTTTGCGATCCTTTGATAAATATCTTCGTTTTGATTTATATTTGGATCTTTAAGATTGTTTTAAAATAATTGTTTGACCGTAATTTCAGCTGTAGAATAAAAAAGAAGACTTGCAACCTAATCGGTAGATTACCAATACACTTTTATCCAATCTTGATAAAAGACAATTAGTGATCAGTATTTTATTATGATATATGTCAAATATCGGAGATTACTTTCTTTTGAGTGATATTGCAATTAGGAAATTATCTGTATAATATACACGCGGGTCACTATTATACACAGGTATCTTCTAATGCACTATTCATTTATTTATTTCATTGATGAGTGTAATCAAATATTGTGCTGGCCAAGTAATTGTTGTTAATAGTTCATTTAATTAAACAGAATCACCTCTAACTGTAGTTTTTTCGTCAGACACATCTGAAATCGTTTTATAATACGTTATGTAGCGGCACCGTGACTTCTTTGTACTATCTCTTGTACTGCAATCTCCTTCCAAATGAAAATCGAGAAATAAGACATAAACATGGAGAACGATAGCTAAAATTAAATATCGGGAACTATTTCACAGTTAATATAGTCCACACTAAATAAGGCAACCTTAACTTCAACAGATGTAGAAATGTATGTGTAGTTTCTTCCAGTTGAGACAACTGAATACGTACTTGAAGTCAGACATATTCATATGCAATTAAATGATAATAAAGTTTAATGAATACAAGGAATTTACGACACATTTTGTTTAAAATATACATGGACAATTTCATCAAGATTTAGATTTTGTAAAAGACGTTTTATTTATTTATTACATAATTAAATTAAATCACAAATATATCAGATGAAATGCACAAGTTTCGTGATATTTGAAATTCTTATTTTAGACTTGTATAAAACACCAAAGGAATCGAAAAGTCATTACAAGGGGCATTTCAGACGGTTGATTTTACCTATTTTGTGACAAAATGGGCTGAATGTTAATAGGAATTTCATAGATGTGTACTGTAAATATTAAATAGTGGAAATTATAATTTTAATTAAAAAATAAAAGCATTATTCACAGAAGTGCATCATTCATTTTGCTATTTACAAGTACGTATCATGAATGCGACAACATGCTTTTTGATTCTATATTTATCATATAATGTAGATATATAGCTATTTAAAATTTGTACTATGATACTACTGTGATATATATATAAAATACGATATTAATAGTGGTCTTGTATATCAACTATAACCCATGGTGAACAGATAAAAGAAATACTGGTAAACATTATAACAAGACTATCACACGCTGTGAAATATTAAAGATTTTTTTTTACAACATTGTACAAATAAACGTTAATAATAGAATTATTGAATCAATGTGACAATGTACCAAGCATTGTGAGAAATCATCTGAAAATGTTACAAGATGGAAATATCCCAACCGCTAAACAGTGTTAGTGAATAATTGTTTGCCACTTATCACTTAACACTTAGTGTTTCTAAAGAGAATGGGAACTGCGTACAGTTTACTTTAGCTAAAGATATATTTCACACTGTCTAATCTTGTGGTCCTCACCTCAATAATATTGAAAACAACACACATTAGATCAATTGACGTATAAAATTTAAATTGCAGAAAAACAATCCAATTGATTTACTGGTTTACTTGTCAGATTGAGACATGGGGCATGATTGTAAGCATGGTTAGAAAAAAGTTTAATTTGTTAACATTGTATATTGGTATTACTCATGTGTGATTTATCTTAAACTAAATAGCATTTTTGAGTTATGTAAATTAGATATTTATTCTTCTAGACACTTGAACGAATTTCAAATTTCTTACTTAACCCACAGATAAACAATGATGTGGATATGTAATGCATTTGTGTTCGCGGTTTATCAGACCTTAAACGAAAAAAAGGGTTAAAAAGTCAAAGTCCATATCCAACAGATATTGAATTCTTTATAAACAGGCATAGCCTTACATAAGCTTGAAGACCCGGGTATTTATTATATATACATTAATTTCGTATAGTTGATAGATGGAAATTAGTAACAATAGTGTAACACCTTCATCTTTATAACGTTTAATTGAGAAGTTTCATAAATTTGAAAAAAATACAGTGTTATCTGTCATATATAAAGTACCAAAATACTTTTCGCCGTTTATTTATATATTAAAAAACCTAAACCCGAATAACCTTTAGAGTATTGTAAAGTGCTTCAAATTCCCAAACAGTCTTGTCGATACAAATTATTTTGCAATTAAAATGAACGGAGTACTGTGTGTACAGAAACTACATGTCAATTTCTGACATTTGCTTCATCATTTGACAGTGGAACTAAAACAGCTATTTGTTTTAATATTCAACATAAACTTTGATGGTAATCCAGAAGGTCATTTTCATTAAATGTGTGTTATGTCAAGCAGTTTAAACCATATTGCCCTGTAAGTGCCTGAATGTAGAATATTTCTAAAATAACATAGTATTATAAGTGTCGTCATTTCAAAATAGAAAAGCTAATATGTTACAAAATATTAAAAATCCAATTTTGATGAGGTTAACTTCGTGTGTTAAATTATAGGCTGTGATGTGATGCCTTGTAATAATATTCAAGTGGAATATTACTTGCCGTTATCTTTTGATTAACAATACTATTTTTAAGAACTGACGCAGCAGTTACAATTGCATGCAAGTAAATAATCATAGATTGGAATACGTTTTAAAAACATTGATATAAACGAATGCATAACATGGAAGGAAAACCAAATTAAAAGCAATAGATTGTATAATAAACATATAATGTATATTCATTGCTTAAAACCCAAAATGCTCAAAATTCCCCAATAAATATTTATTCCTGCAAGCCAGTGCTGTTACAAAGATAATTGTATTCGCAAATCAAAAACATTAAATGGCTGCCGTATACAAGCACCAAGAATTATTAAAGGTAGAAAAGGTGTAAAAAAATGTGACTACTTTGCAGATACACTTGTGTCAATAATACTACAAATTAATATAATTGTGTTATTGTTCTTCAGATGGCTGACTAATAACCAATTGTACTGTATATTTATAGGGAATTGAGTCATAACCACATTACTGTTATTGACAGTGGTACCTTTAGGGATCTTTACAACCTGAAATATCTGTAAGTGTTACAACACACACCTTAATAATATATTATTTAATACGTTTTGCAGTTATACGAAAGAGTTTAAGTAGCTTTAAATAACAGAATAAAATAATACAACGGAAGCGTATTACAAAAAGTAACGAATTAAATAACTGAATTATATTAAAATTGTCAATGACAAACAATTGCCTCTGCATTGATAATTACCTAGTTGCTATTAAATATTCAGGATATTACGAATAAACAATTCATATCAATATGTCTGGCAAGTGACGTCATATGCTTTAATGACAAACCTTGAAAAAAGAGCGTGTAGCTTGTATTGCAACTGTATATGACATGCATATTTAAATCTGTGAAAGAGATTGAAACCTCTGCCCATAGAGTGAGAAAAATGCATGAATACGGTATGTCAGGCTTTATGAATCGAGTCACATTGTTCACTAACATACTAATGGAATTCAACTCTAAAATTCCTATGTATTGCCAAATTAGACAAAAATCCAGTTGATGCGGACAAAATTGTGGGTTTAGAGACCTTACCAATATAAAGTTAGCCATTATCAATGTATCTTATGTTTTTATATTTGTTGTTCCTGGTATTGTGTTTATAGCACCCCCAAATGCCATTAAAAATGCAATTTGGCAATTCAATTTTGCAGTTTTGTTATAAACCAGTCTGCGAAAACAATTGTATTCACGGGCCAACATGAAATATTTATTCGTAACTTTAAAATTTTTTAGATAGAATAATTTAAATCTTACACATCATGGCATAGTAAAGCGATTCATATCTGAAAAAAGATACATAAAAGTCGGGAAACAACGGTTTAGTCGAGGTAATTTTCGCTGAGGGTACGACTAAGGCAACAAAAAGAGACCAAATGCTGGACAAAGTGTAAACATCGTTTTTTTCCAATCACACCAAGTGTTAAACGGTCAATCAGTATACAAAGAAATTTAGCAACATTTGGCGTTAAATAGCAGGCAACAACGTTTTCATTCAAATAAATAATAAACACGAATTTGACGCTTATTTCTAGGTGGTATCTTAAATGGATTACCTATTTGTATTCAAGCTGTTGAATACCTATTGGGCTTGTTCATGAAGATCAAACCCAGCAATATTGGAAAATAAGTGTTGACGAGAGTACCTCAGAAATCCAACATTGATCTTTGAAAGCCAAATAAACCAACTCAAATTCTACGGTAATAATGGAAGCAGGAGGTTTAGCATGCCATAAAACCTAGCTTAAACCACCATTTCTTTTGAAATGCCTGTACCAAGTCAGGTCCATTGCCGTAGTTGTGGTATTTTTGGTTTGTTGGTTCTGGAATTTGCCAGTTTCTAGGACTTTGATTTTTGGATTGTATTTTTTGACAGTTTCATCAGTATTCGGTATTTAGTTATTACGTTCATTTATTGATTCATTATGTAATAAATCGTTATAATATTCAAGTGGAAACTCGTCAAAACAAAAAATAATGTAATGTTGATTCTGAATAAAATCACGGTTTTAGTCTAAATATAACCTGTCAAATAACTTGTGATACAAATATGATGACCTCTTAAAGTAAATTAAGCTCAGAAATTAGACTAATTAATTCAGACATTTTGAAATCTATGGCAGCTTCGGCCATTTTTTGCAATGTTTTCATATATTTTGCATTCTAGTTTTCAATTTTTTTAATAGGTCATGTCCATGTTTCTTTTGTCACGCGATAGTTTTTGTCTGTGGACATTTCTCTATTTTATACAATTCTTGTCAATTGACATTTCTCATAA
This sequence comes from Limnoperna fortunei, assembly GCA_944474755.1. NCBI lineage: Eukaryota > Metazoa > Mollusca > Bivalvia > Mytilida > Modiolidae > Limnoperna > Limnoperna fortunei. The sequence continues at coordinate 16,929,958 of OX104124.1, read as the reverse complement.
TTGTGTTCAAATTTCAATTCGGTTGTAACCCATTCAAAATTTTATTATGGTGTCTCAAGAACTGTACTTGAATTGCTGCATGCAAACACTTTCTTAAACTTGTAACTCTATACCAAAATTAAATAATCGTTTTTGAAATTATATATCTACGTCGCTGTAGTGTTAACCTTGGACGCAAAAAAATGACAATTCCTGTTTTAAATCTCATACCTAAATCGTAACTATCTTATAGTTCTGAACAATAACGTTTTTAAAAAATACTTAATTGTTCGAAGAGTTTTAAGTTACCAATTAACCTGTATTACATAAAACACATATAAACCACAGATAAATGATGTGAATAATCTCATATACAAGGTCACATACAAGGTATATAAATTGTGTTTGTTTTAGCGAAATTCTTACAAAGTAATACAAACATAGAACAATACTGATTCAAACTTTATGCAAAGTTTATGAAAATGTCACAATATCTGTTTTGATACCAAATTATCGTTTCCTTTGCACTAACTGAATCAACATCGTCATGAAATAATTAACGTATCCGATTAACGTTTTTTGTCACCTTTTTTAATTTAGAAACATAATGAATAATGAATAATGCACCAGTCCTTAATTAATTGTATTATTATTATTTTAAGCTTATGATTTATAAAATAAAACTAAGTATACACTATTGTTATGTGATTTCTTTGTTTGTTTATTTTTTTATGGGTTTAAGTGACACTTTCGGAATTTTGCCAGAATTTTCGTAACGTTGAGCATAGGAAGCCAGCGCACACGGTTAATACCGCTCTTTAGGTAGGAAACTGGCAATTATTGTCAATTAAGGTTGGAGTCGAGCACACTTTCCACTCAGTTAGGTCATAAGTCCACGTTAATGTTGATAGACACGTAATCAATAGTAGATGGCTAACTAACTTGACCACATGTTCAATGAGGCCACTTTGAAACATTATGGAAACGTATTACTGATTATCTGATATATATTGACAATTAAACCAGCAATCTTATTTATTTATTTATTTATTTATTTATTTATTTATTTATTTATTTATTTATTTATTTATTTATTTATTTATTTATTTATTTATTTATTTATTTACTTATTTACTTATTTATTCAATTTTATTTCAACATACCCAATGTCGCAAAGGTTAACCCAGTGTAATTTTATTTGCGTACGTTGGATAAAGGTAGTGCATGTATAAAATAGATATGGTAAAAATAAGGCCTGGTGTCATAATAATATTTCTAGTTTTGACTATTTGTCGCAGAATGAGAGTAAACAATCGGAATCTTCCTTTTTCTTTGATGTAATTCATCTGTCACTTTTTCTGCGTTGGTATTTAATAAATTAATAGTTCTAGTTCTCATATCTTACCAATGTTTATAAATCTAACCCTTAACATATTGCCATCATGCACGTAACTTATGTAAATTGTCTACATTTTTTATATAATTAACTTAAAACACAAATATAACAGGTAATATTTGGACTTACTGTTTGTAGATTTGTAAAATCAAAAGAATCAAATAGAAATTTCAAGAGGAATGTTTAGCGGTTGATTAGAAAACTATTGTTATACATATTTTGAGAAAAATAGAAAATAAAGACGTGAATCACAGGCGTGTACAAGAGATATAAACTCATTTACAAACTAAATGAAGCCGTAAATTCTTGTGTAAAGTTCATTACTGAGTTTGTTACTTCAAACACCAATTAATTCCACAGCAATAATTTTATTTCTTATAGTGCGATACATATAAGACTAATTGTCATTTTCAAGCCTTTCAGTTAATGTAAACGAACATATAATCTTATTTCAACTTTAAAATAGCTAAATTTATCACAAAATGAAGACAACCGTCAACCAACCAAAAAGACGTAGCAAATATAATTTGAATCAATATAGACATATTGAACATTAACAAGTTTTATTTAAAATATGATATTGGTTAGATGTCAATTAATTATTTAATTTTTACAGTAGTATTGTGTTAAATCCTTCCTATTTAGCAACAACAACAAAAGAACGGGAAAAAAGTACACAATAATATTGGCATTTATTCTTGGGTTATGAATGCATTTGATTCCGTCCATTAAGTTGTCTTTTGAACGTCCTTTCATTACTTATTATACGATATGTTCAACAGTACAGTAAGCTAATTTAAAACTTGATAACGCGATGGTAACCACGTTGATTGTTTTTATATTATGGAGGTTTAATTGTCAAATAGCTCTTAGGATACAGTTTATTTTACTATTGAAATGCATTCAGTACAGAAAGTATATGTGAAATAACTATTACCAGTGTCTCAATGGTTGTATCATCCACAAAAAGTACAGGCAAAATGTTAAAATGCTCCATTTTATGATGTTATTTTTTTGCTAACCCGTGAAATACTAGTATCCATTGGCGAATGGATAAATATTGTGCCTGCATGTGTGTAAAGTGTCATTTAAAACATCTTACTTCGAAGTCTACATTAACCATTCTCCCATTAATAAATGGTAACTCTCCTGTACGATATATTCACAGAAGACAAAACCTATTAATGGCAATTATTAATGTCTTTAATATTAAGATAGTCTTTAATTCTAGATGGCCTGAAATAATGTAATTCACCTTATTGTCATCATTTTTGTCTTGCTTTAAAGTTTGCGAATCCTCTGTAAATTGGTATATACTCGATGTAATATAATAATTCCCTCACCCTTGTTGAAGTATGACCTTACGTTTTGCTCTCTCTAAATTTTATGTCGCCGTTAGAGAAGCTTTTGTGTGGCCTTACTTATTTCAAGTAGACAAATCACATGGTCAAATTTCAAGAACGGTCATATATATTATATCAGAAAGGCTATAAAGTCAAACCTGTCTTATCTCTGTTATATTATTATTTGCGTTGTAGAGCACTTATTTATTCCGAACCAAGCAATTTAAGCAACTGAATTTAATATTCACGATTGCATATGGTGTTAAACAAATCATATATTACACAAAACTGAGTTCATTATGTTTGGCAGCAGAGCTCAGCTTGGTAAATGTTGTACTCGTGAAATTGACATTGTTGGTGATAAAATTCAAAATGTTAATGTAATTAGATATTTAGGCGCATATTTAGATGAAAACCTTCAATTAAATACTCACGTTAAAACCAAATGCAGGACTGCGATGTTAAATTATTTAAGAATTAAAAATATTCGAAAGTATTTGAACGAGGACGCAACTAGAATTTTAGTTTTATCATTAGTTATGTCTCACTTGGATTATTCCAACGCCATACTGTTTGGTATATCAGAATATCATATACAAAAAATGCAACGTATCCAAAACATGTGTGCTAAGCTTGTTCTGCGCCGTAGAAGTATGACAGTTCCAAGGAGTCTCTATACGAACTGCATTGGTTACCAATTAAGGCCAGGATAAATTTCAAGATATTGTGTATTCTGTATAACTGTTTCACTGGCAACGCACCCGCTTACTTCACTGAGATTTTACAAAAATCTGTTCCCAAAAGGTCAGGTCTAAGATCTGCTGACATATCTGAGTACTGCTATGTTGTTCCCTTTAACAAAAGGAAGACTTTTAAGGACAGAAGTTTTGGAACCGTAGGACCTGTATTGTGGAACAAACTTCCCTTATACATAAGACAGTCACCTGCCGTTGACGTTTTTAAGAAAAATGTTAAAACATATTATTTCACAGATTTTTACTCATTGTTCTAACAAGATCATGTTATATCATATTCTTCAATGATATACATTAACTACATTCTGTGGTTGGTTTCTAAAAAATATGACATTTTAAAGTGTGGAATTCTTAATTTTATAATATTGGCCTTATGATATTTTTATTTATTTATTTTTTTTGTAATATTTATGTCGTTACTTGTTATTTACTTATTATTAATTAAGTATTAATTATTTTATGTTATGCCACTATTTTATGATTTTATTTATTTACCTATGTACAACGTCGTTGAATATGAATATATAAATAGGCGTTTAATTAAATAAAAAAAGTTTAAGTTTAAGTTTAAGTTTAAAATAACGCAAGCGCATTGGACCACAGACCTTTTACATGCAGGCAAGAAAATATAGAAGCAAAATATTGAGTAATTAATTTTAAAGTTGGTTTTCTTTCATACACTGATAGACAGTTCAAGATTGTACTTGACTGTGTACTCGAACTCTGGATTGAAAAATGCGGTGTTTAACCAATGGATTGAAAAATGTGGTGTTTAACCAAGAATAAAACAGTAGAATAGTCGCTGTTTTAATGAGCAACTAGGAGTTACTAACTGGTCAGAAAGGTAAAAAGGACTACATTATTCTTATATATCTGTAATGTGGTTTTCAAAGATGAAATTTACTCTTTTAGTGAGTCAAGCTAGATACAATAATTACAAACACATATACTGAAATATGCTATTTATACTACAAACAATAGTATTATCTCTTTACAGGTATCTGCATAGAAACCAAATTACTTCTATCGGCAGAGGTTCTTTCTCTGGACTTCAGAACCTGGAAGAACTGTAAGTTTTACAACAAATACAAAATACTTTAATTGATTTGTTTTGTAGTTAATTGTGATGTTAACCGAAATATTTCAAGAAGCCTTAATTAATATAATAAAGTAGAACTTTATAAACACAAAAGAAAGATTATTTGATAGAGGTAACGAATTTAATATTTAAATTATGTCAAACTTGTCAACGGCATACATTTACAATGGCATTCGCTTTTATCTTGTGGATGTTAAATATAAATTATATGACATATTGCGATTGCGATTAAAACCAATTTGTATCCATATAATAATAGTTCAGAAGTGTCATTTCAACTAATAAAATTTGGTCAATAATTTCGTTGGAAATTGATACAAAAAAGATTGTTTCAAAAATATCGTTATGAAAGATTCAGTTTGAGCAACAAAAGCAAATAAGTGTAGGTTAACAGTAATACTGGCATATGTTTTAGCATATTGGTTTGTTCTCAAATTATATTGGTTTATTCTTTATACTGTAACAAATGTGTGAAAAAAGAAATCAAATTTGAATTGCAATTACATCTGCTTTTTCTATAAAAGTGCTATAAATTTTAATAAAAGCACTATCAATTATAATAAAGTACTATCAATTATAATAAAAGTACTATCAATTGGGATAAAAGTACTATCAATTATAATAAAAGTACTATCAATTATAAAAGTACTATCAATTAGAGTAAGGTACTATCAATTATAACAAAAGTACTATCAATTAAAATAAAATTACTATCAATTATAGTAAAAGTACTATCAATTATAATAAATACTATCAATTATAGTAAAAGTACTATCAATTATAATTAAAATACTATCAATTATAATAAAGTACTATCAATTATAATAAAAGTACTATCAATTAAAATAAAGTACTATCAATTATAGTAAAAAGTACTATTAATTACAATCAAAGAATTATCAATTATCATAAAATAGTATCAAGTATAATAATAGTACTATCAATTATAATAAAAGTACTATTAATTATAATAAAAGTATCATCAATTATAATAAAAATAGTATCAATTATAATAAAGTACTATCAATTATAATAACAGTACTATCAATTACAGTAAAGGTACTATCAATTATAAGAAAAGTACTATCAAATAAAATAAAATTACTATCAACTATAGTAAAAGTCCTATCAATTATAATACAAGTACTATCAATTATAGTAAAAGTACTATCAATTATGGTAAAAGTACTATCAATTATAATAAAAGTACTATCAATTATAGTAAAAGTACTATTAATTACACTAAAAGTATTATCAATTACAATAAAAGTTCTATCAATTATAATAAAAGTACTATCAATTATACTAAAAGTACTATCAATTATTGTAAAAATACTATCAATTATAATAAAAGTATTATCAATTATAATAAAAATAGTATCAATTATAATAAAGTACTATCAATTATAAAAAAGTAATATCAATTATAATAAAAGTACTATCAATTATAGTAAAAGGACTGTCAATTATAATAAAAGTACTATCAATTGTAAAAGAAGTACTATCAATAATAGTAAAAGTACTATCAATTATAATAAAAGTACCATCAATTGTAAAATAAGTACTATCAATTATAGTAAAAGTACTATCAATTATAGTAAAAGTACTATCAATTATAATAAAAGTACTATCAATTATAATAAAAGTTCTATCAATTATAATAAAAGTACTATCAATTACAATAAAAGTATAATCAATTATAATAAAAATAGTATCAACTATAATAAAGTGCTATCAATTATAAAAAAGTACTATCAATTATAATAAAAGTACTATCAATTATAATAAAAGTACTATCAATTACAATAAAAGTATTATCAATTATAATAAAAATAGTATCAATTATAATAAAGTACTATCAATTATTAAAAAAGTACTATGAATTATAATAAAAGTACTATCAATTTTAGTAAAAGGACTATCAATTATAATAAAAGTACTATCAATTGAAAAAGAAGTACTATCAATTATAGTAAAAGTACTATAAATTTTTATAAAAGTACTATCAATTATATTAAAAGTACTATCAGTTATAGTAAAAGTACTATCAATTATAATAAAAGTATTATCAATTACTGTAAAAGTGCTATTAATTATAATAAAAGTACTATCAATTAATCAATTATAGTAAAAGTAGTGTCAATTCTATGAGAAAAGTACTATTAGTTAGAGTAAAAGTACTATGAATTACAATAAAAGTACTATCAATTACAATAAAAGTACTATCAATCATAGTAAAAGTACTATCAATTAAAATAAAGTACTATCAATTATAGTCAAAGTACTATCAATTACACCAAAAGTATGAGCAATTACAATAAAAGTACTATCAATTAGAGTAAAAGTACTATCAATTACACCAAAAGTATGAGCAATTACAATAAAAGTACTATCAATTATAATAAAAGTACTATCAATTATAGTAAAAGTATTATCAATAATTATAAAAGTACTATTAATTACAATAACAGTATTATCAATTATAATAAAAATAGTATCAATTATAATAAATTACTATCAATTATAACAAAAGTACTATCAATTATAGTAAAGGTACTATCAATTAAAATAAAATTACTATCAACTTCAGTAGAAGTCCTATCAATTATAGTAAAAGTACTATCAATTATAGTAAAAGAACTATCATTTATGATAAAAGTACTATCAATTACAATAAAAGTATTATCAATTATAGTAAAAGTACTATCAATCATGATAAAAGTACTATAAATTATCGTAAAAGTACTATCAATTACACTACAAGTATTATCAATTACAATAAAAGTACTATCAATTATAGTAAAGGTACTATCAATTATAGTAAAGGTACTATCAATTACACTACAAGTATTATCAATTGCAATAAAAGTACTATCAATTATAATAAAAGTACTATCAATTATAGTAAAGGTACTATCAATTAAAATAAAATTACTATCAACTTCAGTAAAAGGCCTATCAATTATAATAAAAGTACTATGAATTATAGTAAAAGTACTATCAATTATAGTAAAAGTACTATCAATTATGAGAAAAGTACTATCAATTACAATAAAAGTATTATCAATTATAGTAAAAGTACTATCAATTATGATAAAAGTACTATAAATTATAGTAAAAGTACTATCAATTACAATAAAAGTATTATCACTTATAGTAAAAGTCCTATCAATTATAATAAAAGTACTATCAATTATACTAAAAGTACTATCAATTATTGTAAAAGTACTATCAATTATAATAAAAATATTATCCATTATAATAAAAATAGTATCAATTATAATAAAGTACTATCAATTATAAAAAAAGTTATATCAATTATAATAAAAGTACTATCAATTATAGCAAAAGTACTATCAATTATAATAAAAGTACTATCAATTGTAATAAAAGTACTATCGATTATAGTAAAAGTACTATCAATTATAAAAAGTAATATCAATTATAATAAAAGTACTATCAATTATAATAAAGTACTATCAATTATAATAAAAGTACTATCAATTATAGTAAAAGTACTATCAATTATAGTAAAAGTACTATCAATTACAATAAAAGTATTATCAATTATAATAAAAATAGTATCAATAATAATAAAGTACTATCAATCATAATAAAGTACTATCAATTATAGTAAAAGTACTATCAATTATTGTAAAAGTACTATCAGTTATAATAAAAGGACTATCAATTATAATAAAAGTACTATCAATTACAATAAAAGTATTATCAATTTTAATAAAAATAGTATCATTATAATAAAGTACTATCAATCATAAAAAAGTACTATCAATTATTGTAAAAGTACTATCAGTTATAATAAAAGGACTATCAATTATAATAAAAGTACTATTAATTACACTAAAAGTATTATCAATTACAATAAAAGTGCTATCAATTATAAAAGTATTATCAATTATACTAAAAGTACTATCAATTATTGTAAAAGTACTATCAGTTATAATAAAAGGACTATCAATTATAATAAAAGTACTATCAATTACAATAAAAGTATTATCAATTATAATAAAATAGTATCATTAATTTAAAGTACTATCAATTATAAAAAAGTAATATCAATTATAATAAAAGTACTGTAATATCCAGGACAAACAACTGGCAATAAAGACAAAGACACAGATTTATAAACTTTATTTGCGTATGGACTGTGAAACTAAAAATAATTATTATCATGTTTATGTAATATTGGGTAAAGGGTGGAATTTACTCTTAATGATATTTTTTTAAGGAAATTATATATTCCCTAAATAAGTTTATGCCTCCAGATCACCTGATAAATAATAATAATTCATTCTTCCTAGTAATTCTAAGGAAACTTTATAAAACGGCATCATTCCAAATTCCAGCGTTTCTCGATGTCGGCCATGTTGTTAGTCATGTGACGAAAAAGGTTTTTGACGTCGTATTGTTAAATTATAATTATACCTTAACGGTCATTTCTTTAGTCAATTTATATAGAATTATATTTAAAATCTCGGAAATGTATTCATTTTAAGTGGAATTATGTTCGCTAGAAAGGGATTATTTGTTTATATTCATGCGCTTTTCGTCTGCAAGTTTGGACATTCAGAATAGACTTGGAAACATGTCTAGCAAATATTATTTTTACTCCTTTTTCTATAATTAAACTTTTATAAAGATGCCCTGTTCCATTTAGTAATTACATTTTATAGTGATAGGCAATTTTATGCATGTTTGTTAAGCCTACGGGTAGTGACGGGAATGCCTGACAGGAATTTTTGGTCTGTTGGACATTTTCCTGAGAACCCGTCTTTAAATTTCTATTGGCTAACAGGGATTTTAGGGATTTTTAGGGATTCTGATTGGCCCTCAGTAGTTTCTGAAGGGTATATAAAGAGATGCGCTCAGTGAAATGGCGGATAACTCGTAAATAAGGTTCTCCTCCGGACGCAGTCCACAAACAATAAAAGAAATTTAACGAGAAGTTAGAAAAGCGAGAAAAGACTGATATTGTATTATTCAGAACAGTTAAAGAAAGAAGAACAACTAGCAGGTTAATATTTTTTTATTAGTCTTTGACTACAAATTGTGAACAAAATGTAAAGTTTTATCCATGTAAAAAGTCCGGCAGTTATCCCCCACCACACTGAGCACCCAAATGAATACATATTCATAGTAACACCATGATTAATATTTGTGTGCCATGGAATAATAAAGAATGTCATGCCTAGAAATTGTATTATTGAAAGCCAAATAAAAGAATCAGAATATGTCCGATCCTGACTATAGTTCGAAAACGAAAGGCTAAATGGTCAGCAAAATCTATGATGAAGTTCCTGACAAAGAAAACCCCAATGAAATACGTATACAAAACCCAACCGCTTGTCGGCCAGTGGTATGGGATTTGTTACACTGGTGTCGAGAAGTGGGATGTCCTGATTTTAATGGGCATTCCGAGATCCTACCCATGCATTTCCAGTCTACAAGAAATTTGGCTACGAAGTGTGGTGGAACCGAACCTTTTCTTTAAGTTTTTGTTACTTGAGATGTTAACTTAATTTCATTCCAATTGTAACCGTTGATTGTTTTCCATGGCACTTAAGACACAAAAGTACCACCTATAGCAGACGACGTATTTGTATCAATGCAAATAAAATAATATAAGTCCATAATGAATTAATTTCAGGATGTCCGTGGCAAATAGTGAGCATTCCAATGTAAGTCGACCTGAATCCCCCGATCCCGAAGTTGAATTCCGCAGAGACGTGAACGATGATAACGGTCCCGACAACGACGAGGCCGGACAGGGTGACGTACCCGTGAGAATTAATAACCGGTTCCAATCTTTAAGAAATGACCAGGACAAAACTCCCCAAAGAAATTCCCAAGATCGTGATATTGTTAATCTTGCGTATCATAATGAACCGCGATTTTTACACCAGTACCCAACAGCAACCCAGAGCAGCACCATACTCAAACCAGAACCATACAATGGAAGAGACAGTTGGGAAGAGTACATATCCCATTTTGAAAACTGTGCAGAACTAGGACGGTGGACAAATGAAGAAAAAGTTTTGCTCCTTTCCGCCAGTCTTAGAGGGTCAGCCCGAACCTTCTATATTAGCCTAACCAACAATGAGAAGGGGTCATATCATTTGCTAGTGAGAAACATGGAACAGAGATTCGGCAACGCAAGACACCAAAATAGATGGCTGTCAAGATTTGAAACCAGAATGAGACAACCCAATGAATCCATTGTTAACTTTGGAGACGACCTAAGACAAATGGCACAGAAAGCCTATAGTAATTTAGATACGAGAGCCCAAGAAGTTTTAGCCCTTAATCAGCTATATAAGAATATATCTATTGAAATGAAATGCAGGTGTATTGATAAAGACTGTCGCTCAGTATCAGAAGCTGTGGACCTAATCGAAAGATACGAGGCTCTCCTCGGGGACCCAAATGAAAAGAAAAAGGGAAACGTTAGACAGGTAGGAAATAGGGATATCATACAAAGCACAAAAGAAATTGACGATTCACTTTTTCCACAACTGTTGCAAAGAATAGAGAAACTGGAGAGACTTCACATTGCAAAACAAGGACGAACTTGTTTCAACTGCAACTCACCTGACCATTTTATACGAGACTGTCCAAGGACCAGGGGAAGACCAGATCAAAAGACTAATAGACAATTTAATCAAAATACCTATATAAACCAGCCCATACCACAAAGACAACAGGGAAACGGGAAACCGTCTGCTCATCAGGCCTAAGCAGGACGGAAGTTAAAAGGCCTGACCAAAATGTTGAAGAAAGAATTGGACAAATAGGGAACCATAATAACAAATGGGATAACGGATTGTACACCAGTGGTGAAATCCATGGTGTTTTAATAGATTTTTTGATAGATACCGGTTCCACGGTATCACTCCTTTCACATGACATTTATAAATGTACCTTACAGAACTACTTTACTAATACCCAGCACTCAGATAATTACACTACAATAAATTCAGGTGGAGATAACCCAAATTTTACAAGTATGTTCCAGTGTAATCAAGCAGATGGAAAATTGCAGAATGTAAATGGAGCAGAGCTAGATACCTATGGCGTCTTGAAAACTGAAATTAGGCTTGGGAATAACTTATTTAATCACCAATTAGTGATTTGTGACATGTCCCCAGAAGCCATATTAGGCCAAGACTTCCTTTTAAACCATGTAATAAAGATAGACTATAAAGCCCATGTTCTTAAAACTGAAACTGATGATATTGAATGTTGGATAGGTGGAGAATACCAAATGACCTGCAGAGTATTTGCAAAAGAAACCACATGTTTACCCTCTCATACAGCCACCATAATACCCATACACATACCAAGCCTAGACAAAATAACAGATTTGACCCTTGTTGAACCCTCCAACCAATTATATATTACAAAGCAAGTTTCAATGGTCAGTGGGATAATTGACAAGAACCAACAGCAGCATTTAGTAGAAATAGTAAATTATGGAAATACAGATGTAACCCTGTACCCAAATATGGTACTGGGCAAGTGTGAGCCTGTTTGCCATGAGCCAGACCTATTTATTGAAAGATGTGCAGCAATACAAGCTCAGCTTGACAGGGAGGGTCATTCCTCACAGACAGAGGTACCAGATCATCTAACAGACCTCATAACAAGAAGTAGTATATATCTCAGTTCAAATGAAATAAAAATACTGACAGAGCTTCTGGTGAAGTACCAACATGTCTTCTCTAGATCACCTGAAGACATTGGCCGAACAAATCGAGTTAAGCATCGCATAGATACCGGAGATGCCCGCCCTATAAGAGTACCACCAAGAAGATTACCAATAGGCAAGAGAGAGATAGAAAAGCAAGAAATCAATAAGATGTTAGAAAGAGGTATTATAGAGCCTTCCAACAGTCCCTGGTGTGCTCCACTAGTACTGGTGACAAAACCTGACAATACAACAAGAGTCTGTGTGGACCTAAGAGGTCTGAATGGAGTTACTAAGGTTGATGCCTACCCATTGCCTAGAGTAGACGACTGCCTTGAAGCTTTGGCAGACTCCAAATGGTACAATCAAATGGACTTACATTCTGGATTCTGGCAAATAGAATTACATGAAGATGACCGAGAGAAAACTGCTTTTTCCACAAGTCAAGGCCTATTCCATTTTTTAGTAATGCCTTTTGGTGCAGTAAACAGTCCAAGTACCTTTGAACGTCTAATGGAGGATGTTTTGAGAGGCCTTCAATGGCGAGAATGTCTTTTGTATATGGATGACATCATTGTTCCAGGTTCTAACTTTGAACAGTGTATTATAAGATTAGAACATGTGTTCCAGCGCCTATCACAAGCCAACTTAAAATTGAAACCCTCAAAATGTATCTTTTTCCAAAAACAAGTGAGGTTTTTGGGCCATTTAGTGTCTGAAGCTGGTATTAGTACTGACCCCGAGAAAATAAAGGCTATCAAAACTTGGCCCACCCCACGAAATGTAAAACAGGTCCGTTCCCTACTTGGTTTAGCATCATATTATCGAAGATATGTTAAAGGTTTTGCCAACATTGCTCGTCCCCTCCACAAACTATGTGAGAAAGGAGTCAGGTTTAGCTGGAGTGAGGAGTGTGAAAAAGCCTTTAATACACTAAAAGAAGCCCTTACCTCCCCTCCCATTCTGGCGTATCCTATGCCAAATAAATCCTTCATCTTAGATACAGATGCTAGTCAATATGCTATTGGAGCAGTCCTTTCACAGGAATCAGATGGTCTGGAGAGTGTAATTGCTTACATGAGTAAAGCCCTCAGTAAGCCAGAACAATCCTATTGTGTTACCAGGAAAGAATTACTAGCAGTAGTTACTGCCCTGAAGCATTTCCATTCTTACCTGTTTGGGCAAGAAGTTCTTCTTAGAACTGACAACGCAGCAGTAAGCTGGATGAGAAGCCTTAAAAGACCTACAGGACAGACAGCAAGATGGCTACAGGAGCTAGGCACCTACAATCTCACTGTCGTGCATAGACCAGGACAGAAACATGCAAACGCAGATGCATTATCCAGAATTCCATGCAAGTCTTGTCAAAACCAGCAGAAACAAAATGATCCTACTGAAACAGATGATGAAGAATGTCAAGAACAAGATGAAAACAAAGTTATTCCCACAGTTCGAGCTGTTACACGTAGCAAAACAGCATGTCCAAACAGTGAAAACTTAAAAGATCAGGACTTAATACTAGAAAATTGGGATGCTAAATCTTTAAGGCAAGCACAGTTGAATGACCTGGAAATTTCAGACTTGTTTACGTGGATAGACAAGAATCAACGCCCTGAATGGAATGAAATTGCCAGTCAGTCAGCCACCCTGAAAACACTATGGCGACAAATGGACAGAATATTACTAAAAAATGGTATTGTATACCGTCAATGGATCCAAAATGAAGAGAAGAAACATTTACAATTAATCTTGCCACAAGCCATGAGAAACCAAGCCATCCAACTTTACCATGATATACCATCTGCAGGCCACCTTGGTGTTGACAAGACCCTTCAAAAACTCCAACAGAATTTTTATTGGCCAGGAATGAAACAGACAGTGACTGATTATATCCTTAAATGTGATAGTTGTACCACACACAAGCAGGACCAAGCACGAAAAGCTCCTATGGGACAGTTTGTAGTAGGTGAACCAATGGAACGTGTTGCTATGGATATACTTGGACCCCTTCCCAAGACTGCAAATGGAAACAAATATGTATTAGTTATGATGGATTTATTTACCAAGTGGACAGAAGCTATTGCACTACCAGACCAGGAAGCTAAAACAGTAACAAAGTGTTTGATGAACGACTTTATTTGCAGGTTTGGTACCCCTCTTCAAGTATACACTGACCAGGGAAGGAATTTTGAATCAGAAGTCCTTCAAGAACTCTGTCGATTGTTAAAAATCGATAAATCAAGATCCACAAGTAGGCATCCACAGGCAAATGGATGTGTGGAAAGGTTCAATCGAACCTTGGTATCAATGATTAAAATGTACTGCCAAGAAAACCAGAACACTTGGGATGAATATTTGCCCCAACTTCTTATGGCATATCGGTCGTCCAGGCATGCAAGTACAGGGTTTACTCCAAACCACATGATGTTGGGACGTGAAGTCACCCTCCCAGTTCAAGCTTTTATACCAGTTCCTGAAACAGAAGAAAAGATAACAGTTAATGAATATGTTAACTCTATTTACACTGAGCTCAAGAATGTTCATGCTGTAGCACGTAAGAACTTAAAGGAAAGTAACGAATACCAAAAACGTCACTATGACCACAATGCCAGAAAAAGAGAATTAATACCTGGACAAGCAGTATGGCTGTTAGATCCTACCAGAAAGAAAGGCATATGTTCCAAATTACTCCCCAAATGGAAAGGTCCATTTATTGTAATAAAAAAAATTGACGACTTAGTTTACATGGTAAAAAGGTCACCACGCCAACCAGCTAAAGTTTATCATATTGACAGACTTATGTTGTATAAGGGAAATAATCCACCAACATGGTACAAAAAGAAAAATAGATCAGATAATCAAACTGACTAAAGAACCAAAAAAATGGTGTGTTAGAGGTTCCAAGTGGAACAAGAATATTACATACGGGTTATAATGTGGACTTACCAGTAAAAGAAGTTGTTGAAGATCCTTTGACTTCCGGACTCACTGGATCCATGAAGTTGTACGTTTTGTTAAGAGTTGCGTAATAGGACTGGCCATCCTAGGTACACAGCTAAATTTTTCCTTTTTTTTCTTTTAATACATTGTTTTAAGTAGTGAAGTCATATTGTTGACCCAGAGGTAGAAGTACCATGAACCAATTATAATTATTTCTATGTGTACCATGTATGCTCCAATGTACATGTAACAAGTAACATATTAAAAATAAAGAAGATTGAGTTATTTCCCTTGTCAACAGTTAATATATGCCTTGTTGTCCCAGGTCCATCATAACCCCTCAGTGTGGATAACTGCCAACCAACCATAGATTGTTCTACACTTTCTAGTAATGTATGAGCCAAAGAAAATATATTCAAATGTTATACCCATAAGAGTATAATTTCCAGTGATACCATACCAAAATGCCATATGCGTATAGTTCCATGATAGTAAATAAGATACCAGATACAAACTAATAAGAAAATTTGTTCACCTACCAAAATTCAAACCACAAAGATGTTGCATATCCATACCCAGAAACATAACCACCAAATAATGTAAATGGACAAACAAATACAGACAACTGCGAAAACCTTAAAGTTAACAATGAACCAAGTCTTAAAGAGATTTTGTGACTTAATGTACTGTAAGCAACATACCTAAAAGAAATTTATACCAGAATGTGTCTTGTGACAGCTTATTGACCATGAGGTTCAACATTGTATATTTTCAGAATGAGACCACTCACATTAGAAGAATGCTGGATATGCCACCAGACCTTTTCTGAAAAGAAAATGTTGAAAGCACACCTGGCCAGTAAGACCACCCATGGCGGAAGGTTGTCTGTCATCTGCATGTGGTGTTTTGACCATGAAAAGCGATTTTCAAGGGTAAATGATCTGAAAACACATATAGAAGAAAAGCACAGGGAGGTCAAAGCCAACATCGATAAAGATTTGTTGACAGAGAGTGGAGCCTACTGGTTTTCCATTTATCCGGCAGATTACAGAAAAATAGTCAACAAGGTACTTCCGAAAAGTTGCTCAACAGCAGTAGAGGCAAGAAATTTGGTGAAGGAATGGTTGGCTAAGTGCAACACAATCAGGAAGCAGAGACATCAGTGGGTTGAGGACTGGGCAAACCATCCCCGAGACCAGGAGACCCAACCCCAACCAACAGGTGATACAGACAACGAATGGCTGGAGTCGGAACCCAACATCAGTCTGGAGCCTGTGGAGGAATATAACCCTCTACAGCCCTCCATGCTGACTCTTTACCAGATTTCCGTGAAAAACAATCCAATTCAGGCTACTTTCCGGCTGGAGGCTGCTGAATGTAAATGGTTTGTAGTTCAAATAGACCCTGTAGTACGGGAGATTGAAAAATATTACTCGTCACTTCAGAGGAGATCAACATCACAAAAAGTAACCACCCTGAACACCATGTCAAAGACAGGTAAACTACTTACTGGTGACAATTTTAAGGAGGAAAGAGAATCAATTGCCACTGCACTATCTCTACCTGCCATCTTCATAACCGAAATCAGACAACACGATGATGTTTTCAGTCCCAGACCAGTCAGACCTTTGAAATCAACTGTAACCATTCCCGAGTCACCAGTGATACAAACAACAAAGTTTGTAGCTGAAAAAACAACGCCTTCAACCACACCTTCAAGATCCACTTCTACCAGTTCCATGCCACATACACCAGACACAATCTCACTTCCCATTCCGACAAGTCCATCTTATGTCACTTCAGATACCAGCCTACCTTCTACATCTCGTTCCACTCCACTGGAAAGTACACTCAAGCAGCCAATCATAAGCAGTCAAGACACCCATTCAATGACAGATATTCCAGCCATCCCAAAAAGAAAAGAAGCAGAAAAAAAGAAGACCCACACTCAGTTAACACCAACCCAAAATAAAGCCAGAGAGATTTTGATCAAGGGGTCTATGCCGGCAATACCACCCGCCAGAAGAAATTGGAATAACATCATTGTAAAGTTCCCGATAGGTTCCAATATCCTAGAGTGGCCACCAACATCTTGGGAGCAAATGTCACCAGACAGGAAACTTTTGGCATGGGAGTTTGCTGCCTCGCAACTAGAATTTTCTATCACTGGTAAATTTTCTAGTTTGGAGAGAATAGATCTTCTAGACAAATTTAACTTTTTAGCTCTACCAGGAACCAAAGAACCCAAACTCAGAGATAAAGACCACATAATAAGAAAATGCAGATATTACAATTATGAACTCCTCAGAATCTATCTAAGTAAACCTGACCAAAACTTGACAACAATTATCAACCAACTCCATGCAACAACCACAATACGGGACACCACAACTGACAAATTTATTGAAATCTGTGAGATGAGAGGAATCAAACTTCGTCTATAATATTTAGACCACTTCTAACAATTTGCATACTGTTACATGTGTACTAGTGACATTTATAAACTGTGATTATAAATTCAGGAGAATTTTTGGAATTAAGTAGGGGAGAGTGTAATATCCAGGACAAACAACTGGCAATAAAGACAAAGACACAGATTTATAAACTTTATTTGCGTATGGACTGTGAAACTAAAAATAATTATTATCATGTTTATGTAATATTGGGTAAAGGGTGGAATTTACTCTTAATGATATTTTTTTAAGGAAATTATATATTCCCTAAATAAGTTTATGCCTCCAGATCACCTGATAAATAATAATAATTCATTCTTCCTAGTAATTCTAAGGAAACTTTATAAAACGGCATCATTCCAAATTCCAGCGTTTCTCGATGTCGGCCATGTTGTTAGTCATGTGACGAAAAAGGTTTTTGACGTCGTATTGTTAAATTATAATTATACCTTAACGGTCATTTCTTTAGTCAATTTATATAGAATTATATTTAAAATCTCGGAAATGTATTCATTTTAAGTGGAATTATGTTCGCTAGAAAGGGATTATTTGTTTATATTCATGCGCTTTTCGTCTGCAAGTTTGGACATTCAGAATAGACTTGGAAACATGTCTAGCAAATATTATTTTTACTCCTTTTTCTATAATTAAACTTTTATAAAGATGCCCTGTTCCATTTAGTAATTACATTTTATAGTGATAGGCAATTTTATGCATGTTTGTTAAGCCTACGGGTAGTGACGGGAATGCCTGACAGGAATTTTTGGTCTGTTGGACATTTTCCTGAGAACCCGTCTTTAAATTTCTATTGGCTAACAGGGATTTTAGGGATTTTTAGGGATTCTGATTGGCCCTCAGTAGTTTCTGAAGGGTATATAAAGAGATGCGCTCAGTGAAATGGCGGATAACTCGTAAATAAGGTTCTCCTCCGGACGCAGTCCACAAACAATAAAAGAAATTTAACGAGAAGTTAGAAAAGCGAGAAAAGACTGATATTGTATTATTCAGAACAGTTAAAGAAAGAAGAACAACTAGCAGGTTAATATTTTTTTATTAGTCTTTGACTACAAATTGCGAACAAAATGTAAAGTTTTATCCATGTAAAAAGTCCGGCAGTTATCCCCCACCACACTGAGCACCCAAATGAATACATATTCATAGTAACACCATGATTAATATTTGTGTGCCATGGAATAATAAAGAATGTCATGCCTAGAAATTGTATTATTGAAAGCCAAATAAAAGAATCAGAATATGTCCGATCCTGACTATAGTTCGAAAACGAAAGGCTAAATGGTCAGCAAAATCTATGATGAAGTTCCTGACAAAGAAAACCCCAATGAAATACGTATACAAAACCCAACCGCTTGTCGGCCAGTGGTATGGGATTTGTTACAGTACTATGAATTATAGTAAAAGTACTATCAATTATAATAAAAGTACTATCAATTGTAATAAAAGTACTATCAATTATAATAAAATTACTATCAATTATAATTAAAGTACTATCAATTACAATAAATGTATTATCAATTATAACAAAAATGGTATCAATTATAATAAAGTACTATCAATTAAAATAAAATTACTATCAACTTCAGTAAAAGTCCTTTCAATTATAATAAAAGTACTATCAATTATAGCAAAAGTACTATCAATTATAATAAAAGTACTATAAATTATAGTAAAAGTACTATCAATTACACTACAAGTATTATCAATTACAATCAAAGAATTATCAATTATAATAAAATAGTATCAAGTATAATAATAGTACTATCAATTATAATAAAAGTACTATCAATTATAATAAAAGTACTATCAATTGTAATAAAAATAGTATCAATTATAATAAAGTACTATCAATTATAAAAAAGTACTATCAATTATAATAAAAATAGTATCAATTATAATAAAGTACTATCAATTATAAAAAAGTACTATCAATTACACTACAAGTATTATCAATTGCAATAAAAGTACTATCAATTATAATAAAAGTACTATCAGTTATACTAATAATACTATCAATTATAGTAAAAGTAATATCAATTATAATAAAGTGCTATCAATTATAACAATAGTACTATCAATTACAATAAAAGTATTATAATAAAAATAGTATCAATAATAATAAAGTACTATCAATTATAAAAAAAGTACTATCAATTATAACAAAAGTACTATCAATTATAGTAAAAGGACTATCAATAATAAAAAAAGTACTATCAATTGTAAAAGAAGTACTATCAATTATAGGTAAAATTACTGTCAATTCTATCAGAAAAGTACTATTAATTAGAGTAAAAGTAGTATCAATTACAATAAAAGTACTATCAATCATAGTAAAAGTACTATCAATTATTATAAAGTACTAATAATTATATTGAAAGTATTATAAATTATAATAAAAATAGTATCAATTATAATAAAGTACTATCAATTATAATAAAAGTACTATCAATTATAGTAAAAGTACTATTAATAATAATAAAAGTACTATCAATTATAATAAAGGTACTATTAATTAAAGTACTATCAATTATTATAAAGTATTATCAATTATAATAAAAGTACTATCAATTATCGTAAAAGTACTATCAATTATAATAAAAGTACTATCAATTACAATAAAAGTACTATCAATTACAATAAAAATAGCATCAATTATAATAAAGTACTATCAATTATAATAAAAGTACTGTCAATTATAATAAAAGTACTATCAATTATAATAAAAAGTACTATCAATTACAATCAAAGAATTATCAATTATAATAAAATAGTATCAAGTATAATAATAGTACTATCAATTATAATAAAAGTACTATCAATTATAGCAAAAGTACTATCAATAATAATAAAAGTACTATTAATTATAATAAAAGTATCATCAATTATAATAAAAATAGTATCAATTATAATAAAGTACTATCAATTACAGTAAAGGTACTATCAATTATAATAAAAGTACTATCAATTATCGTAAAAGTACTATCAATTATAATAAAAGTACTATCAATTACAATAAAAGTACTATCAATTTTAATAAAAGTCCTCTCAATTATAATAAAGTGCTATCAATCATAATAAAAGTACTATCAATTATAATAAAAGTACTATCAATTATAATAAAAAGTACTATCAATTACAATCAAAGAATTATCAATTATAATAAAATAGTATCAAGTATAATAATAGTACTATCAATTATAATAAAAGTACTATCAATTATAATAAAAGTACTATCAATTGTAATAAAAATAGTATCAATTATAATAAAGTAATATCAATTATAAAAAAGTACTATCGATTATAATAAAAATAATATCAATTATAATAAAGTACTATCAATTATAAAAAAGTACTATCAATTACACTACAAGTATTATCAATTGCAATAAAATTACTATCAATTATAATAAAAGTACTATCAGTTATACTAATAATACTATCAATTATAGTAAAAGTAATATCAATTATAATAAAGTGCTATCAATTATAACAATAGTACTATCAATTACAATAAAAGTATTATAATAAAAATAGTATCAATAATAATAAAGTACTATCAATTATAAAAAAAGTACTATCAATTATAACAAAAGTACTATCAATTATAGTAAAAGGACTTTCAATAATAAAAAAGTACTATCAATTGTAAAAAAAGTACTATCAATTATAGGTAAAATTACTGTCAATTCTATAAAAAAAGTACTATTAATTAGAGTAAAAGTAGTATCAATTACAATAAAAGTACTATCAATCATAGTAAAAGTACTATCAATTATTATAAAGTACTAATAATTATATTCAAAGTACTATCAATTACAATAAAAGTACTAGCAATTATAATAAAAGTGCTATCAATTATAGTAAAAGTACTATTAATAATAATAAAAGTACTATCAATTATAATAAAGGTACTATTAATTAAAGTACTATCAATTATTATAAAGTATTATCAATTATAATAAAAGTACTATCAATTATCGTAAAAGTACTATCAATTATAATAAAAGTACTATCAATTACAATAAAAGTACTATCAATTACAATAAAAGTACTATCAATTATAATAAAAGTACTATGAATTATAATATTATTATACTTGATACTATTTTATTATAATTGATTATTCTTTGATTGTAATTGATAGTACTTTTTACAATAATTGATAGTACTTTATTTTAATTAGTAGTACTTTTAGTACTATCAATTATAATAAAAGTACTATCAATTATAGTAAAAGTACTATCAATTATAATAAAAGTACTATTAATTATAATAAAAGTATCATCAATTATACTAAAAGTATCATCAATTATAATAAAAATAGTATCAATTATAATAAAGTACTATCAATTATAATAACAGTACTATCAATTACAGTAAAGGTACTATCAATTATAATAAAAGTACTATCAAATAAAATAAAATTACTATCAACTATAGTAAAAGTCCTATCAATTACAATAAAAGTACTATCAATTATAGTAAAAGTACTATCAATTATAGTAAAAGTACTATCAATTACACTACAAGTATTATCAATTACAATAAAAGTATCATCAATGATAATAAAAATAGTATCAATTATAATAAAGTACTATCAATTATAAAAAAGTAAATCAATTATAATAAAAGTACTATAAATTATAGTAAAAGAACTATCAATTATAATAAAAGTACTATCAATTGTAATAAAAGTACTATCAATTATAATAAAAGTACTATCAATTACAATCAAAGAAAAAAATCAATTATAATAAGATAGTATCAAGTATAATAATAGTACTATCAATTATAATAAAAGTAGAATCAATTATAATAAAAGTACTATTAATTATAATAAAAGTATCATCAATTATAATAAAAATAGTATCAATTATAATAAAGTACTATCAATTACAGTAAAGGTACTATCAATTATAATAAAAGTACTATCAATTGTAATAAAAGTACTATCAATTATAATAAAAGTACTTCAATTACAATAAAAGTATTATCAATTATAATAAAAATAGTATCAATTATAATAAAGTACTATCAATTATAAAAAAGTACTATCAATTATAATAAAAGTACTATAAATTATAGTAAAAGTACTATCAATTATAATAAAAGTACCATCAATTATAATAAAAGTACTATCAATTTCAATAAAAGTATTATCAATTATAATAAAAATAGTACCAATTATAATAAAGTACTATTAATAATAATAAAAGTACTATCAATTATAATAAAGGTACTATCAATTATAATAAAAGTATTCTCTATTATAATAAAAGTACTATCAATTATCGTAAAAGTGCTATCAATTATAAAAAAAGTACTATCAATTATAAAAAAGTACTATCAAGTATAACAAAAGTACTATCAATTATAATAAAAGGACTATCAATTATAATAAAGTACTATCAATTGTAAAAGAAGTACTATCAATTATAGGGAAAATTACTGTCAATTCTATAAGAAAAGTACTATTAATTAGAGTAAAAGTAGTATCAATTACAATAAAAGTACTATCAATCATAGTAAAAGTACTATCAATTATTATAAAGTACTAATAATTATATTCAAAGTACTATCAATTACAATAAAAGTACTATCAACTATAATGAAAGTTCTATCAATTATAGTAAAAGTACTATTAATAATAATAAAAGTACTATCAATTATAATAAAGGTACTATTAATTAAAGTACTATCAATTATTATAAAAGTATTATCAATTATAATAAAAGTACTATCAATTATCGTAAAAGTACTATCAATTATAATAAAAGTACTATCAATTACAATAAAAGTACTACCAATTATAATCAAAGACCTATCAATTATAATAAAGTACTATCAATTATTATAAAAGTACTATCAATTATAATAAAAGTACTATCAATTACAGTAAAGGCACTATCAATTATAATAAAAGTACTATCAACTAAAATAAAATAACTATCAACTATAGTAAAAGTCCTATCAATTATAATAAAAGTACTATCACTTATAGTAAAAGTACTATCAATTATAGTAAAAGTACTATCAATTATAGTAAAAGTACTATCAATTATTGTAAAAGTACTATCAATTATAATAAAAGTACTACCAATTACAGTAAAAGTACTATTAATTACACTAAAAGTATTATCAATTACAATAAAAGTGCTATCAATTATAATAAAAGTACTATCAATTATACTAAAAGTACTCTCAATTATTAAAGTACTATCAACTATAATAAAAGTACTATCAATTATAAGAAAAGTACTATCAAAAACAATAAAGTATGATCAATTATAATAAAAATAGTATCAATTATAATAAAGGACTATCAATTATAAAAAAGTAATATCAATTATAATAAAAGTACTATCAATTATGGTAAAAGGACTGTCAATTACAATAAAAGTACTATCAATTGTAAAAGAAGTACTATCAATAATAGTAAAAGTTCTATCAATTAAAATAAAAGTACCATCAATTGTGAATTAAGTACTATCAATTATATCAATTATGGTAAAAGTACTATCAATTATAATAAAAGGACTATCAATTATAATAAAAGTACTATGAATTATAATAAAAGTACTATTAATTACAATAAAAGTATTATCGATTATAATAAAAATAGTATCAACTATAATAAAGTACTATCAATTATAAAAAAGTGCTATCAATTATAATAAAAGTACTATCAATTATAATAAAAGTACTATCAGTTATAATTAAAGTACTATCAGTTATAATTAAAGAACTATCAATTATAGTAAAAGGACTATCAATTATAATAAAAGTACTATCAATTGAAAAAGGAGTACTATCAATTATAGTAAAAGTACTATCAATTATTATAAAAGTACTATCAATTATTATTAAAGTATTATCAATTACTGTTAAAGTGCTATTAATTATAATAAAAGTGCAATCAATTAATCAATTATAGTAAAAGTACTGTCAATTCTGTGAGAAAAGTACTATTAGTTAGAGTAAAAGTACTATGAATTACAATAAAAGTACTATCAATTACAATAAAAGTACTATCAATCATAGTAAAAGTCCTATCAATTATAATAAAAGTACTACCAATTGTAGTAAAAGTACTATCAATTATAGTAAAAGTACTATCAATTATAATAAAAGTGCTATAAATTATAGTAAAAGTACTATCAGTTATACTAAAAGTACTATTAATTATAGTAAAAGTACTATCAATTATAATAAAGTGCTATCAATTATGACAAAAGTACTATCGATTACAATAAAAGTATTATAATAAAAATAGTATCAATAATAATAAAGTACTATCAATAATAAAAAAGCACTATCAATTATAACAAAACTACTATCAATTATAGTGAAAGGACTATCAATTATAATAAAAGTACTATCAATTGTAAAAGAAGTTCTATCAATTATAGTAAAAGTACTATCAATTTATGTAAAGTACTATAAATTATAGGTAAAATTACTGTCAATTCTATAAGAAAAGTACTATTAATTAGGGTAAAAGTACTATCAATTACTATAAAAGTACTATCAATCATAGTAAAAGTATTATCAATTATTATAAAGTACTAATAATTATAATAAAAGTGCTATTAATAATAAGAAAAGTACTATCAATTATAATAAAGGTACTATCAATTATAATAAAAGTATTATCAATTATAATAAAAGTACCATCAATTATCGTAAAAGTACTATCAATTATAATAAAAGTACTATCAATTACAATAAAAGTACTATCAATTTTAATAAAAGTCCTCTCAATTAAAATAAAGTATTATCAATTATAGTAAAAAGTACTATCAATTACAATGAAAGAATTATCAATTATAATAAAAAAAGTATCAAGTATAATAATAGTACTATCAATTATAACAAAAGTACTATCAATTACAGCAAAAGTACTATTAATTATAATAAAAATATCATCAATTATAAAAAAAGTATCAATTATAATAAAGTACTATCAATTATAATAAAAGTACTATCAATTACAATAAAAGTACTATCAATTTTAATAAAAGTCCTCTCAATTATAATAAAGTACTATCAATTATAGCAAAAGTACTATCAATTATAATAAAAGTACTATTAATTATAATAAAAGTATCATCAATTATAATTAAAATAGTATCAATTATAAGAAAGTACTATCAATTACAGTAAAGGTACTATCAATAATAATAAAAGTACTATCCAATAAAATAAAATTGCTATCAACTATAGTAAAAGTCCTATCAATTATAATAAAAGTACTATCAATTATAGTAAAAGTACTATCAATTATAGTAAAAGTACTATCAATTGTAGTAAAAGGACTATCAATTATAATAAAAGTACTATCAATTGAAAAAGAAGTACTATCAATTATAGTAAAAGTACTATCAATTATTATAAAAGTACTATCAAGTATAGTAAAAGTACTATCAATTATAATAAAAGCATTATCAATTACTGTAAAAGTGCTATTAATTATAATAAAAGTACTATCAATTACAATAAAAGCACTATCAATCATAGTAAAAGTCCTATCAATTATAATAAAATTACTATCAGTTATAGTAAAAGTACTATCAATTATAGTAAAACTACTATCAATTATAATAAAAGTATTATCAATTGCTGTAAAAGTGCTATTAATTATAATAAAAGTACTATTAATTACAATAACAGTATAATCAATTATAATAAAAATAGTATCAATTATAATAAATTACTATCAATTATAATACAAGTACTATCAATTATAGTAAAGGTACTATCAATTAAAATAAAATTACTATCAACTTCAGTAAAAGTACTATCAATTTAACTACAAGTATTATCAATTGCAATAAAAGTACTATCAATTATTACAAAAGCACTATCAATTACAATAAAAGTATTATAATAAAAATAGTATCAATAATAATAAAGTACTATCAATCATAAAAAAGTACTATCAATTAGAACAAAAGTACTATCAATTATAGTAAAAGGACTATCAATTATAATAAAAGTACCATCAATTGTAAAAGAAGTTCTATCAATTATAGTAAAAGTACTCTCAATTTATGTAAAGTACTATCAATTATAGGTAAAATTACTGTCAATTCTATAAGAAAAGTACTATTAATTAGGGTAAAAGTACTATCAATTACAATAAAAGTACTATCAATCATAGTAAAAGTACTATCAATTTTTCTAAAGTACTAATAATTATATTGAAAGTACTATCAATTATAATAAAAGTACTAGCAATTATAATAAAAGTACTATCAATTATAATAAAAGTGTTATCAATTATAATAAAAGTACCATCAATTATCGTAAAAGTACTATCAATTTTAATAAAAGTCCTCTCAATTAAAACAAAGTATTATCAATTATAGTAAAAAGTACTATCAATTATAATAAAAGAATTATCAATTATAATAAAATAGTATCAAGTATAATAATAGTACTATCAATTATAATAAAAGTACTATCAATTATAGCAAAAGGACTATCAATTATAATAAAAGTACTATCAGTTATAATAAAAGTACTATCAATTAAAATAAAGTATCATCAATTATAATAAAATAGTATCAATTATAATAAAGGACTATCAATTATAAAAAAGTAATATCAATTATAATAAAAGTACTATCAATTATGGTAAAAGGACTGTCAATTATAATAAAAGTGCTATCAATTGTAAAATAAGTACTATCAATAATAGTAAAAGTACTATCAATTAAAATAAAAGTACCATCAATTGTGAAAGAAGTACTATCAATTATAGTAAAAGTACTATCAATTATAATAAAAGTACTTTCAATTATAATAAAAGTACTATCAATTACAATAAAAGTATTATCAATTATAATAAAAATAGTATCAATTATAATAAAGTACTATCAATTACAATAAAAGTATTATCAATTATAATAAAAATAGTATCAATTATAATAAAGTACTATCAACTAAAATAAAAGTACTATCAATTATAGTAAAAGTACTATTAATAATAATAAAAGTACTATCAATTATAATAAAGGTACTATCAATTATAATAAAAGTATTATCTATTATAATAAAAGTACTATCAATTATCGTAAAAGTACTATCAATTATAATAAAAGTACTATCAATTACAATAAAAGTACTATCAATTTTAATAAAAGTCCTCTCAATTATAATAAAGTACTATCAATTATAATAAAAGTACTATCAATTATAATAAAAGTACTATCAATTATAATAAAAAGTACTATCTATTACAATCAAAGAATTATCAATTATAATAAAATAGTATCAAGTATAATAATAGTACTATCAATTATAATAAAAGTACTATCAATTATAGCAAAAGTACTATCAATAATAATAAAAGTACTATTAATTATAATAAAAGTATCATCAATTATGATAAAAATAGTATCAATTATAATAAAGTACTATCAATTACAGTAAAAGTACTATCAATTATAATAAAAGTACTATCAATTGTAATAAAAGTACTATCAATTATAATAAAAGTACTTCAATTACAATAAAAGTATTATCAATTATAATAAAAATAGTATCAATTATAGTAAAAGTACTATCAATTATAAAAAAGTACTATCAATTATAATAAAAGTACTATCAATTATAGTAAAAGTACTATCAATTATAATAAAAGTACTATCAATTATAAGAAAAGTACCATCAATTATAATAAAAGTACGATCAATTTCAATAAAAGCATTATCAATTATAATAAAAATAGTATCAATGATAATAAAGTACTATCAATTAAAATAAAATTGCTATCAACTTCAGTAAAAGTCCTATCAATTATAGTAAAAGTACTATCATTTAAAATAAAAGTACTATAAATTATAGTAAAAGTACTATCAATTACACTACAAGTATTATCAATTGCAATAAAAGTACTATCAATTATAATAAAAGTACTATCAGTTATACTAAAAATACTATCAATTATAGTAAAAGTAATATCAATTATAATAAAGTGCTATCAATTATAACAATAGTACTATCAATTACAATAAAAGTATTATAATAAAAATAGTATCAATAATAATAAGTACTATCAATTATAACAAAAATACTATCAATTATAACAAAAATACTATCAATTATAGTAAAAGGACTATCAATAATAAAAAAGTACTATCAATTGTAAAAGAAGTACTATCAATTATAGGTAAAAATAACTGTCAATTCTATAAGAAAAGTACTATTAATTAGAGTAAAAGTAGTATCAATTACAATAAAAGTACTATCAATCATAGTAAAAGTACCATCAATTATTATAAAGTACTAATAATTATATTGAAAGTATTATCAATTATAATAAAAATAGCATCAATTATAATAAAGTACTATCAATTATAATAAAAGTACTATCAATTATCGTAAAAGTACTATCAATTATAATAAAAGTACTATCAATTACAAAAAAAGTACTATCAATGATCATAAAAGTACTATCAATTATAATAAAAGTACTATTAATTAAAATAAAGTACTATCAATTATTGTAAAAAGTACTATCAATTACAAGCAAAGAATAATCAATTATAATAAAATAGTATCAAGTATAATAATAGTACTATCAATTATAATAAAAGTACTATCAATTATAATAAAAGTACTATCAATTATAATAAAGTATCATCAATTATACTAAAAGTATCATCAATTATAATAAAAATAGTATCAATTATAATAAAGTACTATCAATTATAATAACAGTACTATCAATTACAGTAAAGGTACTATCAATTATAATAAAAGTACTATCAAATAAAATAAAATTACTATCAACTATAGTAAAAGTCCTATCAATTATAATCAAAGTACTATCAATTATAGTAAAAGTACTATCAATTATACTAAAAGTACTATCAATTATTGTAAAAGTACTATCAATTATAATAAAAGTACTATGAATCATAGGAAAAGTACTATCAATTATTATAAAGTACTAGCAATTATAATAAAAGTACTATTAATAATAAGAAAAGTACTATCAATTATAATAAAGGTACTATAAAATAAAATAAAATTACTATCAACTATAGTAAAAGTCCTATCAATTATAATAAAAGTACTATCAATTATACTAAAAGTACTATCAATTATACTAAAAGTACTATCAATTATTGTAAAAGTACTATCAATTATAATAAAAGTATTATCAATTATAATAAAAGTACCATCAATTATCGTAAAAGTACTATCAATTATAATAAAAGTACTATCAATTACAATAAAAGTACTATCAATTTTAATAAAAGTCCTCTCAATTAAAATAAAGTATTATCAATTATCGTAAAAGTACTATCAATTATAATAAAAGCACTATCAATTACAATAAAAGTACTACCAATTATAATCAAAGACCTATCAATTATAATAAAGTACTATCAATTATAATAAAAGTACTATCAATCATAATAAAAGTACTATCAATTATAATAAAAGTACTATCAATTATAAAGTACTATCAATTATTGTAAAAAGTACTATCAATTACAATCAAAGAATAATAAATTATAATAAAATAGTATCAAGTATAATAATAGTACTATCAATTATAATAAAAGTACTATCAATTATAGTAAAAGTACTAGCAATAATAATAAAAGTACTATTAATAATAAGAAAAGTACTATCAATTATAGTAAAAGTACTAGCAAATATAATAAAAGTACTATTAATAATAAGAAAAGTACTATCAATTATAATAAAGGAACTATCAATTATAATAAAAGTATTATCAATTATAATAAAAGTACCATCAATTATCGTAAAAGTACTATCAATTATAATAAAAGTACTATCAATTACCATAAAAGTACTATCAATTTTAATAAAAGTCCTCTCAATTAAAATAAAGTATTATCAATTATCGTAAAAGTACTATCAATTATAATAAAAGTACTATCAATTACAATAAAAGTACTACCAATTATAATCAAAGACCTATCAATTATAATAAAAGTACTATCAATTATAATAAAAGTACTATCAATTATAATAAAAGTACTATCAATTATAATAAAAGTACTATCAATTAAAATAAAGTACTATCAATTATTGTAAAAAGTACTATCAATTATTGTAAAAAGTACTATCAATTACAATCAAAGAATAATAAATTATAATAAAATAGTATCAAGTATAATAATAGTACTATCAATTATAATAAAAGTACTATCAATTATAGTAAAAGAACTATCAATTATAATAAAAGTACTATTAATTATAATAAAAGTATCATCAATTATAATAAAAATAGTATCAATTATAATAAAGTACTATCAATTATAATAACAGTACTATCAATTACAGCAAAGGTACTATCAATTATGATAAGAGTACTATCAACTAAAATAAAATAACTATCAACTATAGTAAAAGTCCTATCAATTATAATAAAAGTACTATCAATTATAGTAAAAGTACTATCAATTATAGTAAAAGTACTATCAATTATAGTAAAAGTACTATCAATTATAGTAAAAGTACTATCAATTATAGTAAAAGTACTAGCAATTATAATAAAAGTACTATTAATAATAAGAAAAGTACTATCAATTATAATAAAGGAACTATCAATTATAATAAAAGTATTATCAATTATAATAAAAGTACCATCAATTATCGTAAAAGTACTATCAATTATAATAAAAGTACTATGAATTACAATAAAAGTACTATCAATTTTAATAAAAGTCCTCTCAATTAAAATAAAGTATTATCAATTATCGTAAAAGTACTATCAATTATAATAAAAGTACTATCAATTACAATAAAAGTACTACCAATTATAATCAAAGACCTATGAATTATAATAATAGTACTATCAATTATAATAAAAGTACTATCAATTATAATAAAAGTACTATCAATTATAATAAAAGTACTATCAATTAAAATAAAGTACTATCAATTATTGTAAAAAGTACTATCAATTACAGTCAAAGAATAATAAATTATAATAAAATAGTATCAAGTATAATAATAGTACTATCAATTATAATAAAAGTACTATCAATTATAGTAAAAGAACTATCAATTATAATAAAAGTACTATTAATTATAATAAAAGTATCATCAATTATAATAAAAATAGTATCAATTATAATAAAGTACTATCAATTATAATAACAGTACTATCAATTACAGCAAAGGTACTATCAATTATGATAAGAGTACTATCAACTAAAATAAAATAACTATCAACTATAGTAAAAGTCCTATCAATTATAATAAAAGTACTA
This sequence comes from Limnoperna fortunei, assembly GCA_944474755.1. NCBI lineage: Eukaryota > Metazoa > Mollusca > Bivalvia > Mytilida > Modiolidae > Limnoperna > Limnoperna fortunei. The sequence goes on along the minus strand of OX104124.1, from coordinate 16,898,015 downwards.
TCAATTATAGTAAAAGTACTATCAATTATAGTAAAAGTACTATCAATTATAGTAAAAGTACTATCAATTATAGTAAAAGTACTATCAATTATTGTAAAAGTACTATTAATTACACTAAAAGTATTATCAATTACAATAAAAGTGCTATCAATTATAATACTAAAAGTACTATCAATTATTGTAAAAGTACTATCAATTATAATAAAAGTACTATCAATTATAATAAAAGTACTATCAATTACAATAAGTATCATCAATTATAATAAAAATATTATCAATTATAATAAAGGACTATCAATTATAAAAAGTAATATCAATTATAATAAAAGTACTATTAATTATGGTAAAAGGACTGTCAATTATAATAAAAGTACTATCAATTGTAAAAGAAGTACTATCAATAATAGTAAAAGTACTATCAATTATATTAAAAGTACTATCAATTATAATAAAAAAACTATCAATTATAATAAAAGTACTATCAATTACAATAAAAGTATTATCAATTATAATAAAAATAGTGTCAATTATAATAAAGTACTATCAATTATAAAAAAGTACTATCAATTATAATAAAAGTACTATCAATTATAGTAAAAGTACTATCAATTATAATAAAAGTACTATCAATTATAAGAAAAGTACCATCAATTATAATAAAAGTACGATCAATTTCAATAAAAGCATTATCAATTATAATAAAAATAGTATCAATGATAATAAAGTACTATCAATTAAAATAAAATTGCTATCAACTTCAGTAAAAGTCCTATCAATTATAGTAAAAGTACTATCATTTAAAATAAAAGTACTATAAATTATAGTAAAAGTACTATCAATTACACTACAAGTATTATCAATTGCAATAAAAGTACTATCAATTATAATAAAAGTACTATCAGTTATACTAAAAATACTATCAATTATAGTAAAAGTAATATCAATTATAATAAAGTGCTATCAATTATAACAATAGTACTATCAATTACAATAAAAGTATTATAATAAAAATAGTATCAATAATAATAAGTACTATCAATTATAACAAAAATACTATCAATTATAACAAAAATACTATCAATTATAGTAAAAGGACTATCAATAATAAAAAAGTACTATCAATTGTAAAAGAAGTACTATCAATTATAGGTAAAAATAACTGTCAATTCTATAAGAAAAGTACTATTAATTAGAGTAAAAGTAGTATCAATTACAATAAAAGTACTATCAATCATAGTAAAAGTACCATCAATTATTATAAAGTACTAATAATTATATTGAAAGTATTATCAATTATAATAAAAATAGCATCAATTATAATAAAGTACTATCAATTATAATAAAAGTACTATTAATTATCGTAAAAGTACTATCAATTATAATAAAAGTACTATCAATTACAAAAAAAGTACTATCAATGATCATAAAAGTACTATCAATTATAATAAAAGTACTATTAATTAAAATAAAGTACTATCAATTATTGTAAAAAGTACTATCAATTACAAGCAAAGAATAATCAATTATAATAAAATAGTATCAAGTATAATAATAGTACTATCAATTATAATAAAAGTACTATCAATTATAATAAAAGTACTATCAATTATAATAAAGTATCATCAATTATACTAAAAGTATCATCAATTATAATAAAAATAGTATCAATTATAATAATGTACTATCAATTATAATAACAGTACTATCAATTACAGTAAAGGTACTATCAATTATAATAAAAGTACTATCAAATAAAATAAAATTACTATCAACTATAGTAAAAGTCCTATCAATTATAATCAAAGTACTATCAATTATAGTAAAAGTACTATCAATTATACTAAAAGTACTATCAATTATTGTAAAAGTACTATCAATTATAATAAAAGTACTATGAATCATAGGAAAAGTACTATCAATTATTATAAAGTACTAGCAATTATAATAAAAGTACTATTAATAATAAGAAAAGTACTATCAATTATAATAAAGGTACTATAAAATAAAATAAAATTACTATCAACTATAGTAAAAGTCCTATCAATTATAATAAAAGTACTATCAATTATACTAAAAGTACTATCAATTATACTAAAAGTACTATCAATTATTGTAAAAGTACTATCAATTATAATAAAAGTATTATCAATTATAATAAAAGTACCATCAATTATCGTAAAAGTACTATCAATTATAATAAAAGTACTATCAATTACAATAAAAGTACTATCAATTTTAATAAAAGTCCTCTCAATTAAAATAAAGTATTATCAATTATCGTAAAAGTACTATCAATTATAATAAAAGCACTATCAATTACAATAAAAGTACTACCAATTATAATCAAAGACCTATCAATTATAATAAAGTACTATCAATTATAATAAAGTACTATCAATCATAATAAAAGTACTATCAATTATAATAAAAGTACTATCAATTATAAAGTACTATCAATTATTGTAAAAAGTACTATCAATTACAATCAAAGAATAATAAATTATAATAAAATAGTATCAAGTATAATAATAGTACTATCAATTATAATAAAAGTACTATCAATTATAGTAAAAGTACTAGCAATAATAATAAAAGTACTATTAATAATAAGAAAAGTACTATCAATTATAGTAAAAGTACTAGCAAATATAATAAAAGTACTATTAATAATAAGAAAAGTACTATCAATTATAATAAAGGAACTATCAATTATAATAAAAGTATTATCAATTATAATAAAAGTACCATCAATTATCGTAAAAGTACTATCAATTATAATAAAAGTACTATCAATTACAATAAAAGTACTATCAATTTTAATAAAAGTCCTCTCAATTAAAATAAAGTATTATCAATTATCGTAAAAGTACTATCAATTATAATAAAAGTACTATCAATTACAATAAAAGTACTACCAATTATAATCAAAGACCTATCAATTATAATAAAAGTACTATCAATTATAATAAAAGTACTATCAATTATAATAAAAGTACTATCAATTATAATAAAAGTACTATCAATTAAAATAAAGTACTATCAATTATTGTAAAAAGTACTATCAATTATTGTAAAAAGTACTATCAATTACAATCAAAGAATAATAAATTATAATAAAATAGTATCAAGTATAATAATAGTACTATCAATTATAATAAAAGTACTATCAATTATAGTAAAAGAACTATCAATTATAATAAAAGTACTATTAATTATAATAAAAGTATCATCAATTATAATAAAAATAGTATCAATTATAATAAAGTACTATCAATTATAATAACAGTACTATCAATTACAGCAAAGGTACTATCAATTATGATAAGAGTACTATCAACTAAAATAAAATAACTATCAACTATAGTAAAAGTCCTATCAATTATAATAAAAGTACTATCAATTATAGTAAAAGTACTATCAATTATAGTAAAAGTACTATCAATTATAGTAAAAGTACTATCAATTATAGTAAAAGTACTATCAATTATAGTAAAAGTACTAGCAATTATAATAAAAGTACTATTAATAATAAGAAAAGTACTATCAATTATAATAAAGGAACTATCAATTATAATAAAAGTATTATCAATTATAATAAAAGTACCATCAATTATCGTAAAAGTACTATCAATTATAATAAAAGTACTATGAATTACAATAAAAGTACTATCAATTTTAATAAAAGTCCTCTCAATTAAAATAAAGTATTATCAATTATCGTAAAAGTACTATCAATTATAATAAAAGTACTATCAATTACAATAAAAGTACTACCAATTATAATCAAAGACCTATGAATTATAATAATAGTACTATCAATTATAATAAAAGTACTATCAATTATAATAAAAGTACTATCAATTATAATAAAAGTACTATCAATTAAAATAAAGTACTATCAATTATTGTAAAAAGTACTATCAATTACAGTCAAAGAATAATAAATTATAATAAAATAGTATCAAGTATAATAATAGTACTATCAATTATAATAAAAGTACTATCAATTATAGTAAAAGAACTATCAATTATAATAAAAGTACTATTAATTATAATAAAAGTATCATCAATTATAATAAAAATAGTATCAATTATAATAAAGTACTATCAATTATAATAACAGTACTATCAATTACAGCAAAGGTACTATCAATTATGATAAGAGTACTATCAACTAAAATAAAATAACTATCAACTATAGTAAAAGTCCTATCAATTATAATAAAAGTACTATCAATTATAGTAAAAGTACTATCAATTATAGTAAAAGTACTATCAATTATAGTAAAAGTACTATCAATTATAGTAAAAGTACTATCAATTATTGTAAAAGTACTATTAATTACACTAAAAGTATTATCAATTACAATAAAAGTGCTATCAATTATAATACTAAAAGTACTATCAATTATTGTAAAAGTACTATCAATTATAATAAAAGTACTATCAATTATAATAAAAGTACTATCAATTACAATAAGTATCATCAATTATAATAAAAATATTATCAATTATAATAAAGGACTATCAATTATAAAAAGTAATATCAATTATAATAAAAGTACTATTAATTATGGTAAAAGGACTGTCAATTATAATAAAAGTACTATCAATTGTAAAAGAAGTACTATCAATAATAGTAAAAGTACTATCAATTATATTAAAAGTACTATCAATTATAATAAAAAAACTATCAATTATAATAAAAGTACTATCAATTACAATAAAAGTATTATCAATTATAATAAAAATAGTATCAATTATAATAAAGTACTATCAATTAAAATAAAAGTACTATCAATTATAGTAAAAGTACTATTAATAATAATAAAAGTACTATCAATTATAATAAAGGTACTATCAATTATAATAAAAGTATTATCTATTATAATAAAAGTACTATCAATTATCGTAAAAGTACTATCAATTATAATAAAAGTACTAACAATTACAATAAAAGTACTATCAATTTTAATAAAAGTCCTCTCAATTATAATAAAGTACTATCAATTATAATAAAAGTACTATCAATTATAATAAAAGTACTATCAATTATAATAAAAAGTACTATCAATTACAATCAAAGAATTATCAATTATAATAAAATAGTATCAAGTATAATAATAGTGCTATCAATTATAATGAAAGTACTATCAATTATAGCAAAAGTACTATCAATAATAATAAAAGTACTATTAATTATAATAAAAGTATCATCAATTATAATAAAAATAGTATCAATTATAATAAAGTACTATCAATTACAGTAAAGGTACTATCAATTATAATAAAAGTACTATCAAATAAAATAAAATTACTATCAACTATAGTAAAATTCCTATCAATTATAATAAAAGTACTATCAATTATAATAAAAGTACTATCAATTATAAGAAAAGTATTATCAATTATAATAAAAGTACTATCAATTATCGTACAAGTACTATCAATTACAATAAAAGTACTATCGATTAAAATAAAAGTACTATCAATTATAATAAAAGTACTATCAATTACAATAAAAGTACTATCAATTATAATAAAAGTACTATCAATTATAGTAAAAGTACTATCAATTACAATAAAAGTACTATCAATTATAATAAAAGTACTATCAATTATAGTAAAAGTACTATCAATTATATTAAAGTACTATCATTAATAATGAAAGTACTATCAATTATAATAAAAGTACTATCAATTATCGTAAAAGTACTATCAATTACAATAAAAGTACTATCAATTACAATAAAGTACTATCAATTATAATAAAAGTACTATCAATTACAATAAAAGTACTATCAATTATAATAAAAGTACTATCAATTATAGTAAAAGTACTATCAATTACAATAAAAGTACTATCAATTATAATAAAGTACTATCAATAATAATGAAAGTACTATCAATTATAATGAAAGTTCTATCAATTATTTTTAAAGTACTATCAATTATAATAAAAGTACTATCAATTGTTTAGCATTGTATCGCAAGCTCAGTATCATCAACTTCAGCATTCCGCGTCTTCTAGAATGCCCATGCCTATGCCTATGACAATGCACCCCCTCCTCCTCAAAGCCCGCACTGGTTATGCGAGATCGTCAGTAAAATCGACGATCTTTCATTGAAAATGAAGTCCGTAGATAGAATTAAAGTTACTGTAAATAGTATAGACTCTAAATTATTAAAAATTGAAAAAGATGTCGACGGTTTAGCGAAAAGGGTCGGAGATGTTGAAAGTAGTCAGCAATTTATATCTGAGACTTTTGAACACAGCAAGTCAGATGTCGGTAAAGTTGTCAGTGAAATTCAAAAGCTCCGTACAGAAAACAAAGCTATTTCTGATCAGTTAGGTGCTCTGCAATATGACAGTTTGAGAGACAATTTGATAGTGTTCGGGGTAAATGAGGAGGTGGGGGAGGACTGTGTCGAACTGGTTAAAAATATTTGTTCAACCTCTTTAGAAATTACTGAGCCCGTTAATATCGTTTCTGCGGTTCATATGGGAAAGGCCAATCGCATGTCGAGTATGAAGGAGAAAAGTGCACAGAGTTCTACAAAACCACGCCCTATAATCGTAAAGTTTGCAGCGCGACAACAAAGAGACAACGTGCGTAAAAGATCGTCGAAGCTGAAGAACACCCTCATTTCTATATCCGACCATTATACGAAGTCAGTACATGAAAAACGTAAACTGTTGTTTCCGCATTACAAAAAGGTAAAAGATGAAGGTTAAAAGGCTCCCATGGTGCGGGACAAACTCTACGTTAATGGGAAGAAAGTTATTCTTAGTGACAGGGAAAATGACGCTTCGATGGCAGCTCATCCGGTTCCAAGGGTCTCCCGGACCCAAAAGATGAAAGACCGACGTACTCAAAGGTCACACACGCAACGTGACAATTTGAGTCCGTCTGATGGGTCACGGTTCGAACTTTTGGCAGATGTACATAATATAGATTCCGAATAGGACACATCGAGAAATGATACTTGTATTAAATATTTGTATTGGAATATAAATGGTGGTTTACATGATAAGCTTTGTAATGAATCTTTTGTATCACATAAAACACAATATGATGTAGTTATTCTTTCTGAATGTTGGATAGACAATTATTTTTCTCATGATGTTCAAGGTTACGTCTGTAAATCTGTACCATTGATGAAAACTAAGTATAAACAAGGAGGTGGAATGTTTATAATGATTAAACAGCATTTATCAAATTTTATTAAGATTGTTGAAATTGTAAATGATACTATAGTTATTTTAAGGGTATCTCCAGATCTAAATGTAGATGGTCTTGAGTATTATGTTTTTTGTGCATATTTGCCACCCTCAAATTCCAGGTATTATAATATATATGATTGTGACTTATTTTTTTATTTATGATTTTGTATAGAAAAGTATTCTTCTGCTACATCTAAGGTATTTTTACTTGGTGATATGAATGCTAAAACTTCTATAAGTAATGATTTTATTAATAATGATACTGTTAATGGTGCTATTTTTGATAATTTCAACCATATTTTTGGCTATATGAGTGATATTGTATTGCCTGTAAGACGAAATCCCGATCGAATTATGAACGAATTTAGAACAAGATTGTTAAACATTTGCAAAAGCACCGGTTTACGTATAATGAATGGTCGTCACAAAGATGGTAATGCTTCAGACTTTACATTTTGCGCAGCACGAGGAAGAAGTGTAGTCGACTATCTAGTTGTACCTTTCGAACTATTTCATATAGTATTAACTTTTAATGTCGGTGATTTCACTACATTTAGCGATCACGCTCCCTTACATGTTGAAATCAAATGTAAGAACAATAGGAAGCAGGAAAATTATAATATTGATGTTGAAGTAAATGGTGCAAATATCGGACGTTACCGATGGAACGACAATGTAAAGGATCAATTTTATGAACAGTTAACTTTACATAGCGGCGCGTTAAGTAAAACAGTATTCAAGGAAATTGACCAAACTCAAGATAGTATTGACTCTTACGTTTGTGGAGCACTTAGCTGATATTGTCTATCCGTATGTTCGTGTGCCGGAATTTAACGGGAAAAGTCCAAACGCTTCAAATATTAATAGCAAGAAACAATTGCAAGATAAACCCTGGTTTAATGCCGAGTGCAAACAACTGCGAAATTTGTACCTCAGTGCCTTACACCACTTTAATGTAGACAAAATCTATTGGCAATCACCAAAATCTTTCGTTAGCTAAAAGACAGTACAAAGTGTTAGTAAATAGACTTAAACGCGCATATCTACGCGAAGAGGGTGATATGTTAGATAATCTACGTAAATCAAATCCTAAGAAATTTTACAGTCTTTTAAAAGGAAAGCGTCAATATGGTGCGACCGCAAACCTATGCGAGTTTTATGAACATTTCAAAAACCTGATGTCTTGTAACGATTCATCAACAGATAGTACAAATGAAGCTACTGAAAATGTTGTTGTATATATCACAAGAAGAAATTATTAAATCTGTTTGTAATCTCAAACGAGTCAAAAGTCATGGAATTGATGGTATTCTTAACGAAATTTTAATTGAGGGCAAAAATGTGTTAGTTCCGTTTATGGAAGAAATTTTCAATAGAATTTTATCTAGTGGACATTTTCGTTCCAGTTTTTAAGAAGGGCGATCCCTTACAGCCGACAAATTACAGAGGAATCAGCCTAGTGAGTAATTTAGCGAAACTCCTACGTCCATTCTTAATAATAGACTATTACGTTGGTCTGAAACCTATGACTCTATAACAGATACACAAATTGGATTCCGTCCTGGTTACTCTACAATTGATGCAGTGTTCTGTTTGTAGTCTATTATTCAAAAGACTATATGTGCTCGGAAGCGACTGCACTGCTGTTTTGTGGACTATAAACAGGCGTTTGATTCTGTTTCGAGAATTAATTTATGGTTGAAGTTGTCAAATTTAGGCATCAGAGGAAAATGTTTTTCTATTATAAAATCTATGTATTCTAATGTTAAATCATGTGTCAGAGTTGATGGGTTTTATTCTGAAGAATTTAAATGTTCTACAGGTCTTATGCAAGGAGAAGTACTATCACCTATACTATTTTCATTATATGTAAACGATTTTGAAATGGAATTTTTGAACAATGGTAATATTCCAGTTGAAGTTAAAGATTTGTCACTATTCTTATTGATGTATGCAGATGATATGATACTATTTTCTGAAAGTATAGAAGGTTTACAGAATATGTTAAATACTTTGTTTACTTATACACAAAAGTTGGATTTGACAGTGAATATCAATAAAACAAAAATAATTGTATTTAGAAATGGAGGTAGAGTAAAGGATGATGAAGTATGGCATTTCAATGGTGAAATTGTTCAGTTAGTAAATGAATTTGTTATTTAGGTGTATTTTGAATTATAATGGTAAATTTTCTAAGGCAGTTCAACATCTTAGTGCGCAAGGTAGAAAAGCTATGTTTGCATTATAATCTAAGGTTAATTCATTGTATCTAAATATTACTACACATATTAAACTTTTTGATACTTATATATCTAGCATTTTATGTTATGGAGCTGATTTTGGGGTCATCATAAAGCCCCTAAAATTGAAAAGGTGCATATAGACTTTTGCAAAAACCTACTTGGTGTCAAGCAATGTACAACAAATGCTATGGTGTTTTGAATTAGGAAGATTCCCACTCATTTATCAGAGGTTATACTGTATTGTGAAATTTTGGTTTAAAATTTTATCATCCAAAAATTGTATTATTAAGAGTTGTTATTTATACCAGTTAGAAAACTTAGTTGATAATAAAAGTAGTTGGGCCTATCAGCTTAAACAATTATTATGTCATTTAGGTTTTCAAGATTTTTGGGTTAATCAAGATAATTTAGCAATAGAAAAAAATATCTTACTTTTTGTAAAGGAAAGGATATATGATCAGGCTAAGAAATTTTTGTTTGAAATGCTTAATAGTTCACCAAAATGTTTTTTGTATAAGCATGTTGTTGATAATATATGTCTTCAAAGATATCTTACAAAACCCCTTTTTAATAGAAAATTTCTTACTAAGCTTCGATTGTCATCTCATAATTTATATGTTGAAACTGGTCGTTATTATGGTATAAAAAGAGCTAGTAGAAAGTGTAATTTGTGTGTTTTAAATTTTATAGAAGATGAATATCATTTTGTTTTACAATGTCCATGCTATTCTGATTTAAGAAAACAGTATTTAAAGTCGTATTATTATAAGAAACCATCTACATTTAAATTTGTTCAGTTACTGTCTACTGAAAATGTTAAAGATTTGCGCAATCTTTGTAAATTTATCTATCATGCATTTAATTTAAGGTCAGCTTTAATTGTTTGAAACGTATTAATTTCTCAGATGTAACAAATATTCATTTATTGACACTTTTTAAATTGTACACTGCTTTATATTATATATTGTATACTGATGAGCCTTGCTGCTTAAAGAAATAAAGAATTGAATTGAATTGAATTATAGTAAAAGTACTATTAAATATAATTAAATTTGGATGTAAGTAATCTTATAATCTAATTGAACGAATAGCGAGGATTTTAACATGTATATCAGTTCTGACAATAGGTTTTTCTATGTTTAAATATAATTGGAATAGAAAAAAGGCACTACACTACGTCTTCCACTCAAACAAACTTGAAAAATGTGAAAAATAATTTTCAATTATAAAAATTATTAATTACTAAATGAACGAACAAAGGCTTTATTTTGTTATGTTATTTGAATGTTGATTGCTATACATTATATATAAAATTGTCATTGCCTTGCGGTTTAAAGACATACCTTGACAACTTTTGTCAAACAGACATTTTTATCAAGTAACAATGAAGAAAGTGCCAAACATTTTAATGGTGTTTTTTTAATTTAACACTGAAAACAGATTTTGACTACAGCACTTCGTCTTCAATAACATTTTTATTAATTTTAATCCGAATAAATAGACTTTTGGCTTCTCTTTGATCACAACATTGGATGCATTATTTTAACTTCATAGCACCAGTCAATAGACAATAGTTAAAGACAAATGTGAGTTAGTAAACTAGAAAGACTGATAAGATTTTGTTGAAAAGAATAGTTAAAATTCAATGTAGATGTACCAAAATCTTTTATATGCACATCCTCAGACATCATAAAGAACTCGCGATCATAAAATGTCTTTTCTGATGTTTAAAAATATTTAAAATATCGAATAATTGTTTGCATGTTGTATTATATAATACTATCTGTCCCAGTGCCCGTTCTTGTGACTTGGTTTATTAAATTTACCTCTAAAAACTTGAATTGAAATATTGTTGTGGAGAAAATTATTATGAAACATCAAATTTGTTTAGTTCAAAAGACACAATACATATGTACAAGCTTCGAATAATTAAATCAGTCTTTTGAATTTGACTTCCATGTTCGAATATTTTACAATCATTACTAAACTTTCCGTATTTATTATCTTAATTTATTTTTATTCTTATATGTGCTATGACATTTAAGTACGGGTAATCCTTTGCGCTAGCCAATGAAATGTCAATACATTTTTTTGACAACTTCGCGTCAGAAATCATAATATCAAATTGGATGAAAGGCTATGCTTTGTAGAGACGCGATACGAATGTGTAATATTAACACTACGCTATTTTCTGAATCCATTTAAAAACTGTATTATTTCTTTATAAGTGCAGTCTAGAGAACCCTGTGACTGACTCATAAAAAGATATTTTTTTATCACCTACTGATTTTTCCAATGTGTTTGACCTCTCACCAATTTTGTCTGCAACTAATGACATGCGATGAGTGTTGCTATGTTCAACTCTTTGGAACACCTGATACTACTCCTTTGTTAATACTTGTTCGTGTTGATTATTTGTTTGTTGAATGTTTTGAGTGCATCTTTCTTGTTCTGTTGTGAGTTACAGTACTTGAGATTAAAAACGCCACTTTTAGCAATCCGTCAGCGATCCGTCAGCGTTTCAAAATCCGTCAGCAATCAGTCAGATCAGTTAAATCGTTCCCAATCCGTCCGATCGTTCGTAATCCGTCCATACGTCATTTGACGGATTTGGAACGATTTGACCGATCTGGCGGCTTGATTTGGACTGATCGTCCATTGAACTTCCAGTTAGTGAAATTAATATTTCGAAATTGTGAAAATTCGTTTCACTCGCAAATATTAGAAGTATAAAAATGTCAACTGTAATGTGTTCATGTATGGCTCGTTTTACCTAATAATAAGGCTAAAACTGTTCCTAAGTTATAAATTATATAAATGGAAATTCCCCAATCTATAACTAATGCATCTGTGACGAAATATAAATATCACATAGTGTCAATTTATTAACAAAATAACTAAAACAAAGTAAATTAAAAAAAAACACTCACACAATGACTTAAAAAATATTTGACCTCGCGTGCCAAGGCGTACGTCTCGTATTTGTCTTCGAATTTTTTTTAAAGCGGATAAAAGTTTTGTCTAAAGTAATAAATGATAAATAGAAGGTCACCAATCTATAACTATTGCATCTGTGACGGAATATAAACTTCACATAGTGTTATTTTATTTAAAAAAATTATTAAAAAGAAATGAAAACAAACCACACAGAATGAAATAAAAAAATACAACAAAATTCCAGGCAATAAATTTTGTTACGCCTGACATACGTTTCGTCTATATAAGACTCATCAGAAGCGCTATACCCAAAAAATTGAAAATGCCAAACACTATATGAATATGAAGAGCATATAACAATAAAACCAAAATATGCCGAACTGGAAACCAAATTATGACTAAGATCAACTTATACCTGGGGTAGGAAAAACCTTAGGGCTCAAAATATTTGATCTCGCATGCCAAGGCGTACATCTCGTATTTGTCTTAGCAAAAAAGCTAGAAAGGCGAAAACGGGAAGGCGGAATTGTAACATTTTTTTGCGCTGCGATTATAGTGGAAGATCTAGAGAAACCAACGAAACAGCAGGCCTTCGAAAGGAAAACTGGTGCTTGTTGAAAATTTTGGGATGAGTCGAGCACACCGTCTCGGTGTAAGAGTCGAACAGACAACTCGGTGATCAATGATAGATTACTGCTACCTTATCCACCGAGGTCGAGGTTATTTTTTATTATAAACGCTCAAAAATATTATTTGTCGCGGTTTGATCAGTTTTCTTTCTGTGGAAAAATTCCTAAGAAGTCCGGTGTATAATACTGAATAAGATTTAGGACAAAAGCGAAAACATCTATTAACTACTAGAATAAACTACTTAACAGGTTTGTATATAGAAGCTTAAAAGTTAAAGATGCGAACATGTAAGCGTAATATAAAAATCAAGTCTGATTTCGCATTTTAGCCGTCACAATTTGTTTTTTTACGATGTCTGTTATAGTCATTCGATATTTAATTAAATATAAGTATAAATGGTTTCCTTTAAATTCGGAAGTATGTGAAATTAGTTACAAGGTTTCACAGAACAGCCCAGCGCGTCCTCAGCTTGCGGACATCGGATGCCATCTCGTTTGTTTTTTTGGGGGGGAGGGGTGGTTCAGGTCATATAAGAATTGCCACGAACTATAGTGACGTGTTTAGAGAGTGTCACGCTCCTTGCACAATAAGGATCTCTTTTGTAGATTCCGAAAAAGAGTAGGCTTCCGCCCCTACCCATACCCATTTTTCCAGTGGAATTCAAAATTTTTGCAATTTCGTACATCTTTCTCTAATAGATTGAGGGGGCCTCGGTTGCCGAGTGGTTATAGTAGTTCTGCTATTGTTCACGTGGTCTGTCAACACTGAGGTTACGGGTTCGTCTCAGTGTGGGTAGGGTGCACTCGACTTAATTGACAAGGGTTGCCAGTTTTCTACCGAAGGTCGGGGGTTTTCTCCCGGTACTCTGGCTTCCTCCTCCAATAAAACTGGACGCCATGATAAAGCGTAAAAATTGCTGAAAGTGGCGTTAAACAGTATTCAATCAAACAAACAAATCTATTTGATTGATTTTTAACTAGTTCTTGTCATCAATAAAGCGGAAATACTCTGGCTGGATGAACATCAAACATCCAATCAATCAATCAATGAAATAAGTTATTGTTCAAATTGAATGGCATTTTTTTTCAAGTTTTGAAAAGGTTCTGTTTTTCGATATGACTGAAATGACAGTCACTGTGTTAAAACCAATCTTCATAGACTAGACCTAAAGAATTCATGACGTTTTGTAAAAAAGATTGCTCTTTCGTACTACAAACGTATCTATCTGTACACATTTTTATGCTTAAATGCAGTATTCACAGACATTTCTCCCCGGCGTTATTGGGTCCTCGATGGCTGATTAGTAGTCATAAACTATAGTCATCACATGTCTGTAAACAGGTTAATGGATTTTCGAACGACTGCATATAGGGTGTGCCCGATTCCAACTTAATTGACAAAGATTGTCGGTTTTAACCTGTGCTCCGGCTTCCCCCACCCCATCCCCAATAAAAAAATAAGCGCAATGAAATAAATGAAACAATCCAGCGTAATTGTAAGTATACTTTTAACTACTTTTATTGCCTTGTTAAATAATAATAATTCTATTCATGGTGTAATTTATTAAAAACAAGTGTTTTTATTGGATAAAATCACAACAATGACGTCTTCTCAGCGGAATTTATTTTTTGATATTTCCTTTGAGCGGACTACTTTTTTCGGTATCCAATGTAAACAAGATGGCGTCATATCGTAGCGTAGTTCGAAGTAGGGAACGATGTTTAAAGACTGCGGCAATTATTTTTATGAAATCGATCGCGGTTGAAACTAAAATAAAATATAAATAAGAAGAATGGTTTTATTTTGTTCAATTATATAAAATAAGCAAAAATAAGGAATTGTGGGAAGGTTCGTCTGCTTGCAAGTACGACAGTGGCATAGCAACATGGCAACGTTTCATTTAGAGCTGCCAGATATGGATGATGAGGCAATTTTAATGCTTGCAGAAATTCTACAAAATGATATTGATGGATTTGATGAAATTGAATTTGAAAATGGAAATGCAAACAATGATAGTAACAATGCACAGCCCCCTCCCCTACAGGTGTCTACAACTACAGTAGAAACACAAGTTCCAGCTGTAATACAAATTTCAATGGCAGCAAGCAATGTGGTCTAGTCAAATGTCTTCGTTTGCTACAAATTCATCGTTCAACAACTGTCACTTTCACTTGTACGCCAACAAGTCAAATACCGGAAGTTAAATTGATTTGACATGGTTGACCGAATTTTACCTTTAAAAATTGTTATTTGAAAGTTAATTGTTGTTTTCTAAATGTTTCGTGATCTAATTACCTTTAATTAAATATTGTACAGATTTAAAGTTCATAAGATATCTATTTAATATCTATAGAATAGAGATTCCTTTGGCACTTTGTTTTGTGTATTCCTACTCTAGCCGCCGTAGTATAAGTCGAGAGTAATTTGAGGGTCTAATTGGGCTTTCCAACTTCTTTTTCTTTTTTAAAAATCGCAACGACTATTTATTAGAATTATAAGGATTAAACACTGTTTTTTAAGGAAATTATCAATATGTAAACTCCGGCGACTCCCTCACAAACCTGACATAAAGTCCTTCGGACTTTATTTAGTTTGTTAGTGAGTCGCCGGAGTTTACACATTGATAATTTCCTAAAAAACAGTGTTTAATCCTATACTAGTGACAAGAATCGCTGTATATTTTACAATACAACTTTTTGTTTAGTAAACAATGTGTTTTGATTGACAATTCTTGTTCAACAGTTCAACAATTGTTTATGCACAACAGTTTTATAATTGTATTTATAAATGTTGTAAACTAAATAAAAACACGCAGGCATAAATTAAAATAACTAGTATAATGTCAAAAAGTGACCACGTCCTTTTCTAAATGTGAAATAAATCTGTGACTGATTGTGGGAGTCGGGTCGGCTTAATATACGACAACAAATATACATGTTACAGGTCGCAGGAAATAAAATATGCCGAAATCACGAGTCTAGGAAATTAAAAAAAAGAGAATCAATAATGAAAATACGAAAATAAAACATTTACCTCGTCGCTACTGCTGTGCCCTAAATCGATGTGTTTAAGGTTTAGGGACTAGAACCGCAGATATTTGCCTTAAAGAAATTTGCTTAATCATATAATATTAAGAAAATGGTTTTTTCTTTAAATATGTTTAGTTATTTTATTTTTTAGAACGAGACAATGTATTAACTATTCTTTTGAATATTTGCGTTTATTTTATTATAAATGTTATTATAAATTCATATATAATATACAATCACGCATAATGCGTTTTATCTTTAAATGATTAATTTATATGTATCTGTCAATAAACTGACCGATTTATGCATATAATTAAATGACAGATTCTGGATCGCACTGATTGGACTGATCGCACTGATCGCTGTCGGTTACCAAGGTAATGACGGATTCCTAATTTTGGACGGATGTATTCCTCATCAATCAGTCAGCTATCCGTCAGCATTCCAAAATCCGTCAGAAATTAGTTATCAATCAGTCAAAGTGTTGCGTTTACGGGTGCGAGTACTGTACATGTAAACCAAAGGTTTGTAGTTTCGTTCTTAAATTTTTTGCTTGATGGCGTATTGGTATTATCTGTTTTCGTTTGAGATTCTTATTAAAGCATCATTGAGTGATGCAATCTTTATACTAAATACGTGTACAATTATGGCTTTCTTTAAGCAGAGATGCGCAAAGACAACCGCGACCATATAGAGCAACTGTGAAAAGATTTTTGACAATTAAGAACTAGTTTTGTTTCGTTGCCATTAAAAAAAAATATGCAAACGATAGTTAATAAAAATGTGCTTCAATTACGAGACGTTATATTTAGAAATCAGATTATTCCAGTCCACTTAATACCCAACAGCTGTCAAGAAAACAACCATTAACACTCGGCGTGATTTAAATGGTTAAAAATTAATATCATGTTTAGGCCTTATCACACTTACAGTAACTTTTCAACTCTATAATGAACCGTAGTGACTACCTGAAAGGCAATAATACAAATTCAGTGTTGTATTCCTTCCTTTTAACTTATTAGTAGCAGACTCAAACG
This sequence comes from Limnoperna fortunei, assembly GCA_944474755.1. Taxonomy (NCBI): domain Eukaryota; kingdom Metazoa; phylum Mollusca; class Bivalvia; order Mytilida; family Modiolidae; genus Limnoperna; species Limnoperna fortunei. The sequence goes on along the minus strand of OX104124.1, from coordinate 16,880,914 downwards.
GTATCAACTGTAACAGAAATGCTGCAAACAGATCTGTATATTGAACAAATGTGTAATCCAATTACATTTTATCAATGTGTCAAGTTTTTAAATAAAAAGTTTATTAACTGAATAAAAAGCAATTCATACGTTCATAGTATCATGCAAATGTTAATTAAGACTACAATACGAATACTGTTCATTTCTAAAACTAACTTTGCTTTTGAAACTGGCTTGGCCTATGTAGCCTCGTTGAAAAAAGGTGCAGGCTTAATGAATCAAGTCGCATGTATCATTAACAAATTTACTAAGATTCATTAAAGCAACTCTTAAATTCTCGTTGCCAAATCTAGTTTATGCAGACTAGCATTAAGTGTAAGGTTTTACCAACTCCCCTCAAGACGACACTAATGTAAAAATGTATTTAACATATAATCAAAATGGTTTGAAAGTTGATTAGCATTTCTTTTATACATAAGGCCACATTTGACAATGTGTTTTTCTGTTACAGGTAGAAATAACCTTTAAATTTAGCATACAAAAGACAGACAAATTACAATTTAATTATTTATTAATTATTACTAATTACACTTAATTAATTAATTTCAATAGTAGAGTAAACTGTTAACTCAGATGTCTTCCAAAGTTCCAATTGGTGTCCAAAGTGAACTGTCAAATCAATAATCGAACTTCCAAATGTTGTATCCAACATAAGTTGAATTTCCAAAGCAGTATGGAAAATACAAGTCCACTGGTAAGAAATATTAAGTCCAATATACAGATGAAGTATCCAATATGAATTCCTGCCAAATGTTATTACTTCTTCTATACGAATGAAAGTCCAAAATAAAATCTGTCCCTAAAATCTGCGCCCAAGTCCTTTTTATTTATCACCAAAATGAATGTTCCAGAATTTAGAGGGTCACAGAATGTTGTAGTTTTTTTATCTGACTTGTTTATTATTATTGCATAATTAACAGTTCGAGAATTTTTCTTTTTCTCAAGTAAACAAATAACAATATATGTAAAAGATTACAATGTAATTATTTTATAAAGTTGTGTTGTAAACAATTATTAGGCAAGAACATTTTAAACACACATCCAAGGCCAAATAAACAAGTACCTCATACAATTCCTCTCTCTTGACCCTACATTTCAAAAGAGGGTAGTTAGGTGTTTTAACTCTTTACATTTATTTCTTCCTGATTTCTTAAACAAAATAAGCTTCTAAAGACTTAACAGGGTTTATTCACTACTTAATTAGAAATTATATCAAAACTACTTTTATGTTTTGAAATATATTTACACCATTAATATAGTTTTGTCTAAATTCAAGGGTTTTATAATTTTGATGTCAAAGAATCTTTCTGAAAGACCTACATGACACAACTGCAGTTTACCTACCAACAGGGCTTCACTACCAAAATAATAAGATATTCTATTAGAGAACAATTGAACAGTAAAGGACAAAGAATCTCAAAACAAATGCTAACTGAGAAGAAAAGTGTTCTAAATATATGAATGCAATTTTGGAATGCAATGTTTACTACTGTAGTCTATCATTAACAGCAACATGTATTGTTTTACATCATTTGCCAAAACTGTTTAGGAAAGCACAACCGACAAACACAATTAACATTCAAATAGTATGACTCAAATGTAGATACATGTAGTAATATTAAACTGTTATATTTCTTCATTGAACAAATCCTTTAGTTTCATTGTCCTTACATTTTCTCGAGCATTTGCTTCATATTATTTTGTATTAAAATTCTACAGCACATAAAATATTAACAAATATAATGTTCTAGAGTGGTGTGTATATGTTTAGTACATACTTATTATTTGTGTAAGAAGTACTGTTCAGGCCAGGGAATGAGAGTAGTTTCACTATGTAGTTCAACTGTACTCTTTAAGTCTTGCCCCAAGTGACGAAAAATGAATGGCAATAAAAACCATTTGTAATATATAACACTAATGGCTAAAAAAATGACTGCAAATACCAGTTTCAGTCGTTTTTCGTCTGTCACTGACTGAGATTGACTGCAAATGACTGCAAAAATGTCTGTAAAAGACTGCAAACGTTGTGTCAGACAATAATGTTTACTGTGACAGTCATTTTATGCCTGTCACAGACATATTTTGTCCGGCACAGACATTTTTGCCGTTGGCGCAGCCATTTTATATCTGTTACAACGGCGTATCCGTTGTATCAGTCAAAAAATGTCTGTCGCAGTCATTTTTTCCGTTAACTCAGTCGAAAATCGTCTGTTACAACGGCATCACCGTTGTATCAGTCAAAAAATGTCTGTCACAGACATTTTCTCCGTTGTCTCAGACAAAATACGACTGTCACAACGCCTGGTAATTATTATCGTTAATTTGTTAACAGCGGCCGATTTATATTTTAAATTTTAATTTCTTTTATAAAAATATTTGGAATTCAACAAAAAAAATCTCTATTAGGAAATTGTTCTATCGCACACTTTACGATTACAAATGTTTAACGCCTGGTAATTATTATTTGTATAGTTGTTACACCCGTCGATTAATTTTCTAAATATCAAGTTATTTTATGAAAATGTTCGGAATTCAACAAAAAACATCTGTAGGAAATTTGATTATCTTCTACATTTTTATAATAATATTTTCTGCAAACAAAGTTAAACAAAATATGATGACATCGCTTATTTATTACGTTATGTCGAAAATTATTTTACAATTATAGTTAGTATAAATATGTTTAGCTTTTTTAAATACAATATTTAATAAAAAAATTCAAATCATGTTTGTTTTCTATTGTTTAAAATATCAGGTAATTCAGTAAACATAATAAAGTTGTTGATGTCCACGGGGCGCTTCCGATTTAAAGAAGGACACATGTGGTTAATTATGTTACAGGTAATCCCGCCTCACTGATCAAAGTTCACGTGAATGAAACATTGGGCTGCATCATGTGAAAACATTACACAGGTGACCGGTAAATAACGATACGTGCCGATAAATATGCAAATAGCTCTAAAACTACAAAATAAAAAAAAAATTGGTAAAAACTATATTTCTGCACTTACTAGTAGTTTCCGGTTTTTCTACGGACCAAATAAATTTACAGTTATAGATTGTACGGTAATCTTGTAAGTTAACTCCAACCCCTTTTGTTCTACAGACAAACACTAAATTTTAAAGGTGTTTATTTTTAATTTTCTACATCGACTCTAAAATCATACCATAGAAAGGCAAAGTGCCACAGAACAAATATCAGACACACTTTATCGAATGAAACAGAATCGAGTGCGCCGTTTGGTACAAAGTTGACATGTATTCGAGAAAATCATTCGATATATGTCCAGTGAGCAGTTGTAATTATAGTATATAGTATATACAAATATAACTGTGTTTGACAGTTTCGGTGTCTCTGTAAAAAGAAAACGGAAATTTTAGGCAATAAACAGTTAAAGTTTATGGTTTCTAAAATAAATATACAAGTCGTCTCCTTTGCAAAAGCTTTCCCCAAATGTTGTACGATTTTATTAGCAAATTTGAGTGCTAACATAAGTTAACGATGTTATCGTTCATACATCAGGCATTTATCGTTCGTACGCCGTTAGTGCATCGTTCGTAAATCGTTAGTATATGGTTAAACGTAAATCGTTTTTCTATCGTAGAACATATATCATTAAATAATACCTAAAATTGGCCCTAATTTATTAATATATGAATGATTAATATTTGATCACTGTACTCATATAAAAAGGTTAATAACTTTTTTATCGTTCAAACCGCAGGGCCATACGGAAAGTTGTATTACCCGATACTATCTCACCTCCGGTCTTCTGGACCAGTAAGCTATTTCGTGACTCCTTCCAGCATATGTTAGATTGGCTAGTCATACGGACTGTTCATACAGGCTAGCGATACGACTTTTACTTTATTTAAATAAAATTGTTACGAACTGGCGTCTGTATTGGCTTTCTATCGATTATCGGTCAGTCGTATTGGCCCTGGACCCTACGGGTCTCGGGACCTATACATCCAACCTAGAATCAATACAAGGGCCAATGCATATTCAACCAGTTGGTAACGCTGAAGCATGGTTTCTCCAGCTTGCATGGTAGGGTTTTTCCTTTATTCTATCGAGAAGTGTTTACAGTTTTTACATCATAAAACGAAATAAACCATTATAAATTTGAAGAAAGGAATTTGAAAATCAGACTTCTTTTAGTTTTTACTGGTTCGAGTACACCACAAACATTGTCCCTGCGCATATGTACACAAGTAATAAATACACTTCAAAGACATATACACGACCTGTATTGTATTCGGTTATTGTAATTAACAAAATTAACAATAAATCTGAAGTTCAGATTTTAAAAAACGATACTCAGAACTGAAATTAAAAAAAATTAAAGTATATTATTGTGCATACGGTCTTTTAATATCTTTAATAAATATTTAGGGGGCCTCGGTGGCCGAGTGGTCGTAGTTCGTCTACAATTGATCACGTGGTCTGTCAACACTGAGATTGCGGGTTCGATTCTTACTGCAGGCAGGGTGTACTCGACTCCAATCTTAATTGACAAGGATTGCCAGTTTTCCTACCGCAGGGCGGGGGTTTTCTCCGGGTAATCCGACTTCCTCCTCAATAAAAACTGGACGCCATGAAATGGCTGAAAAATTGCTGAAAGTGGCGTTAAAACACCATTCAAACAAACGAAAAAACCAATAAATATTTAGCGTGTATTAAAATACTTTATGAAAACTTACACCTTTCAAATATATTAAAGGTTTGTTTTTAATAAATCAATAGTCAAAGTGTGGTAATGAAATCGCATAAATAATGTGTTACAATTCAAACTAAACGATGTGCTAACCAATTATTACCGAAATAGATAAGTTTGATCGGATGTTTGCTTTACGTCCAGCGAGTAGTATTTCAGCGATATTCAGGACAAGACTAAGTAAACACACAATTAATCAACGGGAAAAGGGGGTGGGGTGGGACACAAGTATAACAATTTAGACTGCCACTGGAAAAGTGTGAAGTTTTGTGTAGGGGCGGAGAATTTAGCCTTTTGTAGCGGCTACAATGAGCCTACTCTTTTTTCAAATCTGCAAAAGAGGCTTTATCGTGCTAGGGGAGGGGCAATCTTCAAACACGTTACCCACTACGGTCAGCGGTCAGGCTTTCCGTATGATTACCTAACACTAACCCTAACACGACAACTAAAGAGTCTCTACTACAAGTAGAAATAATTGTATCAACAACGTGTACAACTTTTTTCAAAAATACATTTTAAAATTATTTTGAAGTAATAATTTCATTTTCTTATTAAACTATACCGATGGGCTAGTAATTCTAAAGTCTCCGTGTAGTTTAATTCTCTTGCTTATTATGTTTCGTGCTTGACACAATATTGTACGACTAAAAGCAAACGGCGCACTCGATTCAGTTGCATGCTATATATTATACAGGTCGTCGGGTCTTTCCGGGGCATTTCTTTAGAATAATTTTAATGATCTCTATTGCTTGTCAAAGTTGACAATAAGAAAAATACACCTTTACAATTAGTGTTTTATGTGTACAAAGTTCATAATTTACCACGGTGGGGGGGGGGGGGGGGGGGGGCGGGGGGCAGGAACAGGTATTTTAGAAGACAGTACCCATTCATCCATAACGGCGATATATTTGTATTCACTTTCGTTGCTAACGATGGATAAAGGAGAACATATTTTTAAGTACACTTAGTTACCATAAATGAACAGAATTTTGCTACAAGAATGTTAATCATTTTACTTGTGTGAAAAATAAAGATAGTGTATGAGGTTCGACTTCAAAATTGCTTTTGTGATATCAAAGATTCATGTAATAATAACTTTTTTAGTATTTTATTTAAGGAAGTTAATAATAAGGGGAGACCATTTTTATCCTGGTACTAAGTCTTTCGTTGATAGCTCTATCGGCAAGCGTAGCTTTGAAAAATCGGAAACCAGAATAAAAGGCTATTTTGCGTATACACAATTCCGGAGTATGCCGATATTTGTAAGATTCACTAATAAATATTTTGTAAATTATTTAATTGAACCACGTGAATATTAGTTTTAATTCAAGTATATTTATGATTTATTATCGGTAATTTGTACATTTTCCCTTTGATGTGTACCGGTGATAAAGTCAGTAACAACGTACTGCCATTTATCACCGAATTTATCGGGTCAGTAGGCTGCGTAGGAATCTAACGATTATTACGTCACAGTAACAAACAGAATGTTCAAAAATAAACAAACGTGAAAGCAAGATAAAATAAAAACGATCTAACCGCCCCCTGAAGAAAACGAACACGACGGGACCAGCAGTTCCGTTTTCGCAGCTACCTTCCGTTAACAATAATAGTTTCTGAACAAAACTCTTCAAATTGCACAAACATCAACATCAAGTGACAATCCCGAATTCCTGTTCATTCACCACAAGAACTTGCGAATGACCTCTCCATTTTTGAGAGTTAATCTGACAAATCACAAAACTGTAATAGGGTTATTACACAGGAAAATTCGGCCTTTACAAGAACCTACAACTCATCGCATTTATGCATGATGTGTAAATCGTATCCCCCCTGGCCACTGCAAAGTACTGAAAATTTGAAATAACACAGCACTGAACAGTTACCAGACATGATAACGATGTAAAATACAAATTGTAGAAAACATTTATTAAAGGGGGAACTGACATTTAATTGGACAATCGGTCAGTTGGCAACATAAATTTGAAATACGGTTCGTCAAAGAGCAAAATATTAAAAACACAAAATCTGACACCCATATTATAAATAAGAGTAAATTAAAAGATTCTCATTCACAAACTATTACATAAACGATTAAAAAAGACTTGCCTTACAGAGGATGAATGAAAAAACACGTCCATTCAACACGCCACATTCCAATAGAATGACGTTGACGCTAACTTGATGACGTTGCAAACCATTTTTCACAGATCACTTCGACCAAAAAAGTAGTTCCTTATAAAATAAGGCATAAATTGACAAAAAACACTCTTTTTGAAAATTACCGATAAAAGGAATATAGGACATTTTGTTTGTGATACAGACTTTATCACGGCTTAACGTATCAGGTTCGCCCTACGGGCTCACTTGATACTGGCCGTGATATAGTCTGTATCACAAACAAAATGTCCTATATTCCATATATATATGACAAAAGATTACATGTGCACAAATTTAGAAATTGGCAATTGAAACTAGCCACAACAGCATGGCTTAGCGTTACATAGAACCTTATGGGGAATAAGTTCAAGTGTCTTGTTTTTAGAAATCACTTTGGCAAACACGTGCAGAATGTAGAATAAATCGGCGGCGAACTGATGCTTTGCATCAAAAGTTTTCTTGTATTACACTATATCAACCCTTGTTCTGCATTGTCGCGGAAAAACACCGGATGGTGTCGCAAAATGTATTATACACATTATCTTTGATCAGCGAGGCGGCGAGGCGAGATTACCTGTAACCTAATAAACAACATGTATCATTCTTTAAATTGTACATGTACAATTTTATAGTCCTAACTAAATTACCAGATCCATTTAAACAACAGTAGATGCAGCTTAGAAAACAAACATTATTCTAGGTTGTTTTTAATATTTAATATTTAATATTGAAAGACAGAAAAAATATAACGACTAAAATGTCACAATTTAATGTATGTATCCGTACTAAATAAATACTAACAGTTTCCGCCATAATTAAAGAAATTGGCGATTTTATTATATGTATTTTTTTTTAACGTTGTCCGTGTTTTAAGAAAACATTATTGTACAAATGTTTCAAATGCAATCGTTGTTATGGCTTTAATGTGGTTTTAATTTTCACCAGATGTGTAAGTAAACAATTGAGAAATTCAGTTTAATAATTATAAATAAGGACAGAACAAATGCAAACATTTTCAGCAGTCTTCATTTTTTAGAAACAGATTTATTTAAACATACATTTATCTTTAACATTACTATTTAAATAACATTTGTTATCGTAATTGTGCGAACGTACAATTTCCAAATATAGATATTTTTTGTTTAATTCCGAAAATTTTCAAAAAACAAGTGAAATAAAAAATATTAATCGACGGCAGTTAATAAATTAACAATAATAATTACCAGGCGTTGTGACAGTTGTATTTTTTCTGATACAACGGAGAAAATGTCTGTGACAGACATTTTTTGACTGATACAACGGTAACGCCGTTGTAACAGACGATTTTCGACTGAGTCAACGGCAAAAATGACTGCGACAGACATTTTTTGACTGATACAACGGATAAAATGACTGCGCCAACGGAAAAAATGTCTGTGACGGACAAAATATGTCTGTGACAGGCATAAAATGACTGTCACAGTAAAAATTATTGTCTGACACAACGTTTTCAGTCTTTTACAGACATTTTTGCAGTCATTTGCAGTCAATCTCAGTCAGTGACAGACGAAAAACGACTGCAACTGGTATTTACAGTCATTTTTTTATCCAGTAGTGTAATGAACCTACTTTACCGTTACATTATTTACATAAGACTTGTTTCCATTTTTCACTTGCTTCAAGTTATTGCCCCTTTTTTAAATTAGCAAATGGACTGTAACAGTTTAGAAACATCCGCTGCTTACTGTATCATAATTGAGTTGAACTGTATTAGCTAAGTCCTGTAAAAAAACAGCGTCAAAAGAAAAATGGCGGACTTTACAAGTGACAACACCGCATGCATATTTTGAAGTGAGATACTTCGATTTCATCACAAATCGGATTGAGTTAAATGTATGTTGAATGGTACTGAAAAATATCGATTTCAAAACATATCTAGTTTTTTTATAAAAAGCAGCGAGAGAGGGCATTAAAAGGCATTTTTGATGTGTTCGAATGAGAATATTTTGTTATCAAGTCTAACATTAATTACGTCAAAAGATAGATTAAAGTAATGGTAAATGTCAAGCGCATATGGAAGAAGCAAGAAATATTATCTCAATGCAACATATAATTTCTCTGTTTTATACTCAAACACAAAAGTACAAGTTAGAAGCATATGTAGTACGTAAATACGACAAATGACATCCAAAATTAAAAAAAAAAAAAAAAAAACCCGTTATGCAAGGTTAATATGCTATTGCATAATTTAATTTCTTCGTGTTCTGTACTATATGATAAGAGTACAGAAATAAGAAGAAAATTTTGATAGAATCCAGAACATGAAAAGCAGCTCATGATTGAATTTGGAAATTAAAACTTAAAAAAAAATTATCAGAACTATCTATGTTATCGCTACATGCCGTTCTGAATATTGAAACTATGAAATCAGCATTGCAGATACTAAATATGATGACTCCGCTCTAAGAATATTTACGGTGGATCTATTATATTCGTTCCACACGATATCCTTGATATTTCTTTGTATTTGTCGATTTAAGAAAACCAGACAATCAAGCATCGTAAAATCAAATGCTTACAAAAATCAATGCAAATAAGTTGGTTAATGTTGTTGTCGTATATCGTCATTTAAAAATGTTTCGTGAAATGTAAAACATTATTGACGTATTTCAAACAATTTCTTTATCTTAAAGTCCAGCTTGTTTTGGAGAAATTGAACATATTTTTAATTGATGGACGATCATTATTTTGACAAGAAGCTAATGGGAGACATTACAAACTGATAATTTAAATGTGTTTATAAATCAAATTAAAAATAACGTTAGATGTCCTCAGTATACTGTTTGATTCTGCAAAGTTATTTAGGGGTAATTTACTGTTTGTTCTGTTAGTCCCAGAAGCTAGTACTAGCCTAGTTGTCATAATTAGGTACTGATATGAACATCAATGCATTCAGTTATTTACAACAAATCATTTTTAAACTGATTGAAATAGCATAAACGTTTCAAATATGTTTAATAAAATATTAAGATTGAATATAACTAGACAACTGCTTGCTGTACATTAAGCAAGTCAATCAACCAATAACGTTATGTACTATATATAAACTTGCAGAGTTGAATTAAACTTTTATCTTAATGTCTGATTAAATGCATTATATCTGTTTTTTCCGAATTATTTCAACGAACACAAGAGTGATAAATTGCTCTTTATTCTTTAGACTAAAATAATCGCTAGTTTCAGTGCATAACGTAAAATTCTAATTTTACAATTCCACAAAGAGCAGTGTTTTTTTTAAAAAAAGCTTACTGCGGTTGTCTGCATGATGAAAAGAGATAACACGTACAAACATATACAGAGTATCTGTAAGATAGATACTTAAAAGCATAGCAATTTGGGGCAAAGTCAAGGAAAGATTGATATCTAACTGGTTTTATTCTAGGTTAACTCTGTTTAGGCGTAATCAGTAAGGTCTTATTGGGAAAATTCAGGTAGGGTAACAAGGCCCTAAACATCTCCATTGTAATAAATGAGCCCTATGACCTTTGCAAGAACCTACTACTGAAATATTAGATTAAATAATAAGTTTTGAAGCAACTTTTATGCAACTCTAATCATAACTTGTTTTCCTTGCTATTTGCAAGGTTAAATTAACTCGCAGACCGTCTATGGTACCTTTAATTATAGGATACGTAAGCAAAAAATTCAGTTTTATGGTAATGATTCGTATTTTTTTTTGTTTATCTTTGTAGATATTTACAAGAAAACAACCTGGCTGTTATACAAAGTGATGCGTTTAATTATCTGGTTGAACTTAAAAAATTGTAAGTTTATATTATCATAGTGTTACTTATATTCCATGTGTTAGTAAACATTTTACAATGCTATTCACCTTACAGTGATTGCCATCCAGCGCACAATGCCATGAATACATGGTGCAAGCGTAGAATGAGTACTAAAGCATCATTAATCTTTAGAAATCGTGATGCTGTTAAAACATTCATGACAAAAATGTAGTTGTGTCAGCAGCTATGGCCCCTAACAACATTATTTGTATCTGCAAAAACATTATATAGAGTGTTTAATGTATAAATAAGGCATGGACAGTTCACTTGGCAATCCTACTTACACATTCAATTCGCTTTCAAAAGAGGAGTTTCTACAAAACTACAAATCGATTGTCGTTTTTCCTTTTTGTATTCATCCTCACATCGTCCACGAAACCCTGACAAACTTAGGTAGGAAATTTCCGGGCTAGAAGTCTCAATTTGATTGGCTACATCAAACCTTAATGTAGCCAATCAAAAGCTCGCTCTCATTCACGACTTGGTTAAGGGATATCCCGATTTCGATTGTAAATAAACCAAACGAATGTGTTGCGTAGACCATGTGCAAATCAGTGAATGTACAGTAGTGTTAATATTTAGTTATTACAGCAATATTATTAAGTTTTCTTCACACTCAAGAATGAGTAAGAATGACTACTGCCAAACACTTGCTTCTTTCAAGCAATTTTATTAATTGATATTTTGAAGGATTGACGTCATACGAAAATCTTCTACCCCGGAAATATCCTAGCTAAGTTTGTCTGGGTTTCGTGGACACATGTGGACACAGAAACCCTGACTTGTGAGGATGTCATGAATTGGATATCAAAACTTCACAAAATCCATACAAACAGTGTTTTTATAGCTGGATCGTCATAGTGTACCACTTCAAAAATACAGTGACACTTTCTACGGAGTGGCATAAATAAAATGTGGGTAATAAAAAAATTAAAATTTCCAATAAAATTCTTGTGGTCTGGATCTCTTTTCCAATGAAACAGCATTAAACATTTGATATTGTGACATTCTTACAGGACCATGCCTCATATGCAGCTTAAAACTAGGCTTAAAGATCTTATTGAACGCTGCTTTTTCAAGAAAAACGAAAAGAGACGATACAATACCTGGTAATTAGACATGACAGATCCTACCTCAGTCACTCTAAATCAAATAATTAATATACTGATAGATTTGATTGATGACATATTCCTCATAATTAGTGAACATGTTTTTCAACAGTCTGTTGGTATTCAAATGGATACTAATTGTGAACCTCTTCTCGCCGATATATTTTTGTAATCTTATGAGGCTGAGTTCCTAGTAGACTTGCGGAAAAAGAAAGAAAAGACACTTGCCTAGACCTTTAATTTTCTTATTCCGATATATTGATGTTTTGTACCTCAACAATGCTAAATTTGGTGACTATTTGCATTCAATTTACCATAGCGAGCTTGAAATTCAAGACACCACAATACACTAAGGTCGGTCTTTTACTTAGACCTACTTCAAGAAATAGATTCTGGAATACTTCAAACTAGACTCTACGACAAACGTGATGACTATAACTTTCCAATTGTCAACTTCCCGTTTATCGGCAGCAACATTCCATCAGCTCCCGCGTATGGTGTGTACATTTTCAACTTATACGTTATCCTGTGATCGGTATTCCGATTTCCTAGACAGGTTACTGCTGTTGAGTTCTAAACTACTCAAACAAGGGATTGTGGTACCTAGGTTGTTGTTATCTCTTCTATGGCTTTATTGATCGTTATTGGAAATCAATATCCCAAATACGATCGAACATTTTCGCTGAGTCATAGGTAGTCTTTCCTATTTTTGGATTTGACTTTTTCTAAGATAACAATAGTTATATACGTTCATATCCGTAGATGAGGAGATTTTAACACCTTCAACAACCTTAAAGTGCCCCAAGTACGCCCTGAGGCGAGGTCGAAGGGTGTCCAGGTTTGCTGAATAGTGTTAAAATCTCCATATCTACGGACATGAACGTGAATAACGAATTTATACCCGATTTTAGTTTGAAATGATGGATTTTAGGTACTTTGTCAGCGCAATGGCGGACGTTAATGTAACTTTTTCTTGATTATCGAAGAAAGTTTGATTTAAATATGGCAAAAAAAAAATTGTTGGCGTCGAATGTCTTGCAGAGACGTCATAATAGTGGGACGTCGTTGTTTGTCAAACTGCATATCTTTTGTTTCTTTTTCTGCTGAAAATAAAATTCATTTGGACTTTTTTGTCCGAGATTTCATCATCCTGTATACGACGCAAACCACTTACCATTTCTACAATAATCTTACGTACTATGGTGCAATTAATGGTCAGCAACACCCTGATATATGACCTAGCAACGCCCAGGTATATTGGTTTTGTAAAGATGTGTAAATGACCAATCAAATTCCACGAATGAGACGGATACGGGGATAATATCAGTATACCTACTTTATTAATCAGGTGTATGGAAATTGTACCACCCGAAAGAACATTCAGGTGGTACAATTTTATACACCCGGGTTATAACTTAGGTAACGGACTTTTCCCTGGCTTACAATTCTAAAAGGCTGAAAATAGGTCCTTTTGTCGTCAGAAATAAATTAAATGTGCAACGTCATCAGAGTTGCTCAAAAAAAGTTTCACGTCGTTCATACAGAAAATGACAATTTATACCAGGATCAATTAGAGGGTTTCATTAGTTTTAATTCTGTTTTACATTGTATTTTCTTCTTTCGGTATTTTGGCGGCTCTAGTCACGTTATCATAACGTTAACATACAATTACGTTACGTTCCGATTTCATTCATATTGATGTGTCTGTTATTGTAGGGCATCATTTATGTTTGAAATGAAGTAAAGATACACAAATATAAAAGACAGAATTGGAAATCTTCCTTTTTAGAATAACATACATTAAAACTCTAGAACATACATTAGCAACGGACGAACAATACACCCTGCGAGTTAGTAAACGTAGGCGTGGACACGGGATTTCTACCGACGGGTCACCAACCTATCAAAAGTCCGCATATTTTATATCCCGGGGATAATATCAGTTACCTACGTTATTACCCGGGTGCATGGAAATTGTACCAGCTGAAAGTACTTCTGTTCAGTGGAACCGAAGGCTGTCCAGAAGTACTTTCAGGTGGTACATTTTCCATACACCCGAGTTATAACATAGGTAACAGATTTACCCCCGGTTTACAAGTGTTAACATATTTATTTTTGTCAATGAGAATGTGGGGCATCTGCAGTGTTTGAAATGAATTAAAAATAAAAATATAAAAGACTGGTACTCTAGAACATACATTAGCATGACACAAATACATGTAATACACCCGGCGACGTCAGCAAAGGAGCCGGGGTATTGGATTCGTACCGACTGGTAACCAACCAATCAAAAGTCCGCATTTGTTGCAAGGCGGGAATCAGACAATGAGAAACTCGACGGGTGTCTAATCAAACACTGCTTACTCGTCCGGAGCACCTAAATGCACGCATGGTTATTATTGGGATCCTGTCTAATCTCTTTCTGGTTTTGTGCTTTTGGTTTTTGTTTTGCGCTGTATTTGTTTGTCTATATCCGGATTTGTAATTGTCCCTTGACTTTTTGCTCTAGTTGTTCGGTCGGTTTCCTTTGCTATTTTTCTTAATCATAGTTAGCTATTGTGTTTTCTGTTTACTTTTAAACATCTGTAGTATATAGTCACTTTTTGTATCCACTTATTATTTAATGCACTGGTTTCCTGACATCTGGTATATAAACTTCATCTTCAGCATGAATATGCTAATATCGTTTGCGAAATCTTTTTTGTTTTTGACAAATATTACAATTATTAGCAATTGTAAATGAAAACAAACGCATATAATTTTTTTTTTCATATTTGAGACGGCGCCTATAAAATAACAAGACAAAATTAACAGCAAATATTTCAGGTGACCAGTCTTTTCACCTAAAATGTTTTTAAACTATAAAGATTGCAAATAAAATATTAATAAAAAGTTTTACTTTTCCATCAAAATAAAGGCGATGTAGCTTAATTGTAGTCACAAAGCTTATCTGTTTTTAAGTTTTTAACTAATAAAAACTACAATGAGATGAAGATAGTTGGCGTCTGCTAAATATATTGCACAAAACGTTCATTTCTTTCCGTGCACATGTTTTACATTATATAAGTGTATAACGTTATAAACGTCCGCATAAAAACATTTTCAAACTATGTTTTATTGTTAAATTGATATAACAATTTCCAACAAAAGACAGAAAAAAATATATGGTATCATGGTCCTTGCATTTTTATGGTCAAATTACTAGTAAGAAATCATCTGATTTTACCATTTCATGCAACAAACATTGATTAAAGATTTACCCGGTTGCAAAAGTGTCTTCTCTAATTTCTAACCAATTTTCATGCTCCCTAACTGATGTAAGAAAAAATCTATAATCAACACGTGGTTTCTTGGTTCTCAGGCGCTGATTGGTCAAATAAAAAAATAGGTCATGAGCAGACTACTTTTGATTCCCCGTTGTTGCTTATGTAATTAAGGCTGAAAATAATCCATAAAATTGGGCAGCCATTAATTATTTCGATTCTAATATGAAAATATTGAAATTTTACATTTCGCGTCTACATAGGTAAAGGTTTACTTTGGCTGTTCCATTTCCTAGATCCTCCCTTGTTACAAAATAATTATTTTTTTCGTGGAAAACTTGGTAGAAAAAAGGAAGAAATATATATTAAAACAAACTTGAATATTTATTAACATTAATATAATATAACAATCAGAACAAAGAACGACAAAATTGTATGCTTCTTTACTTCAGTCACCGTGTATATGATTGTGTTGGTGTGTTTGCGCGAAGAAAACTGCTTACCTTATTTGGTCGAGCTTAAGATCCTGTTGTAGATCCAAAATGGTGCAAATTTAAATCAACCATTATTTTTCCACAGTTAATCAGCATTTCGAGAAATTCTGTGGTGTTTTCATTTTGATGGTAAATTCGTTTGCGGTGGAGACGGGAAAAGTCTCTCGGTTTTCGGAATAACATTGAACGTCATTGTAAACAACGGAAGGTCTATTGAAAACATCGTAGAAAAAGACGATTTGACGTGTAACAATAAAGGCATCGTATAAAATATGGACATGTTATCATGGAAATTTGTGTTCTATTCAATTTTCGTAATAAGTGGTACAATATGGAATAATAGAAAAAGGCAAGCAAACCCATCAGGTTTATGAATATTTAATTAGGGGTTTGTTTCCAAAGCGTTTGAAGGACGTCATATTAGAACAGTAAACAAGAACCAAAGTGCCACAAAATCGAAAAAAACATCATTGTGTTTACCGCCTTTCCACCGGCCATGTGTGTTCCCATAAAAAGCCGAGCAATGTGTCAACAAGAAAATTACGCAAAGTACGATTTCAATAACAAATGGAAACAACCATTTTCTAAATAAATGATGTGTAAGTCGTACATCCTCTTGCCACTAAAAAGTACTGAAAACAAAATAACACAGCACCAAACATTGATGGCGATAGATGCCTCTCATTGGGGGAGCTGTTAGTTCAATATGCTAAAAGCTTGGTCGCGGACTTTAGTAGGTGGTGTGTCTGGACAGTGCCATTCTCCTTGCTTGCTAAGACCTCTTTTTGGATGTCGGTATGGGTAGGCACGTGGTAGTCTTTTAACAAAGTTAAATTAACCGTCCTTACCTAAAACTTTGTACATGTACGTTTAGAGTGACATTTAAAATGTTCTGCTTATTGACCCTTTTATTTTCTCCATAGATTTAATGTATAACTTTATCTCGACCAGAATATAGCTGAAATGAAATATTGCTCCCAGGACATTAACAAAGTATCCATCAATTATCTATGAATGCTTACAGTGGTCGTTCATGTCCCAAATTGTGACACGACCCGTCAGGTAGTTGAAAAAGGAAGCCGATGATTTTTAAAAGTAATCTGATAATTTTTACAATATGTATAAGTGTTTTCCATTGCAATACTTTTAACAAATATCGCGATGCTTTCAACAAGTATCGCGATGCTTATAACAAGTATCACAATAGAAAAATGCAAGCCAATACAAACATCACAATTGCGACATGAACGTACGGCCACTGATACAGTGCTGCATTAGTTTTCAAAAATAAGAAGCGAAATGCAAATGTATGTCAGACAGAAACTATAAGCCTTGCTACGACTTTTCGAAATTTGAAACTATTTTTAATGGTGTTCATCTACTGAAATGCTAAAAAAGATTTTATCATATAATTCGGTACATCAGATGGCAGGTTTTATTGATCTTATACAGACCCGTTTTGATTTGAACGTTATAGGATCATGGTGGAGGCAGATGTGTTAGTTCGAAATAAACGAATCCGTTTTTGTTGTCAATATAAAAAACTTGCATTTAATTATTAGCGCTCTGTCTAATTTGAATTGTATTGTGAGTAAAAAATATACTTTCAGGGATTTAAGAGGAAACCCATTAACATGTGATAACACAGTGGAGCACTGCTGGGATTCGTTGAAATTAAGATTCGAACTGCGTGGACCGAGCATAACATGTACAAACGGCAATACACTTATGGAGTTGGAAATAACGAATTGCTCAGGTATTAACACTGACGTTACAAAACAATCGTGAAAAAAAATGATTATGCAAAAACATTTGTGATATTTGTTAGAGGGTAATCTTTTTTGTTCACTTGTTTAATACGCTGATATCGTCAATATTAAATACAATTTAATAATTAACTATTCAGAGGGTTTATGGTTTAGAAAACAATAAATAATATATAGCGGCAATTCCTCTTTAAATAAACGTTTGCTTTGAATACAAACACATGTTTGCTTCTTAAATAGCCTTGAAATGCTTTAAAGTAGTAGAGAAAAGAGTTGTAAAGATTCACGGTTTGACTTATCTTAATATTAAAAAAACACACGGTGTCTCCTGTACACATTAACTTCCTGAAACGAAATCCAAATGTATTCTTTTAGGTTTACAAATCATTTGTTTTTGAACGTTACTGGTGCGATATTATAAGCTGATACACCTGTGTAACACGTGCTATTAACAATGGTATTGCGTATATTTAGATGGTAACTCCACATCATTTATGAATTAAGGGAAATGCAAAATGTCAAATTCTTATTCAAAGCACATATTACATAGAGGTTTTTACAACTATTCGTGTGTGCAATATGGAAATAAATAGAAGCAATTAAATAATTGCTGAGACAATTATAAAAATTCACTAATTTTGATGTTGCAAAAAAAAAAATCAGGTGATGTATAGTGTTTGTATAATGTTACAAGTCATTTATGTCAATAGATAATTATCTACAGACTTTAACGATATCATAGATATAAGCAGGCAGTGAAGGTTTACTCTTAACTTGAAAATAGTAAATTGACCACATGAAATTTATCAAAAGTGTTATATACTGTTCTATTAAATTAGTTCTGACTGCAAAAACTGCAACACCAGAGCAAGCAGCAGTTAAAACACAGGCCACAACAGGTAACGAATTTTGTTTTCAGCAATTAAATACTAAAAAGTCTTAGGGCAATGCAATGAACACGAAATTCGATAGCATAATCTGAATATAGAATATATATTTTATTAAACTTAATTTTTATCTCATTTCCTTTTTAAACATAGGTTTCTAATGCTTTTCAGATGTGTGACTAGTTTTAGACTTCAGAAAATTATACATGGATACTCAATGCCAAAAGTCATCTCTCGCACCAAATTTATTATTGTTTTTTATTTATGTTTTCATTTAACGACGCCTCGTTACTTTGCTAAATAGCGTATTTTGGAAAAAATTGCTTAGAATCTTGGTTGGATCACAGAGTAGATTAATTTTATTTGACGATAAAACGTCATTACAGATATAAAACAAAAACTAATCAACCTAAGATAATTTGAAAAATATGTATTATATATAATTAATTCTTTTAACTGATCGTTATTAATGTTGATTTTTTCTTCTGAAATGCGTAATTGAACCAACATGCAATTGTTTTCAACGTATAGGTTGAAAGATAAAAAAAGTATAAATGATCTTATAAAACGCTGCTTTTTCAAGAAAAACGGAAAGAGACGTTATAAATACCTGGTAATTAGTCATGACAGGTCTTACTTCGTCATCAATGACTCCTAAGCTAATACTAAATATACTGAAGACCAAATCTACTACTTTCTCGATCTTACATGGACCTGGCTCTATTCAGTCCTTGGATAATATATGCCCAATGTACTTCACCTTTTCTTGGAAGAAAGAACAATTCTTAGGAAAAAGCTTCATTCTATTCTTACAAATACTCCAATACTCTAGGGAGTCTCTCGATGTGCTCTTCATAAGTTTCTGATATGATTAAGTCATTGAGGTAGATGCGTCGACCTTAACTGAAAAAAACATTATTATTCCATTACATAAGTTCCAAAGACAACATCAATTGCTGCAACGAAAAGATAACTGAAACGACAATCGGAACAGGTCTGTAATTATATCAGAAATATTTAAATATTTATTTATTTAAATTAAAAGTCCCCCAACTCCGCATGAAAAACATAATGTGTTATAAATCTCTCAATATGGAAAGCGTGATTTATAGTTCCTTATTAACATGAGTATCACAGTAATGTACTTTGGTTCATGATTTAGGATATTTATAATAAAATGATGTTAAGCAATTAATGGTCGCCTTATGCAAAATATATTTCTTTCGTACGTTATTAGGGTTTTTCTCCTTTACATAACTATACTGCTTTTAAATTACTTCAGGCGTAAACGTAGAGTAGTTGCTTTCTCTGAATGTGTTTCCTCCACCCTTGAATTTTGAGCTCCATACTAAAGTTTGACTTTACTCCTAAAACAATGAAGTTTTTAAATACAAAAATACTTGTTTATTGTGGCTGGTAACAAAAACACAAGTGGGAAAACAAAAACAAAGACTGATAACACTATTATGAATAAATAAATGTCACTCTAAAATGTTTATGAGTATGGAAATGGATCATTGTCCGACTTGCACCACCCTTGGATTTAGAGCTGTGGTGATCCTTGTAATTTACACAAAATGCATTAGGGATTTTTAATGTTATGCACTGAATATCAATTGACTATTCGTATTAATCTGTTTTTCCTTTCTTCTTGTTCTTTTATGAATTTCTTATTTATTTACTGTTATAGTTTATCAAATTAAGTTCTTTTTAAACTTGCCTATCACAGCCCCATTGTCTAAACTATAGTTTTGGCCTCCACTTAATTCCACTTTCGAAGAATTGCAGAAAATCATTGATATTTATATTCAATTAAAATTGACCTGCCTAGTTCGAATGTTATCTCGGATAAAGTAGATATTACTGTTGAACATTTAGACTTTAATTTTCTTCAACTCTTCAGTTCAATGATCCTCACATTTTGCTTTAATCGTTTTCGATATTTGGTATATATTTTGTCTCATAATACTGACTAACAAATAATATCTAACGTCACTTTAAACTGGACTTTTAATAATGAATATTATAATTCATGTTATGCAATCGGAATACAAATGTCGTGCTCGATTTAAGTGGGAAACAGAGAAAATGACTTATTTTTAAGGTTAGTTTTCGTTCTAAATACTAAAATTAATGAGACAGTTTAAAAAAAATGTTTCTGATATTTTGGCCTTTAATCTAATGAACATGGTAATACTACCATGCCTACTCAGTCTTGTAAAGCTTAACAAAGATAAACTTTTAGAGTTATAAATACTTTGGCTTCAGTGTGTTATGTTGTTATTTAAGGCAAGAACATCCTTAAATTAACCAACAAAGCAATAAACATCTTACCAAAAGAGTGACCAAAAGAGTAATATCTAATAATCTAGACTGCGTATAACTTAAAGCTCGTGCTTGTATATTAAGTATTTAGTACGAATGACGTGCAAACATATACCAATGTTTAAAAAAGTATCCTGCAAATAATTAAATATTAACACCTACCTATGAAACGAAAACAATACTTTTATCATAACATTAATATGCAAACTACAATGCAACAAAGTGAAACCACTTGCAGTTGAAAGTTAAGTAAATATTAAAAAAATATTATTCAATTAATACAAATTGCTATTTGAAACAACAACGGCAGATGGTTATTCTGTCAAATTAATAAGTCGTTTTCAAATCTATACTACGTTCAAATGACAACAATGCATAAATGGGGAGAAATGCATCAATATTGCTTTCAAATTTAAATACATGTCAAGAAAATGTGAATCTTTGCTATTACTCGTTAAATAACAAATGAACCCGATAACGCGAGCTACACCCCTTGAAACGTAAAACGTTCCCATTTTTGCGTTCGTATTTCGTTTTCCGTTCGTCCGTATATCGTTTTTAGTTCGTCCGTCCGTTCGTTCGTTCGTTCGTTCGTCTGTCCATTCGTTCGTCCGCATGCGCATAGCGACATATTAATCCGTCCGTTCGTTCGTTCGTCCGCATGCGCATTACAGAGATTATACCATTCCGTTTCGTTCGTTCGTCCGCATGCGCAGTAAAGATAAATAAAACCATTCATATTTCCATTTATTAGTTCACGTAAATTTTGATGCAGACCGATCTAGGATTCCAGTGTTATGCTTTATTGATCATGTGACCATTGTTACAAAATGGCGGCAACGAAAGTGTACCGATTGTCAATTGAAGTTAGACAGTTAATTATTAAGTATTCACAACAGAGATACTCTACTGTGAAAATTCAAAAATTACTAGAATTTGGACATTATGTTAAAACGACTAGAAAATCTATTCGACTGTTTTTAAAAAGATATAATATGACGGGATCAATCGCACCATCGGCATCGGTAAAACGTAAAAGACGAGCGAGGAAATTAACCGAGTTCCACAAAAATTGTATAAACATGTGGCTCAGTGCCAACAATGAACTTACTTCTGAAGAAATATCTGCGAGATTGTTGAAAGTCTTCAATGTAAAATTGACAACATCATATGTGTCCCTAATTAGAAAGTCATTAGGATGGACTGCGCGTAGACTTAAATACTTAAATTGATTAGTCACAAAAATAAGATTGCTCGTGTGAAATACTGTCTGGAGGCTTTAAGATCTTGTGAAACATTTCATAATGTGATATTTACTGATGAAACATCAGTTGAACTTGCTGCAGATGGCAGGATATTTTTTTACAAATCTACCTCCGAGTTTTCGCACTTACCAGCCAAGAGAATGAAACCAAAACATGCTTATAAAGTGAGTACATTATCTATAAAAACTTTCATTACTAAAGATCTTAAAGAGTGAAAGATACATAAACAATGATATGTTTTAAACTAGAAAATTTTATTTAAAAAAGTAAGAGTTGAACTGGTTTTAATGTGATTTGAATAAAATCAGTACTGACTGCCTTTTTCTATCAACGTTGTTGTCGAGTGGTTTTATTTTATAGTTTTGTTGTTGGCGATAATTATGATTAACTTAAGTACAATTCTATACTGTATTCTTTTGCTTTAACATTAAAAAGTAGGAAAAATATGGAAAATATTTTAGTACTACAACATTTGAACAATTTTATTACATAAATTTCATCAGAAATATGAATTTCATGGCAAATGTCACTGCGACAACATAAAAAAACTCTTTACTCTGAATTATTAACTTAAGACGTTAAGTAATGAAACATTTAAATTGTTGAGCATATATGTCAATTAGTTTTCGGTATCAGTCAATATTAAATTGTGAGTCTACTGAAACTAATATTGACCTCTACAAAAGACCATAATTTACAATATGACATATGTCACAGAATTTTTTTCCATTATGTAACATTTTGCCAAATTGAGAAATAAGAAATAATAATTTTCAGGTAGTTTAGTTTGCAAAGTCATTTTTTTTCACAGGTACATGTTTGGGGTGGTATATCATACAGAGGTAGAACAAGCATCTGCATTTTCACAGGCATAATGGATTCAGTTATTTACCAAAAAATCCTTGAAGACAACCTGGTACAGTTTACTAAGCAAAGGTTTCCAGATGGATATAGACTTTATTAGGTACAATAGTTGATTGATTGTTGTTAAAAGTCCAGCAAGCAGTATTTCAGCTACATTTTTTGTATATTCAGGACTTTATCTATCAGGTAACATGAAAAAAACAAGATCTGATATTTATTTTAAGACCCTTTAAAATGGTGAACACAGTTTATATGGACCTTTGAAAAGATGCTCCCAGGCGACAAAGTCCATAAATACCTGTATTGACCTGAATAAATGATACATTTATATCTTTTTGTGCTCAGTTGCTGAGTGGTCAAGGTGGCAACCACCTACTATTAATTACTACTGCTAATGTATAAAGGAGCTTGCCATAAACCCCATTATAAAAAGCAAATGTTATAAAGAAAAAAAAATCAAAACTACTAATTGATGGATTCTTTAATTACATGTACTTAAGCACTATTTTTTCTTAGTAAATCAACATATTCATACAATGTCATTTATGTGATAACAGGACACTATCAAACAAATTCAATTATGTCATACCTATAATACAACAACTTAATTAATGCAACAATTAACCCTAGAATAAATATTTAATAATTAAAAACCCAGTAAATATATTACCTGTTAGATGTAATATGCATGTAAATGTTAACAGTAAAATTAAACAAACAAAATTTCTAGCTTGGTGCAGTGGTTTTTTGGGGCTGAAGCAACAGAACATTATTAAATACATGTAGTACTCAATATATAAATGTATTTATCTTATAACAATTTTTTTTAGGACAATGATAGAAAGCACACGAGCAAATCTACAAAAAAATGGATGGAAGAACATGGGATATTGGAGAATGTAATGATGACCCCTGCATCATCTCCTGATTTAAATCCAATAGAGAATTTGTGGTCAACTATGAAAAAGTTTTTATTAAGTGTAGTAAAACCAAAGAAAAAAGATGAACTTGTACATGGAATAAGACAGTTTTGGGAGTCTGTGACCAAAGAAACATGTGCTCATTATATTGATCATATCCACAGAGTAATTCCATTTGTAATTTTAAATGAGGGAGGACCTTCAGGCTTTTAAGTGAAGCATAATGTTTAAAAAAACTGGTCAATTTTTTACATACTAATATTTTGTAAATAAATATAATAACATTAAGCTGCTTTTATTTTTTCATGTTTCTTATCCCACTATTAATTGCAGTAATGGCATTTGAAAGTTCGAACTGTGTACCATATTGGTTTATCAATACCTGCTCAATAGCTCTACGTCTTCTTGGTGACAAAGCTAGTTTGCCTCTTTTGCCGTAAAAGTTTCTGCCATGCAGTTCGTCTGGTTTGTATAACAATTTGGTAATATTCCATGCAAAATTCTGATAAGAGCAAGATCCACTAAATTGTTTAATTTGCTCATCTCGGTGAAGACGGATTTCATTATGAAAGGGTAAAATTTCATTGCTGGAGTGAACTTCCACAATAAAAGATGGTTCAAGTGAATTAGATTGAGATGTAAACTGTTGGGGTTCTGGTTGTGAGGTTGGTCTTTGATATATGCTGGTAATTATTGGTTGATGATTCTCAATATATCTAGTGGCACTTTTGTAACATGGCTGTTGCGGCATTGGTTCATTTGAAGGAGGGTTAACTTGTTGAGGCACTGGTCCCTGTGGAGGTGGGTTAACTTGTTGAGGCATTGGTCCATTTGGAGGAGGGTAAACTTGTTGATTCATCGTTCCATGCATAGGAGGGTAAACTTGTTGAGGCATTGGTCCATTTGAAGGAGGATAAACTTGTTGAGGCATTGGTCCGTGTGGAGGAGGGTAAACTTGAGGCATTGGTCCATGTGGAGACGGGTAAATGTGTTGAGGCGTTGGTCCATGTGTAGACGGGTAAACTTGTTGAGGCACTGGTCTATGTGGAGGAGAGTTGATTGAATTTACCAATGTTACTGTAGAATGAATGCTTTCGGCTAATGAAAAGGTAGTAATTGTTGACTGCTGGCAAGGTGAAGATGGTGGCTTAATGGGGGAAACTGATGACAACTCTAAAAAGTCTGGTAAATTCAATGGAGACTGCTCTGGACTTCCTTTTCGGTAAGAATCCTCAGGGGTGAGTTGGTCTGGAAATTCATCATGTCGATCAGTTATTATATCCATAAGGTCTTGGTTTTGAACAAATGATGAACACCTATTTGACTGTTGTTTTAACAAAGAAATTATCAGGTCCAATTTGGCATCCTGTAGGGAGTTGTTGGTTACTGGTAGCCAATGAAAAGGTGTTTGTGTTGAAACAGTGTTGGTTTCTGGTTTGCACTTTGCGATGGCTTCTTTCAGGGATTTGTCATCTGCCAACACTATTACTTCCTCTGTATTTATACCTTTGTTGCACAGTCCCTTGTCTACATTATTTACTTGGAGTTCGACGACATCTATTTGGTCTTGGGTCAATCCGCTGTAGTGCCTTGGCAGTCTCTTGGAAACAGACTCTCCAGGCTGAAGGTCAGCAGAGCCTTGATAAAGTACTGTCACTTTCCTGCCATTGCTTCCCTAAAAAAAACCATAAAAGATGTTACCATTTAAAAATGTTAAGGGGATGCAGGACAGCATCCACCATTTTGGGGGAAAATGTCAAAATAGATATCACATTTATGGTAAAATCAATAATAATTTCTTTCATTATTAACTCATAATTTCCATGAAATTAAAAAAAAAATAATGAAAGACTTATACCTATATTATTATTTCAATTTATTAAATGGTTGAAATAAAACGTTTTTGCATAAATGAGTTCAGTTTTGGCAAAAATAATGAAAATGAACTTTTTAACAAGGGATATAATTTTGACCAAAAATACCATTTGTTAGCACTTTTTGACCAGTTTGATCCATTTATACAAAATTCAAACATGATATACATCCTATTTTTTTCAAAACCTCAGTCATAGTGAAATTAATAGGAAACAATCAAGACAAGAGATATTTCTTTTTTGTCTTTGAAAATGCTGTACTTATAACTGCCATGATATGGCGAGTCTATGATCATTTTTCCGTATATGCATAATAATGGTAATGACCTAATTATAGTAAAATTGTGCTTAAACCATTCCTTAGTAAGAATTGCATTAAAGATCTCAATTTAAATCAAATCAATCTTAACAGCTGAAACTGTCAAAAATAATGTAATATTAAGATTATACATGGCTGATTATATACAATGGCTTTTTTAAAGCAAGGGTACAATAATTGTTCTAGATGCCAGGAATAAACTTTAAAATTGCTCGAAGTAGGTTGCATTGAACACCATTCAAATACTTGTAAACAATCTTTTGATCGCTGCATTACACTAAACAAAACTAGTAATATCTGATTGCCGAGTCATTTTTTTAATAGACATGCTGATAATTAAATGTATATATACCTCTTTATTATGAACCTTGAATTGTTGCTCTGGTTCCTTAATAATTGATTCGCCAGCCGACTCTGGAGAAGATTCTTCAGTTGTTGGAAGCCCTGGGATTGGGCTTTTCTGAGGATGCACTTCAGCATGTACAACCAATCTCTAAATAAATAAATGAATTCACAGTTAGAACAAGCGTTATTGTATATAGTTTTTCTGTTTGGTCAACTATCAACAGAAGCCTTTGGATGACATAATTGGCATAAACAGACCCATTGTTGTCTTTACCCAATAATGAAACCAACAATTGAAAACAAATCAGGCTTATATCTTAAACCGGTACTTTCAAACTCGAAAGGATCTTAAAAACGGCTTGAAATTACATGTAGTTTTCTTAAAGTTTATATGAACATTTGCATTTTAATGTACTTTGTTATCCAGATAGAATTAAAGTGGTTAAATTTTTTGTTGAACTAAATTTATTTCAAAAACTGAAATAATTGGTAAAAATATTTGTACTCATATGACATACAAATAATTATTAAATACAGTATGCATTTGTGCACTTCGTAGTAGACTAGTTTAGGCTACTGTCACATAACTGTGAATACTCCGGCTTACTCCCCCAATAAAAACTGGACGCCATGATATAGCTGAAAAATTGCTGAAAGTGGCGTTAAACACCATCAAACAACAACATAACTGTGGAACATGTAATAAATATTTAACCTCTAATGTTATAATAGTGCAACTTGGGTAAGATTTTTAGAAGAATATTACCTGATCTTTTGGCCATACAGTAAGAAACCCATGCTCTTTCTGTGTCTTGTTAAGACGTGTAGCTATTTCTGCATGAATAGCTTTGGCACGTTCGCTGTTACTCCAATTGTCTTCAAAGTCCTCAAGTTCTTGCTTGCTATCTGAAATGAAAAGTTGGAATATGATATAAACATTATTTCAATATGAGTGTTAGTTAAAATCGTCTTGACCACCAAATTATAGATAATATTGCAAAGTGTCAAATATCAGGTGATTTTATTCATGTTATAAAACAATTACTGACTTTGATTAACAGTGGCTATCAGGATTTATCAGCCCACAAATTTTGTATTGACCCTGCCTTGTGGCTCGGTGAATATTACATTTTTCTGGCTGATAAATCCCTATAGCAACCTATATCTGTTATTAATTGTATAATGTATCGAACCCGCAATCTCAGTGTTGACAGACCCCGTGATGAATAGTAGACGAACTACCTTGACCACTCGGCCACTGAGGCCCCCATTTTTTAAATGAAAAAGGATACCATGATATAAGTGAACATTTTTAAGGCATCACTATTTAAATAAACAAACAACATGTTGGCAATTTAGACAACTAATTTAATAATAGCAAGAATTTAATACTCAAAATCTTGGAAAATTTATGCAGTTTCTAAATAAAAACTGGATATGATGATATACATGCAAATAAACAAACAAACAAACAACATAATTATGAAAACTATTATTTGAATTTCTACCAAGAACCGATCTCTTCCATATGCAAGAGTTGCAGTAGCAGACTTGACTGGCGTTGGTGATAATTTTGAAGTAGAGACTCCTGATGCAGTACATCCATCAATGTCAAACAAGACCAATGCATATGCTGGAAGCTGAAAAAATAAATCATTAAAATAGTATATATTTAGTTTATTCAAGTACATGTACATTTAAAGTCTATAAAACACACTTAAAAACCCAGATGATTTGTCCACGCAAGTTCAAAGACATTTTTCTTAATTGACATTCAAGGATTTATTTATTGTTTTAGGTAAAAAATTTCTGCAAAATTTCAAATGGTTATTAATATCTTTTTTTATATGCATTCATTAATTTGTATCTGCATTTATTAGAGTACAAATTTTGTTTCATGTGTAAAATTTGTAATTTTGTCATTAGAAAAATACTATAAGTATTTTCATGGCAAGAATGGCTGAAACCTACTTTTATTTTAAATTCATTTAAATTTACAACTTTTCAACCCATGTTACATGTAAGTATGTCTTAAGTTGGCAGAATGTAGGTAATTAATTGACAACAACTTTATTAATGCCTGTAATAAAATTGTTCACCTAACACCTCCCATGAAGAATAACATTTCTTCAAAGAATAAAGGTATTAAAAAACAGCAGGGAGTCCACCAATGATCAATCTAATTGTTTAAATCAGGTGTAATAAATCATTATTTTCCTGTCAATTAGTATTTTATATGTTTTCTCTGTTTTTGTTGTTCTGTCATAATTTGATAGTTAAGAGTATATTAATTGATTTTGAGTTCAACTCTTTTATTAAGCACTATAATAAGCAGCCATGATCCAAGAAAGGGATTATTCCCCCAATAAACATGATAAAAGTAAAATCTTGTATTATTAGCATGGATTGTGCATGAAAATGAGAATTGTTAATAGGAGTCAGAGATGATGTTATATGCTCTGCTAAAATTAAAAGTTTGTTTCATGAGGAAGAAAGGTTGACATTAATATTTGTGAAGAATCCTTTTTTTTAATTGTTATTTGAAGTTACATAAATCAACATAACATAACTAGATTGATGTAATGATTAGGTTGACAATAAATCTCAAAGAATGTATAACAAATAATTTTAAAGCACATATATTTTTATAAACATTTATATATTTATCAAATTTTATAAATAGCAACAACAAACTTTATTTATCAAACGTGAATTATGAATTACGGGTACATTCAGTTTGAATTAAATCAGTGCGACTCTTATAAACTGAGTTAAACAAGTTCAAGACTGGTCAAGATCGATTCAAACAATAATAGGACAATGCGAGATCTGACATGTCGGGACTCATTCAGGTTGTTATTATGACGCGAGAGTTGTTTTTTTTAAACGTTTGACTCGAACGAATACCTACCGAACAGAAAACGACGAACAAGAAGATTCTATATATGAAGAGGATAAAAAAAAATTGCTCGGCATATACTATTTTAAAAATTGTTTAAGACCGAAGGATTTCGATGATTTAACCACGTTTGACATGCATCTCTTATTCTGGTACCCTGACAAAACGGCTTGGTTACTTGCGTAAATGAAAAAAAGTTGCACCATTAGACCTGGTTTTGCAACACTAATAGAAGTCATTTAAAGGAGTGAATTTTTAAAATCTTTTTTTTATGACCTTTACTATTGAAAATTTCGGCAATGTTTTGCATCTATAACCAGCGGGGAGAAAGTTTTGATTAACGTATAGTCGGCAGTTTCACA
The DNA here is from genome assembly GCA_944474755.1 of Limnoperna fortunei. NCBI lineage: Eukaryota > Metazoa > Mollusca > Bivalvia > Mytilida > Modiolidae > Limnoperna > Limnoperna fortunei. Next base: position 16,851,481 of record OX104124.1, on the reverse strand, counting down.
AATAAAAGAAAGTAAAAAATATATGGATTTTCATGTTTATTTTTATTTAAGAAAGACAATCCACAAGTACCCCAAAAATGGCAAACTAAAGATCCAACAACCAAAAAAAAAAAAAAAAAAAAAAAAAAAAAAAAAACAACTACAGCAATCGTATATAAGAATGCTGAAATTTCTGTAGAATAAAAGACAAGATATTGATTTTTATATATTTTAAGATTTTTAAAATGTTGATGTAAAACAATGTGAAAATGGAAGTTACATTTAGATACGTATAGAATAAAACATGCTTTGGATAAAGTCCTGAACACTTATAACACAAATTAAAATAAAAACGTAAATGAAATTTTGAAAAATATAAAAAATGTAATAATAATAACAAAAAAAAATCAGTTAATTTAAAAAATGTCATCAACAGTTTATTTAGTGTAAAAAATCACGAAAGTGAATTTTTTCATATCGATAGTTTGCAAAAATACGGCTCTTCTACATGTAACATTTATTATTGTTTAATTTATATCATGAACATATTATTAATTTCTCAACAACGTTTATGCATATGTTATTTTTCCGCTTGGAATAGGTGTATTTGCAGATTATGAAACAATTTTAACTACTAAAAATATAATTCAACGTAAATTGTAATGTGTATTTTTAATTCGATCTTCCCACGATGCTCGACGGAAAGACACAGTAAGAGTCGACATTAACCCCCCCTTTTTTCACCCCGAAAGAGAATCACGTGACAATGGGATTTAGAAAAGGCCAATGGACGAATATGTGTTTTATTCTGCAGCCCGTAAATACATTATGAAAAAGTGTACTAGATAGCTGATTTCTGTCTTGAGATTTTCCGCGCGTATTCAAATTATAGCTAGACGTAACATATATCGTATTCGACAACTTGTCGTAAACTGACAATACTGAGTAAAAGCATGGATCCCAGGAGCTGGCGTCATTATTTACAACTAAACTTTGCTTTATTCGTAGGGTCGTGTTGGTATAGTTGAAGCGGCACTTGTAGAATTTAAAATACGAGATTCCCCGAGAAGTAGGCGTTTTTGTTTGTTTTATTTTTGGGGGGGAAGGGGAGGGGTTAAGAGATATTTTTGTAAGTTGATTGTATATTAGATGTGTCTTTTTTATTTCTTAATGAAAGACCAATAAAAAACGACATAATTAGCATATAGATTATGATTTTTACACGAAATTTTCATTAAAACAACTGGTATGTTATTAAAAAAATTAAAAATCAGTTGAAATGCAATAGAAAATATTAAGGAAAATCTTTGTTTATTAATAACAGTAAGTCACAAAAGATATGGCTTTTCATTTAATTCAAAACTTAACAAAAAAAATTGATGTAAAATTAATTTTTTAAAATGCAAGTTATATTTAGATACTTATAGAATGAGATACCTATAGGATTGAATATGAAGTCCTTAAAACTTACACACATTAAAATGGCTAAATGCAATAATTAAAAAAAAAAATAATACAATAAACAATAATACATGTCATCAACCGGGTTTTTTTGTTTACTGTAACGTCTGAAATATATTTAAGTTCTTAGCGATGTTTATGCACATGAATGATAGATTGACGTTTGGAATACACGTAATTGCAAATCCTTTGAAAGAATTTTAATAACTGTAAATAATTCATAGAAATTATTATTTGTCGGTATTTTTTCTTTGATCTTCCGACGGTACTCAACGGAAAGACATGAAAACTCCCCCCTCTAAATATAACTACGATAATATTGGATTTCGATAGAAAGAATATGTCCTGAGAAGAGAAGTATTTAAATAAAATAATTCTGATGTTACTGAATACCGAGTTTGAGATTTATAGGCGACCATTACCCTTTGACGATATTTAACTTGCAATTTTCGAATTCTAATATCAGCTGTGACTTGAACAACTATTTCATATGAATATGTGTATTTTTGCTCAATATTTGCATAATTATTATTTGTGTAAGAAGGAAGAAAAAAATATTATTCAAATATTTTTATTCAAAAAGCTTTATGAACTATGTTGACACATAAACAAGGCTTATACTAATTTAAATCATGAAAACGTCACCACACACTAAGTAATAGATAAAAAGTTTTGTATTAAAAAATCTTCGATCATATTATTAAATTGAGCTACATTTCTATAACATAGACCAATGAATTACTTTCATTTTGCATTGTAAAACCACATGTAGATAATTCTTTATTTCAATCATAGGGCCCTATAAACGGCATTAGTGACAATCACTGCATTACATAACATTACAAAGAATTTTAAAAAAAGAAAAAAAGGTATGAATACAGCACGTTATTTGTTAGTTATCACTTTATCATATGGTACTTGTAAAAAATCTGCTAATTTACAGTTGAAATCATAGTTTTCATTTGGCATTAACCAATAGTACAAGCTATAAGTATTAAGGGATATCAATGAAGGGAATTTACTTTATAAAAAGTTTTAAAAAATCAAATCTTAAACTAGAGTATAAAGGACATGTTAATAAAAAGTGAATTTCATCTTCTATATTTCCTGTGTTACAATATAAACAAATCCTGTTTGTAGAGCAACGTACATGTATCATAGAAAACTGTACTTACATGTACTTTTTCTTGTCTTCGTCTGTTACTGTTCTTCATATTTTCGAATTACTTCACTGGAAACTTTCAAATGATGCGTAATAGATTCAGGTGAAAATGAGCGATGTGATACAATCGAGTTCCCTTAAATGCCGATTTTAACTTTTTATTATTGGTTAAATCTTCAAGCCACTAAATTAAAAGGTAATGCCACAAAATACATACATGTATATTGTCAATTGTATGGCTTGGATATGGCTTGGTTCTATATGTACATGTATCGTGAAAAGTGTTAAAAATAATTTTGACAGCAGAGTTTAATTAATTATCAGTTATCAGATTTTCAGTTCATTCGTTATGAATCAAACGTATGTGTATGCATGTACATTCACATGTTGAAAGTTATGTAAATAAAAAAAATAAAAATGAGCATGTTTTCTGTTTAATTCTTTTACATGTGTGTAAAACATAAAACTACACAAAAAACATTAGGTCAAAGTCCAACGGCTTGTATAATCTAAAAAAAAACGTATTTGTTTTCTTTTGCGTTAAGAAATTTGCAGCAACAATTACATTTACAGAATAGAAAGTACTGGTTGGTTTTTTACCAATTTTAATATTGCAGAAAGTTTTATCTACATGCAAATACAGTTTTAATTATTCAGTCATATATCACAAGTATGTGACAGTACGTATCATGAAGCGCAAAGTTAACCGTTACAAACGTTAAGGTTAAGGTTTTTAATCACGGAGTTATACGAACCTACATGCATTTATTTGGTAGTATATAAGTTAAAAAACGCACATTCTAAAATGAAAACAAAGATTTTTTTTTTATTTTTCCCGGCATTTTTTGAAAAAAAACAATAAAGTTGTGTTTTTTTTCTGAATGATAAAACTGAATATAGAAACTTCCTAATTACAAATGCATGTTTAGTTGCCTATTATTTTAATAAATCGGATTAATTTTCACCAATTCACAACACAAGGTTTTTCAATCATGCTTTAATTTACACGAAGATAACATGCAACAATATAGATACATGTTCCTACCAAATCTAATTGACACATAATTTACGACCGATATGTAATTCAATTAGACTTATTATTAGAAAATATGTTCGTTCCGATAAAATTAAAATGATGAAATTAATTTTACTTCAATTTATTTATTTATTTATTTATTTATTTTTATTTATTTATTTATTTATTTATTTATTTATTTATTTATTTATTTATTTATTTATTTATTTATTTATTTATTTAAAATTTGATTACATCCACTCGATGCGCATGATTAAACGTCTACCGCACGATAGGCGTGTCCGTTCGTTTTCCCACAGACGATAAGAGCGTTCGTATCGTACGAACGATTGCAGCGTATGGCTTATCTCTGATTGGTTAATTTTTACATGGTTCGTCTAGACGATAAGAGCGTCCGATCGTTCGTTTTTCGTCCGTTCGTTTAACGTCCGTTCGTATATCGTTTTTAGTTCGTCCGTTTAACGTTCGTATGGGAACGTTTTACGTTTCAGGGGGTGTAGAAACTGTTGATTTAATTATCGTTTAGATCACATCGCAGATTTAAAATTAATATATGTTTCCACAGTAGTTTTAAATCGGTTTCAAATGCAAAAAAATACACAGAAAAAAATGTGCTGTGAATCTTAATTACTATGCAATTTATTTTAATTATATTCCCATTTATCTAGAGGCTGTATTTTTCATGCTGTTTTTATATTAAGACTATATTTTTCAATATTTCCCGAGCTTAAAAGGTTTGTTATTTTATGTTCATTTTGCTTATTATTTTTAACAGCCCAGTTGTAAAATCCCGATTCTGACATCTACTTTAAAGAATCGCTTAACATAGATGAATCCCCTGTCTAACGAAGATGTATCTCTCTCGTGCAAATGCCTGGAAAATAGATTATATAATATTAACTTTTGGTTTTAATGCACCTAAATCTTACTATATTTTAATAACTTTAAAATATTATGAAGAAACATTAAAAGTAGAACACAATATGCTTCAGTAGTGACATTTTTGTGTAAGAAAAATAGCAAAGAAACCGGACCGAACAACAAGAGTTTTTAAATCAGATTTCTAAATCATTTGGTTTCTAAAGTAACTGTTGCGAAAACATATATTGATATACTCGTTTAATACATTCAAATAACAATGGTATCGTTGATGTTAGTTCGCTAACCTGAAGTCATTTAACAATTTAGTCAACGACATGCTGAATTATTGTTTTTTGTAGTCTGAATAATTGGAGTTAAGGTCACTGACCAACTCTTAAACAAAGCACAGACTACTTGTGTGAAATTCGCAAATAAATAGCAACAAATAATTTATAAAAATTCACAGACTCTAATGTGTCAACAGAGATCAGGTGATGTAAAAGTGTTTGTACATTTAAACGAGTCAAGCCATTGATGTCAACAGATAATTTAACGACACACCTTAAAATGTGAAAGATATAAACAAGCCCCGAAGATTTACTCTTAATTAGGAATAGTGAGTTTGACAACATGAATTTAACAATAATATTATATTTTGTTCCATGAAATTAGTTTCGACTACGAAAAAGCCAACTCAGACATCAAAGCAGGTAGCAGTTAAAACACAGACCACAACAGGTACAAAATAAGGTTTTAAGTAATTAAATATTACCACGTCTTACAGTTATGCAATGAACACAACATTCGGTAGCATAATCTGAATATAGAAACTATATATTAAGTTATACTGCAATTACAAAAGAAGAGTATAAAGACTGTGAAAATGTGCTGCTTTACAATGTAAAAAATGTGTCAGAACACAATGTGTTGTGAATATTGACTGATGCACAATTAATAGCAACCAACTCCCCTTCTGAAACAGAAACTTAATTATGTTGTTCCCTTGTTGTGTTTCTATTATGATCACAAGTGTTTCAATATTAAGTTACTTTTAGTTCAGTCTTGATTTTTAAATACTATTTCACAGCAGTTTGCCATGTCCAATTTTGACAAACTGTATTGTACGTTTGAAGAAATTAATGCATATTTTGATAGAATGTTTTTAATAATACTTTTACTTACAATTTGTCTTGTAAACAGTTGGTTTCGGATACTTTTCAGCTGTTTAACTCGTTTTGGACTGGAGAAAATTATAATGAGATATTCAATGCCAGAAATCATTTTACGCACGCATTAATGATTGTGTGTGAGGGAGTGTGTGTGTGTGTGTGTGTGTGCGTTTACCTTTACCTCAGCCTCAATCGGTTTACAAAGGGCTTATTTTGGGAAAACATGCTTACAATTTAGTTGAATCACAACGTAGATATTCGATAAATCTTTATTTGATGACAAAACAAAATTAAAGATGTAAAACAAAACTAATCGACTTATAATATTTTAACAAAGGTTTACTAAAATATAGTAGTCTTTTTAACTGATTATTATTATTAAATTTGAATGTTTTCTTCTGAAATGCGTAATGGAACTAACATGCAATTGCTTTCAGACTATAAGATGTTGCTAGGGTAGTATCCTTTTGAAAAAAGTATTAAGAAAAACCCATATAAAGTTACCTCAAACATAATAAGTCACTCGCCATAATATGTAATAGTTACCCGATTTTTAACGAGGATTAAACGTTTTGAAGGATTATTTTAATAAGGCTATTTAAAATGCCTTTTTGTGTAAATAACAAGTGGCAGACAGGCTATTTATCTGAAAGCAGTAAACATATCAAGAAAAAATGCACATAAATTTTATTCATGCACGGTAAGAATCCGTGAGATATTACCATTTCCGAAGTTTATAATAGGTGCTAAAAGTTGAAGAGATTGTAAACGCTGAAATGCACGCCATTTAAAATCTTTTAAGTGCTTAATTCCTAGCCTGTCCTGTAAATCCAATAACGCTTTTATTGTTGTTGACAAGTTTTTCTCTGTCAAGACAGTTGGCTTTCATAGTCTTTAAATTCAGTATTTAATTCCAATTAACTGTTGATGTAATTTTTGCGAGACTTTAAATGCCGAAATGCAAGTATAACACACGAAATTGATAATGCTCTCTTTAGTGTTTAATTCTTAACCAAGCCAATAACGCGTGCTGAAAAGTATTCGATGAATCTTCGATTGTTGAACGGTGATCAACTAGAATTTATTATTTGTTTGTTTGAATGATGTTTAACGCCATTTTCAGCAATTTTTCAGCTATATCATGGCGTCAAGTTTTTATTGGGGGAGGAAGCCAGAGTACCCTGAGAAAACCCTGACCTGCGGTAGGAAAACTCAACTAGAATTTAAAGATATAAAAACTCATACATTGTATACAGGTTAATTATATGTATCCGAATATAGTTTTAACAGTAGATATTAGATATATAAATCATTTGAAAATAACTATGTGAAAAACGTAGTAAACGAACTGTCATTAATACCAAAATAATATTATTACATTACATAAGTTCCTATGACAACATCTATTGCTGCAACCGAGGAGGCGACAACTAAAACGAAGACTGAAACAGGTCTGTATTTTAGAAATACTCATATATTAATATTAAAATCACAAGTCCGAGAACTCTGCAAGGAAAACGAAATTCGTGATATAATGGTCAATACTACAATAAATACAAGGATGATTTACAGTTGAACATGAATATCACTGAAACGTACTTCGGGTTTTGACTTAGGATATTTATAATAATGTTGAAAGAACAATTAGTGGTCGTTTTATGAAAAATTTCTTCATTCGCACACCATTAAGTGTTTGCCTTTACATAACTATACTGTTGGTAAATTACTTCAACGCATAAATGAGTAATCACTTTTTACTGAATAATTTACAAAACAATGCATTACTGTTGTTTTATTTATTTTCATTGGTATCAATTTCGTGGTTGGAGAAAAAGACATTTCGTGGGGTTCTAAAATTCGTGGTTCGCGGAAATCGGAAAAACAGAAACATGATGAAATTGCTTTCAATTTGGTATTCACATACATTGTGAGACTGAACATTTCTAATTGACTGTTTTGTTTTTAAAAGAACATGAAGTTAAAAAGATTAAATAGATTTTGTTTGTAATCGTAAACATAATTAAAATATTTAATAAACATGCCATTTTATTAAAACCAACCTAAATAAACACTTTATTGTACATGTGTGGTATATTCATCATGCTAAAAAGTAAGTTTTGTATGTTCGACAATAAACTTCATGATATAATTAGTGTTTTTTGAAGATGGAAATCAGTATAAAAGGTGTTAACAGATTGCTTTATTGACAGTTATTTCAATTATGAAAATGATTTTAATATTTGTGTATACATCAACACTTTTCAACGAAAAATCTCAACTGGACGTACTTGCATTCCTAGGACGTTTACATAATTTAAACAAACAACGATGTTTTTGTTTATCAAAAATTCATTTCTGTTTAGTGTAATAAACATTCTAAAGTTGTTCATAATGTAAAATTGTCACCTCTATCGAACACATATCAATTTAGCAATGTCCTTTGAACATCAATTGTCTTTATCCATGTAAAAAACCGTCCCATAGCAGTTTCTCTTGTCAGTTTAGCGTCTTTATAGATTGTCTATGGTCATTATTCGTTGAATTTTTAATTTCGTGGTTCGGGGTTTCATCCCCTAAAACGCCGAAAAGTGGTATACCACGAATAAAAAATAAACCACAGTATGCATTTTTACTGATATGCATTAAATATCAATTGACTATTCGTATTATTCTGACATTTTTTACTTTTCTTTCTTGTTGTTTTTTTAATGATTTTCTTATATATATATTTACTGTTATAGTTTATTAAATTAAGTTATTTTTTCCTGGCACAGACCCGTTGTCTTTTCGATAAATTTGGGATCCACTTAATTACACTTTCGAAGTTAATTGACAAGAATTGCCAGTTTCATACCGCAGGTCCGGGTTTTCTCCGGGTACTCCGGCTTCCTCTCCAAATTAAATCATTTATTTGGATTTTAAGTATTATATGGGTTTGAGCGCCACTGATGAGTTTTGATTAGTCGAAACGCGTGTCTGACGAAGTAAACTCTATTAACCTTGGTATCTTTTATGACATTTTATTTGCAACCACTGGGTCGATGCATCTGCTGGTGAACTGTTAGTCCCCGAGGGTATCACCAGCCCAGTAGTCACACCGGTGCTGACAGTAATATCATTGATTCTTTCAGTGATATAGTCTTTGATTAAATTTACTGCCTTGACATTTCAAATATTATTTTAATTCTAAGGTTTTTCTTTTTTCAAGGTGTAGATAGCCTTAGCCGGACTTGGTATAACGTTAAAGAATTTTGTTGAAAAAAACTTTGCAATATCTCATTTTTTGAAATTTAAATATTGTTTGGGTTCGAGCGTAACTGATGAGTCTTCATCAGACGAAACGCTCGTCTGTCGAAGTAAATTCTATTAACCATGGTATCTTTAATGACATTTTATTTGCAACCACTGGGTCGATGCCTCCGCTGGTAGACAGTTCCCAAGGGTATCACCAGCCTAGTATCTACACTTTGGTGCTGACAGGAATATTATTGATCCTTTCATTGATATGGTCATTGTTTAAATTTACTTTCATGAAATGTTGAAATATTATTTAATTCTAAGGTTTTTTATTTTCAAGGTGTAGATATCCTTAGCCGAATTTTTGTAATAATGCTCTACACCATTCATTTGGATTTTAAATATTGTTTGGGTTTGAGCGCCACTTATGAGTTTTGATTAGAGGAAGCGCGCGTCTGACGTAGTAAATTCTATTAACTGTGGTATCTTTGATAAATTGATATGACTGTTGAACTTTTTACTCTAAGTTCTTTAACTTTTAACTTTAATTCACCTCACACTTTTGCTTTAATTGCTTTCGGATTTTGATTTATATTTTGTCTCATATTATGGACTCGGCAATAATATCTAACGTCATTTCGTCCATAAAACGCACGTTTAATAGGAATATGAGAAGTCATAAGCTCCTTGAATACAAATGTCGTTTTTGCATGAGGTGGGTAAACAGAAAAAATGATTATATTCCTAATTAGTTGGCTTACTAAATGTTAAAATCAACGAAATATTGCTTAATATTTTGCTGATATTTTGGCTTTTAAAAAATGCAGCTATAAATACTTTGGCTTTAATGCGTTACCGTGTTGATTTGAGGTAGGAACATATAAATAATTTATATCTCCTTTGTGCACGACCTTACCTGAACTAGTGCTTAATTCATATTCTTTATGAATAATTAAATGTGATTTTTATAAATATGAAACACAATATATGCATTAGGTTTTAAATTGACGCGTCAAATCATTTACTGTTATGTTACAACAGAGATATCTAAAATATATAAACCAAAAAGCAATAGCTCTCTTACTAATATATTATAAGATAATTGCAACATCAATTATATAATTATTGCAATAAAGACTTAAATCTGAGACTAAAAGAGTTCATGTAATAATCTAGACTTTGTATAACTAACAGCTCATGCTTGTATATAAAGTATTTATTATGAAAGACGTGCAAAAATATTTCAATGTTCAAAAAAGAAATATCCTGCAAATAATTAAATATTAAAGCCTTTGCCAGTTATGAAGCAATACTTTTATCAAAACACTAATATGCAAAATACAATTTAACAAAATGACGCCACTTGCAGTTGAAGATTAAGTAAATATCGAAAAAATATTATTCAATTAATAAAAAATGCTATTTGAAACAACAACGCCAGATGATTTTTCTGTCAAATTATACTTTATTGCCAAATTAATAAGTAGTTTTCAAAACTATACTACGTCCGAATGACAACAAGGTATAAATGCGGAGAAATGCAACAATATTGCTTTCAAGTTTAATACACGTTAAGACAACGTGAATCTTTGCTGATACTCGTTAAATAACAAATGAACACAATAACTTGAGATGGAAACTGTTGATTTAATTATCGGTTAGATCACATCGCAGATTTTTAATTAATATATGTTTCCACAGCAGTTTTAAATCGGTGGTTTAAAAAGGAAAATAAATATACATAAAAATCGCTGTGAACCTTAATTACTATGCATTTAATTTTAATTATATTCCCATTTATCTAGAGGCTGTATTTGTCGTGCTGTTTTTATATTATGACTATATTTTTCAATATGCAACTAGCGTAAAAGATTTTTTTATTTTATGTTCATTTTGCTAATTATTTTTAACAGCCCAGTTGAAAAAGACCAATGCTGACATCTACTTTTAAAGAATCGCTTAACATAGATGAATCCCCTGTCTAACTAAGATGTATATCTTTCATGCAACTGCCTGGGAAATACATGATAAAATATTGTTAACGTTTGGTTTAAAAGCACTTCAATCTATTATATATTTTGGGGAAGTATAATTTTTACTAACTTAAAAATGTCATGAAGAAACATTTAAAGGAGAATATAATATGCTTCCGTAGTGACATTGTTGTGTAAGAAAAATAGCAAAGAAACCGGACCAAAAAAACAAGAACCAAAAGTCAAGAGGCGATTACAAATCCGGATATAGACAAAATACAGTGCAACACAAAAACCAAAAACACAAAAACACAGGAACAGAGTAACCGGAACCCAATAAAAACAATGGGTGCACTCCGGCGCTCGGCAAGTAACCAGTGCCTGCCTCTATTAAGGAGATCGTCGAGTAACATTCTTTACATTCTTTAAAGGTATAAAATATTGGTTAGAAATTATCACAATTGAACCTCGGAAAGTCTGAATTTATACAATGAATAAGCAATAAAATTAAGAGAGAACGGTTGTATAAAATGAACTAAAAACAGACTGCATCGATGTTCTAATGCAGTAATCTCTGTTGTCTTTCACAAAAATCCTAAATATTTATAGAAATTAAACCTGAAACTAAACCTGGAAGTCTCACGCCATTAGAAGTAGGTTTGATAGCAGCGTTGGTCGTGGGTATTGTGGCAGTATCAACATATGTGTATATCAAACACAAAGGTATGCAACAAATTAGTTATAGTAAATATTACCTCAGACTTCTATTTTTTCATGAGACATATGATATAATTTTGTTATGTATATGTACATCTGTATAATTACTTGTTACCTATTTTTCAAATTGCATGATGTAATGCTTCACATAGAATATGTTTGTTTGTTTGATCGTATTTAACGCCACTTTCAGCAAATTTTCAGATATATCATGGCGTCTAGTTATTATTGGGGAAAGAAGCAGAGTACCCGGAGTAATCCCACGACCTGCGGTAGGGAAACACGCAATCCATGTCAATTTAGATTGGAGTCATATACACCCGGCCTGCATTGAGAATCTAACCCGCAATCTCAGTGGTGACAGACCACGTGATCAATAGTAGGCGAACTACCTTAACCATGGCCACCGAGACCGACCCTCAAATAGTATGGGACAATAAATTAATTTAGTTATTTAAAGCATTATAACGAATCGATCTATAAACTAGATGATTATTTTTATATTTGTATCGATAACAGTTTAAAGTAAGCTGCAGTTACTAAAGTGATTTTTATTAAGTTATTCTTCAGTTTGTATCAGCATTAGAAAAGTGTATAGTTACCTTACGTGTTCGCTTTTTTTAATTCACATTATTTTAGTAGTCTTGTTATTTTTCTTTCTGTGCATACCAGGATGTTGCCGGCAAATAATTTACGAAGACTACAGGTACATGTGTAATTTAAATACTTAAACGAATAAAACATATTTGGTATAAAACATACAGCAATTTAGATATATTGTAAGAAGAAAAAACGTCAAAAAGAAGAAAGTATTTGTATTCCCTTGAGTTGATATGTTACAAAATCTGAAAAACGTGTTTACAAGTATAGCTATGAATTTCGTCAGGTGTTTTAAATGTTAATTTGCATACTGTGGATGTAGAACAAGTTGATTGTTAATGTGTGCATACTTTTCTTCTGTACATCTTTAATGGCATTAATAAAACATACAAAACAATGTTATAAATACGAAGTTCCACGTATAGATGTACAGTATCACTTGTTACTTAACGAAACAAGGCGCTGCCATGAATACTAGACTTCTAACAGGGTTGGACCAATACAAAGAGGCATATTCTAACAGGACATTAAAGTTAAAGTGCAAAGGGTGTATTTTGAACAGAATGCATATTCAAACTAATTTAAAATGGGCTGTGCATACCTAAGAGAACATTAAATTCAAATTCAGTTAGGGGTATTCTAAACAGAACTTAAGAAGTTGGCGGGTTGTTTCTTCCCTTCTCCCACACTATAACACAGTCGACCCAGTATCATTCGAAAGCGCAAGTAAATCTATTTTTACAAGCCCTTGTAGTTTGATAACAACTCAATGATTTTGGACTGATCGCCAAAAAAAACTAACAATCATGTTATAATACGAACTCATCATAACCTTGATTAACATCATCGTCAGGTCTATTCAGTTCACTCAATACGGTTCAGAATTTACCATGGAATTTCATGCATACATTGGTAAGTTCGTCGAAACAAATTTATTTAAAAAAAACTAATATAAAGATATCAGTCATGCCTAATGCATTAATAATTGGAAGCGCACGAGTTTTAATTGAAACAAATTGTTGATACAAATAAAATGGCACACTATGTTTATTTGCCATTTTTACCAAACACGTTTATGAAATAATAACGTGATTTCTTTTATGAACACAACTGTACAACTATTTTACTTTCTATTGTTTTTTCCGCAAATATGATTCTTGAATAATATCTTGACATTGCTAAAATATTGCAATGGTCGCTAGGAAATAACCAACACAAACATCCAACTATGGATCATGCGGTAACTGGATTACATTAGTTTTTACATTTTATAGACCTGAAAATGTTAGAGACTATGATGAAATTGCCATGGAGAATATTCAACCAATGGAGCTGCCTACAAGGCGTCCTGACGAGGAATCCTCTGTTATGGACGTAGAAGAGCATGTCTACCATTACATTTCAGAAAATTAATTGTTTAATGGTATGATATGTTCTCATGTAATTCAAATTTTAAATTTTTTGCAAAAGATACACAAGACTAAATAATTAACTATAAAAATAAGGTTTAGGAAACTTTTAGAAGTAAGAGATTTTAGCAACATGCACATGCGGTAAAGGAAATGCATCAATAAATATATAGGTTGACGAAAATATTTCTTTACTTCTTTTCTTCGTTGAATATTTTAAAGCATTGTTAACAAATCTTTAATTTTATATGTTAAATCACAAGAAACGTCACTCCATGATAGGGTTAAGCCTCAGCATACGATAGCAAAACAATGTACAATTGTACATTTGTGTCGATTTTTTTCCAATTATTTTAAAGTTTAGATCACTATTAAAATGCAATAATATTTGTATACTCTTTGTGTTTTGGGTGGAAACGTTGCGGTTTTAGAAACACAACAGATTTATATTACCTTTATTGCATATCTGGATTTCTTATTCTTCGATTACCTATTGATTTACATGTATTTATCTACCTATTTTTCAAGGAAGAAAAAAAGGTAAAAGTAAAATTTACATACATGGCGCAGCTGAAAAAAGCAATTTATAACATTGCAAAGAGAAAAGTATGTTATCATGTGAAATTGAAGAAAATATATATTACAAATTACCCTAAATGCACTGAAATCGTTATGTTTTTACTTTAAATCCTTTATCATTTTCACATCAAACATGTGTGTTTATAACACAATGTCCATCATGTAACATACATGACATATGTACATGTTTACAACAATAATCTCTTTACCGACAACATACAGGACGCTCGCTACATACAGTAAATTTAAAAAATAGAATACAACAGCAAACAGATAAAACAAACTTTCTCTGTTCAATTTGGTTTTGTGAAAATATCAGCTGTAAGCTTTAAATTAGCTAGAGACACAAGTTTGTTAAACTTCCAATATTGTTCAGAACATAGCAGACAATGTATAAATGTAAATAATGTGAAATATAAATGTATCATATGTAAATATTGTATACCGTTTATTTGAATTGTATGCAATGTAGTTATATTTTGTAGAAAATCTATATGGATATACATGACAATAAATAGTAAATACTATATTATACACAATATCATGTATATTCATTTTCAGACAAAAACTCAAACACCACTAATGTAATTCAACTGATATAGAACACTGTGGTTATATTGATGTCCAAAGGTATTCAAATAATACAAAACACGTTAATGTATTAAAACAGTTTTTTGACTTTTTCTAGCATAAATATATGAATAGATTAAATAAAATAATAAATAAACAATAATTAAATGAAAGTCACTATAAACATGAATCCCCCACGTTCTTATAAGAAAGTGACACGTAGCAGTTTAATTTGCAGAAATACCTTATTAAAACGAAAGAGTATTGAAATTTAGATGAATTAATTACAGAAATACATCGATACCTTTTTAACTCCAAATATGAGAGTGGTTGGCACACAGTGTTCACCGTGTAAGATATGAGCAGAATATCAACAATGAATGTTTTACAACTTAAAGAACCTTTAAAAACTACAGCTAAATGTAATAAATGTAAATGCAATGGCAAATATACCCTTTGTTCTCATGTGTTTTATTTGACACATTTTTTATTTGAAAAGTTTATGTTTTTTGTGCTAGATTCAGATTTTATCGTGTAAATAACTTAAAATGTAAATAATAATAATATATATATATATATATATATATATACTTCTACAAATTAAGCCCAACACTGTTTGAATTAGATTTTTAACACTGTCAAATTTTTGTTTACCCTCAGCGGGATTCGAACTCACACCGTTGTGACACTGTGGCACCAAATCGCCTGCACTATGTCCAGCGGTCTAGACCCCTCGGCCAAATCCGCTATATAAAAATATAGCTTCATTAACCGGGGTGAATCGTAGACATAGACATAGTACATGTGTACTAGCGTGTGACGATGGAATTTTCGTAACCAATACATATTAATTTGACAGTAATCTAATTCAGCATTTTTGTATATATTATATAGGATGACAAAGTTACTTGTCATACAGTCACAGTAAGTAAATTATATACAAACGTCTAAGTATTGTGACAACCATATAATATATCTATCCAGCGGATTTCTGAAACATCAGAAATACAGGGTTAATATCAAATTTTTATATATACTTCTACAAATTAAGCCCAACACTGTTTGAATTAGATTTTTAACACTGTCAAATTTTTGTTTACCCTCAGCGGGATTCGAACTCACACCGTTGTGACACTGTGGCACCAAATCGCCTGCACTATGTCCAGCGGTCTAGACCCCTCGGCCAAATCCGCTATATAAAAATATAGCTTCATTAACCGGGGTGAATCGTAGACATAGACATAGTACATGTGTACTAGCGTGTGACGATGGAATTTTCGTAACCAATATATATATATATATAAAAGTATACAGAGTCTACCAACCAGCAAGCTTATTAAGTATCGGATCGACAGACATGACGATACAGCATAAACAAAAAATAATATACAAGTCCAGAAGATTATGCAACGATACAAATGACGGTGTTTCGTGTCAAAAATTTAGACAAAGACTGACCAACGAATGGCCTTAGTCATTGAATGTCAATATAAATTAATGACGTAAACAAGTCATAACATATTGATCTTGAAATTTCTCATTTCCAACTTAACCCAAAGTAGTTGCTTCACAAGTCCGCCAGCCGCGGACGTGCCGTGCTTTACTTTGCTTTGCTCAAATATTCCAACAAGATGTAATCAAAATTGCCAAGGTGACAAATTCATTACGCCAGACGCGCGTTTCGTCTACTTAAGACTCATCAGTGGCGTTTAACTCTAAATGCTTAAAGTATTTTTTCATTCGGTGATGGAATAATAGTCCACTGGCAATATATATATATATATATATATATATATATATATATATATATATATATATATATATTGCTTTCGATATATTTTAACCCATAAGCCAAATTGCTATACGTTGCAACCATAAAAAAGATATATTTACATCAAAATTCTTTAATAAATATTTTCGACTTTAAAATCTAGATAACAATAATATGATTTGACGCTAATGAAATCTAAACAATCGACAAACAGTGTGATTGGCTACACGAAACCAAATTCATCCATAAATGTCAAATGATTATAAATGAAGGGCAAAATAAACTTGTTCACCTGATTTGAATTTTTTTCATATATATTTATGATGTTTTGTTTGTGTTTTATTTTTTGTTTGTAATATAATTGTAAATGGCTTATTCAATGTATCACAAGCGTTTAACCTTACAAGAATACTTTATATTTTTATTATATCATTATCGTTGTTCATATTGTCAAGTCATCTTTCTTGCCTACTAATATTTTATGATACATCATAGCAGATTGTTATAAATTGATTTAACGTAGCATGGAGGTTTCTTTGTATAATTTGGTTTCTAAAACTTTTTTAAAGTAACCTTTTTTCAATTAAAAACAATTTCCAAAAATAGATTGCATGTTTTTCTGTGTTTGGTTTAGATTTAAAAAAAACATTTATATTATGCTGTTTCAAAGTTAGATAAATTGTAACAAAATGTACACACATGTAAAAAAAATAGGAACAATAATGTCAAGGATATAACAAAGGTTCTTTACTCAATCTTATTTCTTTGTTCCAGTACCATGTACCACTTTTTATGTTGATTAGTTCTATCATTATAGATGTCTAGAATTTTAATTTTTTTTCTTTTTTATTCTTCATATAAGTATTTCTTAGTAACCATATAATAGCTGCATGTTATTCTCAAATATATGATAAGTATATGTGCAAAAAAGTTTTAACAGAATTATGTCATTTTTTGTATGTTACTGAGTTCCATTTTTTATACATGTAATCTATAAATAGTCTGACTATAATTTGTATCTACACCGTTATATACTTTGGTTTAACAAACCTATGTATGACATCTGCCACACCTGATTTTCCAATGTCATGGATGTTAATTAAGATATGTGTAACCATTCGTTAGTTCTTGAGATTATTTTCAGGACGTAGTTTGTCTCGTGCTTACAAACTACATATAGTACTATTATAAAACTAGGTTCTTCTCATTTTGGCTACTTTATTACTTGTTGTACTTAATGTATGGTACACAATCTGGTAACCTATTACTGGTACACACTTTCTACTGTTATACCTTTTTAGTATTACGGATTGCAATGTAATTATTATTTGTTAACAATTTACCAGTAGATGTTTTATACCAAGATCATATGCAGGCGGACATTCAAAAGCAGCAGACGTTGGTTGGGATTCTGTAACATATCAAAACTTGAAACTTTAAACATTGGTTGATTGAAAACGTTCTATATTTAGAAAAAAAATGTTCATAAGAGCATGGACAACTGAGCTTTTGGACGATTAAGAGGGAGGTTAAACATTTTGTCAGTGGCGATTATTTCCACTCGAACATCCGGTTATTTTATGCTGATAAATTCTATTGATGTTAGATAAAACTCTAATTCTTCTTGACATTTTGAAACCGTAATTATAACATTTTAAACACATATATCATATCTGTGAAGGGTATTTTTCACAAATACCCTCCCAGACATGATTTATCTGTTTAATTACACCGAATATCATGATTTCAAACATGCTAGACCACTTGCGTGCTGTTTATTGCCTTTCTACTATCGGAACGTTTCCGTTTTCAAAATCGATTTCTCGTGTTACGTTTACTTTGAGGTAAAAGTCAAAACTTTCGAATGAATGTTTTTGTGATAATAATATGCGATGGTTATTTTTTAACAGATACCACGGCTCAGAGGGTAATTTTTTGCCAAATACCCCTGTGATGACGAAATTGATGCAAAATCAATAAATGTGCGAAAAAAACACTGTCTAATGTCCGGTCAAAAACAGCCTTTTTATATTAGGTGTAATTATACTGGTATATATAATTGATACAATTACATGTTACATGTTAATCAATAAATTGCTCAATTTAATTTTACAATACATAATAAATAATCAATAGCAATATTGCAAAGAGAGGTGATTTTAAACAAATAAAACTTGTATAGACGCTATAGGGAAACTTGTCGCATATGTATTTTGGAACAAACTTGTTTTTTCAAGTTATTATATATTACATTTTTTTGCAGATATTTTACTTTATAGTGCCAAAACAAACATTTGTTCTTTTAGTGACCTCACAGATACAAATGTTTTAGCTTTTTAGCAAAGATCATTACATATGCATTAAACTAGTTCAAAAAAACTATAAGCAGCACACATTATGCGTTGTTACAAAGTGACAATACATTTTTTGAAAATTGTATCTACACAAACTGTTTATTTTTAAAATGTTATTGTCAAATGAAACGCTATTTTTGGAAATCAAAAATCGAAAACTGCTTCAAATAAGACAACGTTATTTTCCTGTGTTCACCAACATGTTTAAGTTTTAGTAACAACTTTCAAACATTTCAGCAAGTAGGAAGGTATTTAAAATATGTTGAACGGCTGACTTTGGTGCTGATTTCGTTTCCGACTTGAAAAATACTTTGTTGCTCTTTTAAAATTATGTTTTTGTGTACTTAACTTGAATTTATCTAAATTTATATGCTTTTAGTATTTATGCTGAATAAATCTATAGAACAAAACTGTGTTACAACTTGAAAGCTTATAAAAACTTGATTACCAAAGAATGAAGAACCCTCGTGGAATATATTAGAACCCTCGTGGAATATATTATATTTAGATACCTTGAGATAAAAATGTCGTGAAATTGTCAGAATCTTCACGTGCATATTATTATATATTCCTCACAATTACCTTGCAGTGCAGTCATCTTAGTTTACATTGAATCATATGTCATCAGCATCTTAGAGAAAGTGACAGCTTTGAAGATTAAAGCTACTGAAACTTATTGGAATAAATCGGATGCAGGAAGTAATCATAAGCAAAAAAAAAACAGTGGATTCAAACGATGTACCTGGTAATTAGATCAAATTAAGTTGTGCACATATTGCAGTTATACTGAACGAGGCGTGAACTGAAGTCCTCGTGAATGAAAAGGAAACGCTACAACTTTTATGTAGGTTTTAGCTACATCGTGGTGTCCAGTTTTTACTTGGGGAGTGTTGCAGAACATGTATATTGGAGTGGTTTACAGGTAAATATACTTGAGTGAACTGAGTGGCATCACTAACAATTCTAATAAGGTTCAACAAATAATTTATTAAACTGACTTTCCAAAATATTTAAAAAAATATTACAGTATTCAAAAATAGATGGCAAAATTGACACTTCACAAACATGCAATTTATTCCAACACTGGGGTGTGATTCGGATTAAGTATATATATAATTATAAGCCTCAAATAAGACGATAATATCAATGAATAAATTTAGCAAGGACAAATCACTGGACTGTAAAAATAGCGTAACAGTGCAACCGATATTTTTGCTCAAAGTTGCGCACTTCATCGCTTGATGACCAAACGTAGCTAAAATAACGTGAACAGTATTAATGTATTTCCAAAATACTTAAACTCAATCCAAAATAACTTTGTCTCTGGGACAAAACCAAACTCTTACCAACACATCCTTTTCAAAAGATAACATTTTACGTCACAAGAGAACGTCACAATTACTGTTACATTGATTATTTCCCGTACAGGTACACATTCACGTATTTTTGAAAAACGTAAAAATGTTACCAATACAAAGTCATAGTGTATACCTGTTACTAAATCAAGTAGTATTTAAGATACAAGTGAACAACGCAAAACTAAACCCGTAATACCGATTTTACTGTAACAAGAAAGATAACTCGAAAATTACACAGGTCAAAATTTAGAGTGTTGACAGTTTTGTGAACGAACACTTCTTTCCAGAAAATAGCTATAAAATCACACTTTCTACTGAAATAATATAGATTTTAGGCAAATATACATTATCCTTAATTGACATATAAGAGTCTAACTAGAAATAAATGCCATTCTAGTCCTTTTCTTAAAATAGCTAAGTAAAATTTTCAATTGGCGATGTTGTTTGACAACAGACAGGAAGCCGACGTAACCGTGACACTCGCCGACCTTCTGTAGAAAAAGTGGCAGCTCGTGTAAATTAAAGTTGGAGTCGAGCAAACCTTACCGCAGTGAGACTTGAACACGAACCCTTAGTGTTGATAGGCAAGTGATTGATAGTAGATGGCTGCTTTAAATCCTGAACCACTGAGGTCCCTTCATGATAAGATACAATGTCAAAACTCTGATACAATTTTACGACATATGTGCCTGTATTTTTAAGTTACCGTACCTTAAGACTAAACGTGCTTTGATTATTATTTTGAATTCAGTTGAAACAAGTGAAACCATAGTCTTGTCTAGAGTTTCGATCGTATACAAATAGAATACTAACGTTTGACCTATTTCACACTGTAAAATCTGTATATGTTACCTCTTTACCCTTAAAGAAATACGAAGAACTCAAACTCACTCATTTTGCTCACTCAGGATGTTTCTCAACGATAGCCTTCATCCAAAGATAAAAAATGCAGCAAGCAATAACTAAACAGACGGATTGAATCCACAATACAATTAATATTAAATCTTTCATTGACTTCGCCTATTTCTTTTGTAGTTGAGAGGATTTTGTTTGTTCGTTTGAATGATGTTTATCGCCAGAAATTTTTCAGTTACTATTGCGTCAAATTTTTATTGTGGTAGGAAACAATAGTGCACAGAGGAAACTCCATTCCTTCAGGAAAACGGACAATCGTTGTCAGATTGAATCAGCACACCCTGCCGGCAATAAGACTCGATCACGGAACCTCAGTGATGACAGGCTACGTTATCAATAATAGATGACCTTAACCACTTGAACACCGAGTTCCCATCTAATTATTAAAGACCAATTACTTGATTTGTTAGACTTATTTTGCTGATAATTTTAAAATTGGATTTGCTGAAAGGGTGTTCGGTGTCCGTGGTTAAGAAAGTGATTCCCTTCCAAATATCATCGATATAGAAGTCGATGTCAATATATATTGTGTAAAACTTAAATATCAACCAGAAAGTGACGATATCGTATATCTCATCATTTTCCGATTCATTCTACGCATATAACATTGGTATGCTTATGTTTGGCCAACATCATAAAATGAATATGTAATATCCTAAACTCTGACAGTACAACACACATATAAATCAACGTTTCTTATTGAGTAATTTGCCTTAACTATTTTAGAACAGTGGTGGATTTATCTTAGCAACGGGAGACTATGCATAGCGACTTGACTATACGAGTTCACCAAAGTGTCCCGAATAGTACTGCACAAAAGGTTCATAATTGACGCTGCAAGAATTACCTCTTGACATGTTTTTGGTCGTCTGACGTCAACAGTTGAACATTTCCAGCAGTGGCAACAGGTTCAGGAATGACATTAACCCAAATTTAGTTAAGGCTTCTGATATATATCAGTTACTATATACCTTCAGTATTTAGTTATGTACTAAAATATTATGGATTTTTTCCGTGGGAAAAGTTTTCCTATAATTGTGTCCCCCTTGTCTGACACCTGGTGCACTTTACTTACAAGGCAACACAATAGAAAAGCAGTTCCTCTTGATGAAGTCTTGATAAAGTCCATGATAAGAAATAACCTTCAGTGTGAGATTGATACCAGATGTTTAAACACACAAGAGTCTGATTCGAGACATCAGTACATTTACTAAATGTAATGATTACCGCGAGAATAAGCACGCGATGTGTTAACATCGCTTGAAAAAAACTTTATAGCTTTTATCCATAATAACATAATTTAAAGTATATCAGTTTACTAATCCAATTCATAGTTTGTCGGAGGTGTCAACTCGAAGTGCAAACGCCTGTATAGGGCCAACAGTTTTCTGATTCAGTGTGTAGTAGGTTAAGTGGCTGGTAGTGGTATTCTTTTTTCGATTTTTCTCTTACGTCGTAATTCTCTTCCGCTAAAAATCCCCATATGTGTATGTTTCTAGTAGGAACAAAAAAATCCGAACAAAATAATTTTAGCCCTTCCCCCACCTACCCCTCCCCCGCTGCACCAATTCGGATAATCATAATACATTTGTATTTCAGAAATTATTCATTGCTGAAAATAATTGATTTATTAATGAAAATCGAAAGTTCGATAACTTACACTTCCGTTCAAGTTTACGTCAATTTTACTATGGAAAATCGCCCAATCACAATGAAAAAATATCTCGGGGAAATAATTAAAAAAGTACTTTTCTTGATCTACAATAGGAACATAAGCTGTAGCATACGCGGTAAAGTTTTGATTTGTCATGCAAAAAGCCCTCCCCAAAATACGTTGGTCCGTGTATAATAAAAGTCACACGCCTTTGAGCTCAGTTTTTTTCTTGCATTTTTTATTATGACGTATTGTACCTTTGTAGTGGTAAAATCCAACAAACAAAATTATTATATAATACGTCAATATTTTATATTATTCTTTTGTTGTGATATCCCAAATCGTCCTTGACATTTGATACGGGATTTTACATAGTTAATCAGCTACTTTAGCTTCTAAAGGGACTTGGGGCGTTGTTTTCAAAAGATCATAAATCTGCTTTCGTTACTTTCCCGTCTCGACTGCAAAGGACGTCGAAAAGACAACAATCGACTTCTAAAAGTACATTTCCGTTGTAATTTAGGTCTAAATTTACTTTATAAAATAGCCCTACTAAGATGAAAAATCCGCCGCATTTTAAAACGCTAATAACTGTGGAAAACAATTGTTGAATTATATTTACACGTTTGTGGATCTACAAATGGGAAATAAGCTGAAAAAAAGGCGGTAAGCAGTTTTCATTTGGAAGCGAACAATCCGCCGCACAGACACTGTGACTTCTTGTAGAGTATAGTTGATTCGCTAATTAAAGCGACGCGTATTCTGTTTCCTTCGGATAACAACAAATTGGTTTTTTAGGTTTTTTGTTTTGCTGTTCTATTTCCTGTGGCCAGACCAAGATCTTATGACTAAAATGAATATATATTGTAATCCTGCCAGGATTTAACTAGCAGACGAAGTTCTCTGCCAATTTCAATTACTTAGAAAATACATACAATTTAAAATACGTAAACTTGGTTACAATACATGTACTCGAATAAAAAATCCCAATACATGTATGCTAAAGTAATACAATTTTGAATTTAACTTCTTACGTTTGGGTCAGTGGAATTTCATTATATATTTATTGAGATAAAGAACTATATTGATCATAATTTATTATAACTGAATTTAAAAAGTTGATTAACAGTGCATCAGCCCAGTTAATACACTACATACCTAATATTAAAAATGAATATTTTGAGCATTTTAGGCACAAACGTTTGAAACAGATTTAAGGCTCGAAGGATTGAATATTAACAGATTTTTTTCCTCAAACATGAAAAATTGTTGTTATACCTAATATTTATAGACGTCATACGTCTACTAGTATGTGAGTCAACCATAAGGAGTTACAGATCTAATTCAAATGTCGTTACAGCTTAATGATTGTTTACTATGGCCATTAGACTTAGAAATGTTTTAAAACAAATATGTTTTCTAAATGCTTGCAGATATTGAGCTGATATTTGGTATATGAATCAACCATGATGAGCTATAGATCAAGTTCAAATAATTTCCCGGTGAAAAGAAATTATGGCCCTTGAACAGTCCAAAAATCCGTCGAATCACCCATAATACTGTGAAATAAAATACAGAATACAGAATACCAGGTCATCTATATTTAACAATAATGTACTACTCAAAATGTTGGCAAGAATCAAGGCCGATGAATGCCAACGTGAAACTAGCTCTGAAGGCCGATTATAGAATTAGAGCCTAAAGCTGTCTTATGATGCTAATGCCCACAAAGTCTAAGAATACCGCAAAGCCCACAAAAAATAAAACAAAACATGCCGCCAAAAGGCGCAGGTGAAAAAAAAGACGAAGGGTATAAAACGTATATGTTTGAACCACACCAAGTTTAATGTGATTTTGAACCATAAAAAGAAGTTATATATACGAAACGATAAACTTCCGTCTTATAAATTTACGACAGAACTATAAGTGGTAATCTATGTTTCACAGAAATCAAATTCTGGACGCGCTTATTATAAAGTATACTGATATCATTATATACAAATTTCAAAAGTGTGCTCGTGTTCGACAGCGTATTTAATATATTTAGAGAAGACAAATGTTGTCTTCACTTTTATGATCTAAGCACTCACGCATCTGTTGTAATACTAATAATTTGTTCTCTGTAATAGCTAACACATCTAAACGCAAATTGTTGCCTTACTTTCAATGCGTAATAATGTAAATAATTGAAGCAATCGATGATTTACTTCATCGTGTGAGTTCATTGCACGTCTTTGTGGAAAATCTTAGTAAGATGGATTTACTGCTGAATGTTCAATACAACATAACACATTATTTATCTATTTAACATTGGTAACTCCTTAGCTTTGCTTAGTTTTGGGCGTTTTCAAATCATAGGTTTATGTTAAAGAGATTTTTTTAAAGTTTTATTACATACATTGTAGCTACGTCTATACTATTTCAATAAACGAAAGTAGTAGCAAAGTAGAGCCATATTTGTAAACATGCAGTCTAAGTTTAAACTTGACATTCAAGGTTACATAAATATATTGATGAACGAATATCAATCTTTATTTTGTCTAAACTTATTATATTTATATTTATGGCATGGAACTACATATTTCATATCTGTTATTAACGTAATATAGTTTCGTTTGCACGGTGTTGTATCACCGTCATCATCCGAAGGCCAGATATATTCCTTAAAATAAAATTCGGTGAAATTGGAGAAATTAGTCACTTTCTACTTATTTGCTACAAGCGTTTTTTGTCATCCATTATATTTTAAATAATTTTGTACTTTATCAAGAAGTTTGTTTACATCACTAAACTTCCCTTTCACTAAAATTACAGGACGTAAGCTCTCAACGCATTTTTAAAGAGAAAACTCTAACAATAGTTTGAAATTAAATAACAATAGCTATTGTTGTACTGTGAGAAAATTGTATGTAAACAGGTTGTATGAAAGTGATAGATTTGAGCTTATGGTATGAACAATCCTATGTTTGGAAAATACATTTTGTTAATGGAAACATGTGAATGCAGAGGGTAAAGTTTGATTCCTTCTGGAATATAACCTATTACTGACTAGTGGTGATGACCTTTTCATTAGTAAAGCAACTCCCACGCTATAGTAATGGAAGAAGCAAGCAATAAGTAAACAGGTTGTATGAAAGTGATAGATTTGATCTTATGGTATGAACAATCCTATGTTTGGAAAATACATTTTGTTAATGGAAACATGTGAATGCAGAGGGTAAAGTTTGATTCCTTCTGGAATATAACCTATTACTGACTAGTGGTGATGACCTTTTCATTAGTACAGCAACTCCCACGCTATAGTAATGGAAGAAGCAAGCAATAAGACCCGGTTTAACACCTTTTTTTAAATCCATGTACTTAATCAGGACCATTCTTGTAGTTGCTTCATTTGATTGTTGGACTTTGATTGTTATGCCTTTTAAACAGTTTTCTTGGTGTTCGGTATTTTGTTATAACCTCCAAGTACATTTCCCCAGAGTCCTGTTTAAAAACAAATAAACATTTAAACCGAACAATATGTTAAGGTCTTTGCATGAGCCAACAAAGCGCCATAAATGTAGTGTCAGGATATCAACTCAGGTTAACTTTATTGATTCCGCTAGTATGTTTATGCATATTTAAGCATTTCGGGCAACATCAATCGCGCATTAAAAAAAAAATAAAATTACAATATGACCCAAACGTAAAAAAAGATATTTCATTTTTCTTATTCATCAAGCCCTTAATTTCATTTTCATAATACAACAATATTTGATAGAAAACAGAACACGGACAAAACGGATTTATTCCTAAATCCGTGTTTATAGTTACAAACATTAATTCTAAACTACAACATACCACATACATGAATATTTTAATTTAATGATTATTTGCCACAAAACTATATACAGTTGTATTATTTCCTTTCTGTTTCAATCAGTTATGCTGTAGTGGCTATATATTCCTCAGTGATACATGTTGTTTATTTTGTGCCATGCTTTACTGTGGTTTTCTAATGCATAATATAACAAAGGATAGCGGTGAATGCGACTTTTTTATTTAGTAAAGTAATTTGCCCGAAGTTAATTTTTATTACTATGTTAGTATTCTGAATCCGATGAAAAATGAATTTTGAGAAAAATTAGTGACAAAGAGGGATTGTTTAGAAACAAAACTGGGGTAAAGAGATTACATCCGTCTCATCCCACTGAAACAATTAAGGGCACATCTGTTCCACTGAAGGTGTCAGAAGAATCTAGCTCTTTTAGGGAAATCCTTGTATACAAATCTAAATTTCTTTGTTTTAA
The DNA here is from genome assembly GCA_944474755.1 of Limnoperna fortunei. Classification (NCBI taxonomy): domain Eukaryota; kingdom Metazoa; phylum Mollusca; class Bivalvia; order Mytilida; family Modiolidae; genus Limnoperna; species Limnoperna fortunei. The sequence goes on along the minus strand of OX104124.1, from coordinate 16,824,387 downwards.
AATATGAGAAATACTTAGTAATTCTCAGCGTTTCACAGAAATCAGACTCCATTTTGAAATCCTATTTATAAACCTACGCTGGGACCATAATGGGAGGGTTCCCAGTGCTCGACCCACAGAGCAGCCCAGCGCGTCCCCGGGTGGCGGATAAGGAAGACCCTCTCGTTGGGGGGGGGGGGTGTTGTCAGGTCATAATACTGAAAGCCTGACCGCGGACCGTAGTAGGTAACGTGTTTGGAGAGTGCCACGCTTCTTGCACGATAAAGACCCCTCTTGTTGATTTCAAAAAATAGTAGGCTCATTGTAGCTGCTACAAAAAGCTAAATTTTCCGCCCTACCCAAAACTCCATACTTTTCCAGTGGCAGTAAAAATTGTATTCCCTGTGACCCATCCCACCCCCATTTTCCGTTGATTTATTGTTTGTTGACTTGTTCCCGTCCTGAATATAGCTGAAATACTGCCCGCTGGACGTAAAGCAGACATCCAGCCAATCAATCAATATAAACCTACGCTTGAGACGAAATATATCACTCGAAACCCAATATTTATTTAATTTTTTGGGTATATCAACGGAATCAAACCATATTCACAAACAAAAATGCGATTGTTGTTGTTTTTAAATATTTATCAGTCAAGTGTTCTTTATTATTATTATTTTGTTTACTACGTATGTAAAACTTCAAAAATACTGCAATATTCTATATTATCTGGAATATTGACCTGTAGATAGATAATTTAAACATGTTTTTATTATTTAATGGGCATCTCCATATATAATAATATATAAGGGCAAACGTACGCGATAAGTAACGGGATGAAACAAGTCAATTAAGACACGATTTTCTATGAAACCTTAATCGTATAGCCGAGGTTTAATCTTTCTCCTGTTGTTGTGTTTTTGTGTTCTGTGTTTGTTTTTGTTTTTTGTCCACGGGCCTTGTATTAGTGTTTTGGACTGCGAGGTTCACTTGAATTTTTGGCCTGTCTTTGTCACTCCATCATGCATTTGCACTTGTATTCTACAAGGTCATGTAAAGAAAAGGAATTGCATAATTAAAATGTATTATTATATTTAATACGCTCCGGTTTGTTTGCAGTGAAAATGTGTTTGTCTATAAGACTACAATGAAACTAGATTTGCATCCCACTTTCGTACTATCAATTGTGATTGAACCGCTAAATAACTTTCTAAGTCCATTGGCTGTGTGCCGGAAAGCCAACATTCTGAAAGATCAATGAACATTGTAGTCTCTCATTAGTAAGGATTAAGGGGTCCCCTTACAGGGTAATTAATTAACTGTAAAGGTAAAATTGTGTAATATTGTACTGTGGCAAATGAATTATATTGAGTGATAGTGTTTTTATATTAGCATTGTGAATTTATAAATTATGTCTTCAGTCACTTAATACCTAACAAAACTATACATTCTTTAAAACAGATTTTAAGAAATATTCAGTATTAAAATACCTTAAGAAATAAATAGATATATTTTCAAAGAATATATTTTAAAAGTATTTTGTTTATTATTTTATTTTATCATTATAAATACATTCATTTATAGAAAAATATAACAAACATGTAACAATAAGAAACACTACAATTAAAATTAAAATTATGAACACAGTACAAATAATTCAGCACAGCTAAAGTGTATCAAGTTTTTATCCCAGATGCAGCAGTTGTGAAACGGCATCCACATGGTCTATGAGTCAATGACGTTTGCAGTATAGGCGAAAAATCTGTGTAAGTTTGTTTGCTCTTCCCAGGTAGTAGGGAAATACAACTCGATACATAGTACCTTCAAGCTGGATGTTGATGCTGTAGATCTGGTTGAAAAGTAATGGGCATGTGTAGAAGGTCCCGTCACAGAAGATGCAGCCTGAACCAGAAAAAAATGAGTAAGCTTTTCTGACGATGCGAAGACGTTGATGCCTTGTCTTTGTGTGCTGTTGTCGAATAGTATGAATCGGTCTCCGGTTGTAGTCATATTCAACTTGGCATCAAGCTAGATGTTTGTAATGGTGGTAGGTAAATTGGTTGTCTGCTTGCTTCGGGCTCTGTACAATATTGATTTTGCACAGTTGAATGTCGGTAACTTTTCCACAACTTCTCTCGAATGGTCGTCCTACTCGTCATCTCTAAGCTTTGACGTCTCTTCCGGGTAGATAGCTGGAATTGTTCTTACATCTTCCTGGCATTTGGTCGATAACAGGTGCATGATGTCTTCGGCTACAATTTTTCTTGGTCTGCAAGGTGACTGTGTTGGTGTTATCCTAGTCCAGTAAGAGTGTCGTTCTTAGTGTCGATAGTGGCTGGCTGAGTATGCTGGTGAATTACACTTTTAGTAAGTTCTTTCACCATGGGTAGTTTTTACCCGGAAAAGATAACATGGAAGGCTAAGTTGTTAGCTCATAGTTTGTTGGGTATGTACTTGAAGTTTAACTGGGTTATAACCATAATTTACTTTGAATAGTGCTAAAAGTATCCAGTTGATATTGAAAAGTATTTATACCCGGAAACCAAATCTTGTTTTGTTCAAAATGTACGTTACAGTTCTTCTTTTTTAACTAAAATATTTAGGTATTTATTATTTTATTTACTTGAATAACATAGTTATAATAAGTTTTAAATACATTTAAAATTCCTATTCTTTACAATTAATATATTTTACCCAATTTCGCCTTTTCTGTTACAATAACTGTTAATTTGTATGAATATGCATATTTCAATCAGAACAATAATTAACACCCTTTGTTGTACCCCTCTTTTATCCAGTGCAATAACAATACATAATTATGTGATTTTTAAAATGTTGGCATTCTGGGAACACACCAGTTCATTTTAGCTGTGTAAGTAGTGCTATTGGATTCTAGCAACTTTGCAGTTTTCCTCGTTACATTTATGCTGACGCGTTTGCACAATTTTGCTATGAATTAGTTACGGAAATAGCACAAACAATAACAACTTTCTGTCACAGGACGGACGGGTGGATGCAGTCATTCAGTATATCGATGATTTTGAAATATATTAGTCTTCGTTAAATTAACAATTTTAATACAAAAAACAAACAAACACAAAACAAATCAGTGTTGAAACACAATAATTACAACTACAAAATACAAATGTTCAAAATGTCCCAATAAGCCGCTATTCAATTCCGGTTAAAATGGATCCATTAAATTCTATGACGAACTTTCAAAGAATTTAATATGTTAGTACTTTCTTCGACAACATTATACTTGTCTGGTTTCAAATACAGTTCAGCGGTACATGTACAGCGTAGTTAGTTTTCTGTTTCACTCCATACAGTACGACAAATATCCATACTAGGCTAGAACCTGATTAAGTAATTGTACAATAACTTTACGACCATTATCAAGTGTCACATTGGCTGCTGAAATATTTATACAAAAATATGAACTTTAGTAATTCACGTTCAATTACTGAACAGTATATATTTGGTTATGCTGCTTATTACAAGTTTCATGTGAAACAAATGTTTGTTGTGTAACAAAATATAACTGACCATATTTGCATAATGCCACGTACAAACAAAAATGCATTAACGCTTGTACTAAATCCCCGCGTACATTTGATTTTTACTCAATTTTTCACGTACATTCGACATGTACAATACGTAATTAATATTTAATGCTAATAACGTCTCATGCACGTACGTATTATCCGCACAGTAGTTACATTCATATAATTGTACACAGAAATTAATATATTGGTAAGCATAATTCATAATTTACTGTTCAACAAAAACGATATTTAAAGGCGAACTTAACTGTACAGTTTAATAGAAAAGTTTGTCAGCAGAACTATGAGAGTTTTAGAATATCGTTCAAAACATATGCAATAATTTTAAATAAAATAAATAATAAACACTTACCTCAGAATTAATGCACATTTGCAAAACATAGGATTACATTTCAATCGAAACACAATTCAAAACTATATACAACAGGTGCGACATCCTTCCACCTAGAAAGCATGAGCTGAACTGATTAGGAATCTGGTGTTCCTAAATAGGTGTGTTACCTGTTTGAAAAACTCGTTTGTTTGGCTACTCTTATTTATAGATAGCCAACAGGTAAAGTACATATTAGGGCAACAACTATTCAATGCTGCAAATTACACCGCGAAACTGTACTAAGGCCAAAGTAATATATATATATATATATATATATATATATATATACACGTCTACAAATTAAGCCCAACACTGTTAAAATTGGATTTTTAACATTGTCAAATTTTGTTTACCCTCAGCGGGATTCGAACTCACACCGTTGTGACACTGTGGCACCAATTCGCCTGCACTATGTCCAGCGGTCTAGACCCCTCGGCCGAATCCGCTATATAAAAATATAGCTTCATTAACCGGGGTGAATCGTAGACATAGACATAGTACGTGTGACGATGGAATAATACACAAGTTGTAAAAGCGTTTTCATGACTTTCTTACCAAATTACCTGATTTGGTTGTCCCTTTCTCATTGGTAAGATATAGCCAAGAAATAGTCACACCGACACACAGTAAAAGAATATCTTACCAGAAAAAACAATACTGATTACCAAATATAAGTATGAAACCAGCGCATCCCATAAAAACGGATAAACTTGTAATCATCTCTGCACCAAATGCTGTTTGAAAGTTTGCTGTTTGAAAGTTACCTGTGTATTTGTACTTAAAAGAAAACTATGAAAACAATTAAAATTATCAAAAAACTCTACATGGCTCATTAATTATTCACGTATAGTCTAGAATTTGTAAATGAACTACTTTAGAAGCTTTTGAATTTTTCAAAGATGTGCATTAAATATATTATATTGTTTAATACCGATGGAACAATATACAATTAATATTAAAACTGAAAACAAAATACCAAACATTAAGGAAACTGTGCAAAAGGCAACACACAAATCATTTTTCAAGAAAGAACCAACACACAAGAAATGGTGGGTTAAAGCCATGAGGAAGTCAGAGGAAAGAGAGATTTATTTTATAAATATATGGCGTGTTTATTTATGCCATAAACGTGCGCGATTTCTGCATGGGGTTTACGTTTAAAAAATAACTCTCTCATTTCAACTAGGTAAGAATCTACGTGTATTCAAGATCCCTAATCTTCCTGTCAATTCGAAATGTAATAAATTGGATTATTTTTAGATTTTATGTAATCGTGTATTTAACCAGCAACAACAAACTAAGATTGAACCCCGAAAGGATTGCCCTTTTTCTCAAAGCATATTACATTGTACCTCGATTGTGTGTGTCAACAATCTACATTGTATGACCTTACAATCCTCGTTTTATTGGCAATATCAAATGAGATCTATTATAAACATAGCTATCCTATAAAATATTTAATCAGTTTATTACTGTTATCTCTGTAATTAAGTTTACAGAGTTGCACCCAACTGTAGAATTGACATTACGAATCGACATATCCAAACTGTTCCACTGTCGAATTGTTGATGGTAGGAACGATTCGTCAGTCAGAACAGTCTACAATAGGGGTCATAATGTTATTACCGTTACGCAAGGGATACACCGAAGTGATTTGTATAGTTGGTTTTATTATAATACATAGTTGTGATTGTTCAGAGCTTTATTATATTTTATAAAACCTTTGTAGCTTTCTACGTTTCAAACGCTTGGCTAAAGACTCCCTCCCAGCATAAATATTAGTTGTATTAGTAAAACATGGTAGGCCTGTGAGAATTCGAGCAGCCTCTAGCTGCAGTTGCTCGAGTTTATTACAGTAACCCATACCAACTTCACAGGCATACTCGAAAAGTGATCTTATAAAGAGTAAATACAATTTCTCTATATTTTTCGATTAAGTTTGTATTAAGTTTCTTTAGGACATTTAGGTGCCTTGAAACACTACATATAATATTTTTAATATGTATGTTCCACTTAGCATCACTGCTAAAAGTGACTCCTAGAGGTTTATGAAAAATAGTAACTGGAATATCTATGTTATTTAATGAAAACCTGATTTCTGGCTGTGATATTTAAAAAAATAACATATTTTCTGTTTTTACAGAGTTTAACAACATCAATTATTTTCTTGACCAATCGTTCAGCTCTCAAAGATCGTGATCAAAAACAGGTTGCATCTGTGAAACGTCCCGACTAGAGTAGTTGAACGCCTTATCGTCAGCAAAACGTCAGAGAGAAACAAAATTTTCGGCAATATCAATAATAAAAATAATAAAAAGTGATGGACCTAGAACCGCCTTGAGGAACACCAGCATTCCCTTTACAAAGCGCCGAAGATGATTGCTTTATAACTTCTCTCTGCCGCCTATTTTTTGAACAGTTTTTAAACCACTCTAAAAATATTCCATTCACACCATACGATTTCAGTTTATATAATAACCCTTTATGCCAAACCGTATCGAATGCTTTAGAAAAATTACAAAAAAACAAATCAATTGATTTCCTTTTTCTCGAGTGAATTTAAAATACAATTGTATACAACTGATGAACTGTGGAACAGTTACGAAGAAAACCTGACTGATATTTATATATTAGATTATTTCATTGCATGTAGTTAAAAACAAATTTATACATCACACGTTCCATTATTTTCCCTACGCAGCTAATGAGTGATATTGGCCTATTATTAGATGGTATGGAACTGCCGCCCTTTTTGAATATTTCAATAACTAGATGGATATTTGCATTGATGCAGAGATTTATTAAAAATCAATTAAAGTGAAATTGCTATTTTTTCAGGGTACACATTTTTAGCATTATGACTTATTATGTCTGGCTGTCTGGCCTTGATGCTTTATTAGATTCTAAGATTTTTATTATATCAAAAATTTATTCTTTACTGATTGATACAAATATTGTTTAAAATTATATTTGTCTTAAGTTCAAAATCCGGGAGAATAACATGTTCATCCTTTATTGAGTAAATTTGCCTAAAGTGCGTATTCAATAGCCTTCGTCGTCACCATAGACAACACCTCCCAAACTATGATCTTGATATATATTTTGAAGTGGGGGTATACTAGAAAAGCCTTTATTTGATTTTATTAGCATTTTATAATTTTCCAGTATGTTTTTGATTTTCTAGCATTACCCAATATTATATTATCAACGTTCTTTTCAAAATTTTCTTTTGCAGATTTTTATTTTTTTTTTCTTATTTCTTTGTTTTTTATACTTTGGAAGGTCCGCTCCTATTTAGGTTTTAAATACTGTTTTTTTCTAAATCGATCTCTTCTACGGATTTTTCTCCTAAGTTCATTGTTGAACTATATCTTGTCATTATTTCTTATGTTAACCTTTTTAGTTGTAATGTTTTCCCTGGCGATTTCAATAAACATATTGGTACATATGCTGCACAATTCATTCACGTCATGATCAGAAAAAAGTACTATCAAATTTTTAGATGTCATTTTTTAAAAAATTTTTGCAATATCATTCTTTTTTTTTTCATATAACCATATTTCCCGTTGAAATGAATTTGATATATATCTAGAACAATCTAAAAAATAGTATTGTTGCATCATGATTACTTACGTCAGCATGTACTTTGAAATCTTAAGAAAATAAATACTGAAATGAGTCACTTATAATAATTTTGTCAAGTAATGTACTACTGTGATCTGTCACCCGAGTGGGCTTATCGATTATATTCGTTAAATTGAATAAGTTCATTGTTTCAATTAATGTATTATTGTGAGCATCAAATAAATCAGAAGTAAACTCACCCGTAATCAAAATGTTTTCATTAATCTCATAGCCTAACCCTGTTGCATGATTAAATGGTGTCCAGTAGTCATTATCCGTCCATACTGGTATATAAGTACAACATATTAAAAATATTTTACCTTTACCTTTAATTTCTACCCAAAGCGATTCGTCGGTTTGGTTTTCGAGTACACCTTTCCGAGTAATTGAAAAAATCTTCCTTGACATAGATAAGTAAGCCACCACCATATTTATTGCGATCCTTACGAATTATAGTTTTTGAAAATAAATAAAGATGCAAGTCTTCATTACTTAAAACTGAATCTAGATGGGTTTCAGGTATAGTAACTCTATCAAACTTCTCCGTGAAATTTTCAGAAAGGGGAGTTTGTTTCTTATACTACATATATTTAACACATATTGAGATTGAATTCTCTGATATATTAGCTAACAGATTATTTATATTATTTACTGTGGGACCAGGATTTTTTTAACATTTCCAATAACAAGGACTGGTAACGTAAGACAAATAATAGAAAAAAAAGCATTTACATTTGGATTTACACTTTAAAGAAGGGAGAGGGGGACGACGAGTAATGAGCAATTTAAATTGGTGAGTAGTATACATGTATCTTTGTATGAACGTACATGTACATGATAATTGACTTTGACGAACGGGTGCAGTGTACACGTAAATGAAATAGGCCAATGGGTGCCCTATGTATTTTCATGAAATTATCCATTGGGTTTCAGTATAATAATGGTGTTCAATGGGCAGCCTAACACGAAACAAAGAGTAGAATCACACAAATCATCACTTGAAGAGAACAAAAAGGAGAAATAAGATCTACAAAAAATGGTTAGATGAGAACATGGTATGGAATCGTTTAGAAAAAAATGAGGATAGAGAAAACAAAATCTAACGACAGTTTTACAGTATCTGCATACAGAAACAAATATAAAGTAAATGTTGAAAAAGCTTAAAACCTTGAATATAAAGAAAATGTCTTTGCTTACAGGAAAACAGAACAGAAGCAATGAGAGGTAAAATAACCCGAATGCAAAGTTTGACAATTTTAGGTTTTGGAAGAAAATGGGAATTAATTATTATTATATATAAGTATGTACATTTTTTGTATATATTAGTTACAGTGTTCGGTGGATGAAGAGCATTAATATGAATGGATGATAACCTATGGCTATATTCTATGTGATTTACATCAACAACAAGAATAATAATAAAAACTTAAAATAAAACAATAAAAAAAAACAGTAATGATAATAATAATAATAGGAGTGATAGTGAAACTACTAATTATTATTTTATACACACGTTTTAATACATATAAATAAACCACATATACATACATATAGCGAATCATGCTGCAGGTTCAGAAATATTTGCAAAAATGTTTTTTATAGGTTTTCTGTAACCTGTTATCAATGACACTAATACTAATGGACTGACTGGTGTCTTTCAAGTGATACTTAAAAAAGGGGATCATTGAAAGAGATTCTCGTCATCTACATTATATTAAAGTAAAGGTTATGGCTTAATCTAAAGCAATACAATATTAATAACAGACACAAAGAGGCAAATCTGATTATAACATACCATGTGTTATATTAAGATAATTTGAAGGTTATATTACGTTTGTTGCATTTATGGTCTGACTTAACAACAGAAATAGGTATATACAAAGAAGGATTTCCACTGAACCAAATGATAGAAATCACGTCTTGACATTTAAAGCGTATCTTCTCATTGGTAGATTTTGTTTACATTTAAACTGACCAGTTTTATGACATTAAATAATCCTATTAATACAACAATAGTAGGATTATACATCGAGGCAGTTTTGTTCAATGTATACAAATTCAATGTACATAAATATGGACAAATATCATCTAAAAGACATTGGGGTTTTTATATTACAAACATGCGTTTTAATACAATAATTTTAGATGATACTTTCTTGTTGATCAGAATTTAAGATATAACCAACATTATGAGCAGGGATTCCTTGATTAGTTGAAGTAGCATATACTATTATTGAATGCGTGGTTAGCACCACATTTAGGCGAGATAACTCTAATTCAAACAGTATGTCACTATCTTATAACTCATAATTATAGTTTGTATTGAAGTTTCAGAGTTCATCAAACTACGAAACTAAAGAGAAGCCATTTTTTGTACTTTTATAGCATAAGAACTACACGTACTTGATTTTCGTTGTTAAAAGGGATTTACCAAACTGGGAGGGATAGTTGCCACTAGGATGGGTAGAAGATTATCAAAACTACAAGGGTAAAATGTGATCAAGGCGAAATACTTATATACAAGTATATATAGGGTTACCTAATCTAATTACTGTTCATAGTATTAAATATGTACCTCTATAGATTTATTTGTTTTCTTAATCGCGATCAAGAGTTCAGTGGTTCCCACTCGGAGATCTTTCAATGTTTACTATGTCGTCAAAGTTGTAAATAAGCTTTTTGCGGCTGGTTTTAGACTTCATTGAGAATAGACGCCCATCATCTAACATCTGTATTTGATAGAATGGAAATATAGGGAATAACAAAAAACGTTCTAACGGTCATTTTGGAAAAAACACATGACTAAATATGTTTTAAAGAAACGCAACTACTCTTGTCTGTTGACAATAAATGCACATATCGTCATGTCGAGTAGGTGATTGATGAACCAGTTATGCTAACGTAAATTATTGATTAATTCAATAAACAAGCTGCAGTTACTGGAACATATACGTTAACGATTTTATCCATCGTTCATCGTGCGTTTATTGTTCGAACACTGTGATTGCGGGTTCGATTTTCACTACAGGCAGTGTGTATTCGACTCCAATCTTAATTGACAATGATTGCCAGTTTTCCTACCGAAGATCGGGGGTTCTCTCCGGGTACTCCGGCTTCCTCCCCCAATAAAAACTGCACCCATGATATAGTTGAAAAATGGCTGAAAGTGGCGTTAAACGTCATTCAAACAAACAAACAAAAACCTGTTGGTTATGCATGCACGTATCATTCCTTACATGGGACACACCAAATAAATTATTATGTTCACCTGAATTTTTGTATAACGCTTTCAAGTGGCAAGGTAAGAAAAATCGATTAACAGTTCTGTGTTATAATTTCGTGGGAACTGCTGAATGGATTTCATGCCTAATGGGTATTTTATGTATTGCTCAAAATGCAATGGTAACATGAAGCCTAGCTGAAAGTATTTTAAGGTTCCAGGCATAATTTACTGTGCCAGTTACTTGTTTCCTGTACTAAAGATTATTGGTGTTCTTTCCAAAATTGATTTTGAATGAATATTTATTTATACTGTTATATGAAAATTTACGATTTCATATTAAAATTTCAGTGTAGTGTCTGTTGAAAATTTTCCAAAATCCTGTTGCGTTTTAAGTAAATGCATGATTATTAAAATGTGCTCCAAAGTAATGACTGACTATGATACCAATAGAACTCGCCATTTATGTTTGCCAACAGGATAATTGGCTTTATTTAAAATTTTCCATGACAAATAGGATTATTAAAACTGTTTCGTCCCAGTCAAGGGAGCTCGTTAGGTGGCTTATGGCCACCACGAAAGTTTTAATTCTAGCATTTGAATAAAAAGATTTGATACCGTTGTGAATTAACAAAACATATTATTAAAAACATACCCCATTAATGATGCATGATGCCAAAGATTCTCAGCCACTAGTAATTCTAGTGGTTAAATCTGTTTAATATATAATTTGGGTCACAAGTACCGGCTGAAATGTAAATAATTTTCTGTATTTATTTACCTAAAAAAGGGGCATACTGTGAACTGGCTTTTTCCTAGTCGTTGACTTTGGTTTGTCAAAAACCATAGCGGATAGTGGCTCGGCATAAATATTTTGCCCTCTTGGCTTATGGCATGATTGTGCAAGCCAGCTCTGATGGAACATCAGTCAGTTCTAGGTTTTTATAGTGGGCTATTTGAAAATAACAACAACTGTATGGCTACATGTTCCAGTTATTCTATGAAATAGTAAACTACATGTAAATAGAACAGTAGAGGTTTATTTTTTAATCAAATGATAAAATAAATAACTATACAGTTTTGGTGGAACAGTGTATGAATTTAATGCATATCCAAATGTAATATAAATTAAATATCAAGTTAAAGAATACAAATTCTATTCATTAAAGCTAACAATTTTTACTCATGTCATTGAAGTATTGAAGAAAAATACTTTCAAATTTTTGTTTAAAATTATCACAACTCATTTATCAAATTGAAGTCTTGCATACGATCATGGCACTTCACTTGGGACTACAAATGCATTTTAAACTGGGGACCGCCTTTTAATATGATCTAAGCAATTCAAATTATAATTTATAGCCCTTGTTAAATTAAGAACAAATAAACAACAACAGACTATATCAAATTCCCGTTCGACCATATTAAGTTCATATAGACATCGCACTTGCACCTCGATTATTTACCAGCATTTGCCAAGTCTCCTTAAAGATAAAATAAACATTGAAAAAAAAGTACATATTCGCTTGCAAAAAATTGAAAACCACGCTCTTTTGCTCGTTTGGTCACCTCGACACCTTTAAAATAATCAATAGAGAGGTCATTTGGAATGACTGATACATTTAAATCTCGCCATGTTTACTTTTAAATGTCCGACCTGCGTCATTGTCAAGGACGTAACTAAGAGTGCGTAGCTAAGACAATGAAACTGGATCGATGTATTAACGTCTCTGTTATCTAGTTTATTTTTACAACCCATTTAGCTGCGCGTACATGACGCATTTTCAAACACCTGTCGTATACATAAACTAATTAAGCCATTTTATGCGTTATTTTACTATTTTTAATTAATATTAAAATTTTAAGCACGTGTCATTGGAATGCAAAATGAATGGACAGTCTTATTTAATCAAAGAGCCATAGGCGTGAAAAATAAAATAAGTTAAAATAATATAATTATGCCTGCAATAGCTAGAAGGGTGTGTCTGACTTTGTCCCTTTTGACACCAAGTTGAGTGGGCGGGTTTTTCATCAAGTTCTCCGGCTTCCTACGCCATTAGAAATTTGACGAATTGCGGTAAAATTGCTAAGGGTGGCATATAGCTTCAAACAGGAGATAATTAAAAACGTTAACTTACAGTAAACTTTAGTACATGTAATTTGAGTTTTACGTGCATTGAAAGAGCGTTTATCTGTTAAAAGACATTGTGACGACTGGAATCGTTTCAAAATGTAATTTGCGTTGCGTTTTGTTGATTCTGAGGTAATTACAATTGTTACACATTTCAATTTGCGTCTCAAATGAATCATTATTAAGTACATTATTATTATGTTATTTTGTCAACAGAGATGTTTATCTAAGTAAATTTTGTTATATATGATTAGGTATTGTTTCGCGACAGTCCTTGTACAGTGAAAACAAATGGCGCACTCAATTCAAATTCAAGTTTCTCAGGTATTTGTCAAGGGTCGGCGATTTTTTCTGTTAGTCTTTGTAAATATTTTAAAGCTTTTGATTTTAAATAAAGTTGAATATATTTCAACAATAGAGAATAATTAACCTTCATAATGCAACCAACAAGTTTTTCGATATTTAAACCAATGAGAAAAAAAGTTTTGTTACAAGGCACACCTTTAAATTTATAACTGCAAAAGTATTTATTACAGTGCAAAGTTGGTGAATCTGAATTCTTGTTCTAGATGATTGTGCAACATTACCTGTTTCTTAGTTAACTAAATTTGTCATTCTTTCCAATTGGTATCTTAGCTTCCCGCTGTGATGTACACTAATTTACCATCTGATAGGTATAAAAAATCAGTAGATGTAGATCAGAAAACCAAAATAATTTTTAAAAACAAACCTAAACAAAAAAGTGAGTACAATTTATTAGTTTAACATTGAAAACTTTAATAAACGTATATAAGCAAAGTTAACGGGCTTTTTAAATTTTAAAATAGGTGCCAGTAATGTTATTAATCATTTCAGTTGAATAAAAATATACTATAACAGAACATATTAATATTCAGTTGATTGATTGATTGACGTGTCTTCTATCCATCAAGCAATATTTCAGCTTTATCCAGCTTTATATTCGAATTACATACAAAGTACACATTTAATGATAGGGAATTAAGATTTATGTTGAAGCAATTTTACCTTCAGCACAAAATAGGCCAGTATATCTTTTGACACGCATACATCGAAAGAAAAAGTTCAATATTAAAGAAAACCAACAATATTATTTTTTGTAAATGACAGACGGATTCAAGTAAGGTAAGGAATCAATGATATATGTAGGAAGTTCCTGCACAAGAAAAACGTGTTTGCGATCTCAAGTGTCTATCATTTAAATGACTGGCGAATACGTATATTAAACATGTAGAGGTCATAGTAATGTTCTTAGTCAATAAGGTTCAATTAAAAAACAGCCTTGTATATGAATGCTAAAGTTTACGAAAATGATTGGGACCCGTTATCAGTAACAAGTTAATGCAAAATATTGTAATATTTTGAGTGGTATAAACTAGATGTTTAAATAAAAGTCGCTGTCATATTTCGCAATTAAAATGTGTCAAATATAAAATATTAAACACAATTGATTGGGATCATGTATTTTATTAATTTGTGATATTATGTGGGTTTTATTGTTTTACTCTCCTTTTTATGTATACATGCCTGTTAATATTTTTATATGAGATAACGTTTTAGTGCTAAAGCAGGGGTATTCCATGGCTTTAAATAGACAGTCGAATTATTCAAATGTTATTATTTTCACGTACGGAATATAGCTGAAATATTGCTTGCTGGACGTAAAACAACAATCAATCAAATAATGAGTTTCATTGTGACTTAAAATATTACAATATAATCAAATCACTACTATTTACATCAAAGCGTTATGCTTAGAACATACGTAGATTGTTCTCAGTTCTCGGCGATATCCCCAGGTGGTGGGAAGAAAAAGCCTTCTCCCCTTGGTCCAAAACACTAGTCGTGTTTGGAGTGTGCAAAGCTTAATGGCAACTTTTGTAGATTTCAAAAATAATTAGGCTCAATGTAGCGGCTACAAAAGGCTTAATTATTCGTCCCTACCAAATACACCAAACGTTTTTCAGTGGCAGTCAAAATTGCTGTTCAGCTTGTTCTATCCTATTTTCCAATTGATTTATTGTTTGATTACTAGTTCCCATCATGAATATAGCTGAAATATTGCTCGTTCGAAGTTAAACAAACATTCAATCAATTAATCTATCAATCAATCAACAGGTTATGCTAAAAGTACGCTATTGTGCGCTTAGAAGAATGATCGTTGCTTTCGTCATGTTAAATATGCAATTTGTTGGTGTCATTTATGAAAAATCGTGGTTAGTAGAAGGCATCAGATATACGAGCTGCCATTTTCCATATTTGTTTACTGATTCGACTACTATCAAATAAAGGCTGCTTTTAGTTCTATTCAAGGAGGTGTTCTGCAAAGGTGATTAATTTTTCTCCTGGTTTAATATTATCTTAAATTGATGAATTTTATTATAAAACAGAACGCGAGACTAATATTTCTTACTCATGATGGAATGATTGCAAATACTGATAAATATTGGAGTGTTGCAGTAAATATTATTGTTTTCAATTAAATAATTGGTATTATTAAGGAGTTGGCATGGCTTTGATGTTCAGATATCAGAAATTTAAAGTTCCCCCATTGAACACGCATTGTGCAGAGGTTGTACAAATGAAACGATATTATAAACACTAAACTAACAATTTATGTTATGTTTATGGGTACAATTACTTAGAACATACCACCGATTAGATAAAAAATAAAACAAACAAATTCGCGTTACGACCTAAATTATTATTAATCTATTTATCATCATCAAACAATGATATGATTAAAATATTTGAGAAAGAACATTCCATCATCATAATTCATAAAGTTATAATTCAGAACTTTGAACTATTCTCGCGTTTTCGTGTTATTTATTCATGATATCCAAAAACTAAATGTACATGAATATTGAACTCATTCAGAGAGTCATGCCGAAAAGAATATTGATTGATTGATTGATTGATTGATTGGATGTCTGCTTTACGTCCAATTTTGGGTAGGGGCGGAAAATTTAGCCTTTTGTAGCGGCTACAATGAGCCTACTCTTTTTCGAAATCTACAAAAGTGGTCTTTATCGTGCAAGGAGCGTGGCACTCTCCAAACACGTTACCCACTACGGTCCGCGGCCGAAAAGAATATGTGACTTGTTATTCATACATGTGTCACCTGATAAAGAATTTTATCAAAACTATTATATTTGAAAAGCCATCTTGCAAGTTTTAGACCTAATTTTTATATACTAGACAATAAGTTAATTAGATTGCATAAATTCTGCGAATGTATTTTTGAAAATGTGTTTCCTCCATTCTTTCTTTAATATGTGTTAGATGTAATCCTGTTACTTGAATGTCCATGCAGTTCATGAGAAAAATTGAGATGGATGAATATTGAGAGGGGGTCAAAAACTAAGTCGTTCTGCGTATTATTAGGAGTCATTTAACTGCTGTTAAAGCTGCACAAGCTTTGATCCAGTCTGGACAAATGCACAAAACTGTTATACTGCAATATTTTACGTTTAAACGCAATACAAATATGTTTTCCAACAAAGTGGCCCGAATAAGCTTCCGTAGAAGAGGTTTGCAGCATTTATAAAAAAAATATAGCAATTTGGCAACTTTAAAATTAGATATTAAACATTTTCATTTTATTATTTAGTTTTTGTTTGTTTGTTTGAATGGTGTTTTAACGCCACTTTCAGCAATTTTTCAGCTATTTCATGGCGTCCAGTTTTTATTGGGGGAGGAAGCCGGAGTACCCGGAGAGAACCCCCGACCTGCGGTAGGAAAACTGGCAATCCTTGTCAATTAAGATTGGAGTCGAGTACACCCTGCCTGCAGTGAGAATCGAACCCGCAATCTCAGTGTTGACAGACCACGTGATCAATAGTAGACGAACTACCTTGACCACTCGGCCACCGAGGCCCCGATTTTATTATTTAGTCAATACTAAACGCCTTTATTTATCTAAAACGGGACATATGTAAAAGACCCACATTAAAGCTATATAGTTGGGTATTTTATAGTTTAATGTGTTTGTCTTTGACACATTTTACATTTATATTTTATAAACGTCAGCTGTTTAAATCTACACTATTCAAAGACATGTAACAACAAAATGAAAAGAAAATTTTTTTGTTTAACTGATATCCATACTGAATTTTCAAATATGCCAACGATGGGAAAGAACTATCACACACAAAGTTACTATAATGTTAGCCCGACCACGTTACGATGCAGTTATTATAACTGAGGAAGTTAAACAGGTTTAGAACTTTATACTGTTCTAGTCTTTGGGTGTTATTTAATTATGACATGCCGAACTAAACGATTATGTGTGAGATTACAAGCCTGCCGAACTCATTTACTTGTTTTGTGCCAGAAAGAGATCGTTATTAAATAGTAAACAAGCATATATCACTTAGAAAATATTGTTCTCTACCTTAAAATTAAAGGCTAATTGGTTTATTATGTCTCCAAAAGAAATTTTTGGATACATATTGTTTTTGTTCGGTGTTTTACAATTATGTCTCTCAAACTAAGTTTTGGGAGACATATTGTTTTGTGCGGTGTTTTATTATTATTCTTCTTTCTTCTTTTTTTTCTTTCCGTTCAATCTTGTCCACACAGTTTCTCTGAGATGCAAAGTCCAATCAATATGAAACTTGGGAACATGTTAATGATGACTTGAAGTTTTGCAATCCACTTTTTGGAATTTTCAAAATGGCCGCCATTTTAAAATGACTGCTGCTTCAATGGAAACGAGAGTCGTTATATAAAACATTGCATTAGCTTGGTAAAAATGTATATTTTGGGGGTTTTCAACATGCTGAACATTATAGTTGCAATGGGGGTTCGTTTGGGAGACATTCTGTGTTCAACACAATCAGCACTAGTGTATTCTTTTTCTTCTTCTTATTTTTCTTTCCTCTCAATCTTGTCCTCCCCAGTTTCCCTGAGATGCAATGTCCAATCAATATGAAACTTTGGGAACACGTTAAGAGTGACATAAAGTTTTGCAATCCACTTCTAGAATTTTTTTAATGGCTGCTTTTTCTATGGAAACGGGAGTTATTATATAGGACATTGCATTATCTTGGTAAAAAATTATATTTGGGGGGCTTCAACATGCTCCAGATAATAGTGGCAATGGGGGTTTGTTTGGGATACATTTTGTGCTGGCATCCCAACACAATTATTACAAGTAATTTTTCTTCTTTCTTTTTTCTTTCCGTTCAGTCTTTTACGCACATTTTCTCTTAGGTGCATTGTCCAATCAATATAAAAATTCGGGAACATGTTAAGGCTGACCTTAAGTTTTGCAATCCACTTTTAGAATTTCAAAATGACTGCCGTTTTCATGGAAACGAAACGGGATCATTGGCAATGGGGGTTCGTTTGGGAGAAATTCTGTGTTGGCATACCAACACAATCAGCACTAATTAAGAACTATGTTACTTCAAAAACAATAATACAAAGTTTACATTAATTATCAAACAATTAGATTTAATTAATAAGTTATTACCGAACTCAATAAATAGATATTTTTTTATAAAAAAGGGAAATCGATCTTAGAAAGGACCCTCGTACTATTTTCCTTTAAACGAAGTGTGGGAAAACAAATTGTTTTTGTTTGGATTCGTAGTGTTCTTCCTATTTTTTTCTATCTTTCCGTTTCTTCGTTTTACATTTTTGTTTTCGTCCCATCTTGTCCAATCGTTTTCTTACGGATGAGATGTTTGATTGACACAAAACGTTTTGAGTATATTAGTGCAATCAGGTTTCAATTTTTTCAAACTAAACTGGGGCTTTGTTTGCGAGACATTTGTGTTGACAGTTAAAACACAGATAATACTAGTTATTTGTATTTTTCTTTCTTACATTTTTCCTCACGCTAAACTTTTCCGCTCGTTTTCTTAGAGATGCAATATCTGATTGACAGAATTTGTTTTGAGTATGCTGGTGCCTTTCCGTTGTGCAATCAACTTAAAATCTTTGTTAAACATTGGTGTCAGCATCCAAACACATTTATAACTAGTTTATTGTTAAGTTATTTAAAATTAATTTTATGGCACATTTTACATTTATCTATAAACGATTGTTGATTACATTCGCAGTGTTTAAAACCTAATAAAGGAACGAAAATAAAAAACGATACATTTTCTTAGAAAGAAGAAGAAAAGTAATAAGAAACCGGACAAAAGATAGGTCTCCAAAACTTCGTGTCCGAGACACAAAACTAATAATAACCATGTTAGGATTCAAACACAAATGTCTCCTAAACGAGTCATTCTGAAAATCGGCGTGGAATGCATACCATTCAACACATACAGTACTTGAGATTGAAGACGCAACACTTTTATCAATCCGTCAGCGATCCGTCAGCGTTCCAAAATCCGTCACCAATCAGTTATCAATCAGACAGATAAGTCAAATCGTTCCCAATCCGTCAGATCGTTCCCAATCCGTCCATCCGTCAATTGACGGATTTGGAACGATTTGACTGATCTGACGGATTGATTTGGACTGATCGCTCCAATCCGTCCATTCAACTTCCGGTTAGTAAAATTAATATTTCGAAATGTGAAAATTCGTTTCACTCGCAAATATTAGAAGTATAAAAATGTCAACTGTATTGTCTTCATTGATCGATCGTTTTATCTAATAATAAGGCTAAAACTGGTCTAAAGTTATTAATAAAAAAAATGGAAATTCCCTCAATCTATTACTAATGCATCTTTGACGAAATATAAACATTACATAGTGTAATTTTATTAACAAAATAATTAAAACAAAGTAAATTTAAAAACGCACACACACAATGACTTTAAAAAAGCATCTCGGGTGCCAAGGCGCACGTCCGTATTTTGAAAGCGGAAAACGTCTAGTCTAAAGTTATAAATGATAAATATAAATCCCCTCCCCCCAAAATATATATATATATATATCACTATTGCATCTTTGATGGCATATAAACATCACATAGTGTCATTTTATTAAAAAAATAATTAAAAAAAGAAATGAAAAAAAAACCACACACACAATAAATTCAAAAAATATTTGACCTCGCATGCCAAGGCGTACAACTCGTATTTGTCTTCGAAAAGTTTAAAGCAAGAAACACGAAAAAGGTGAAATCGAAATCGTAACATTTTTTCACTTCGCCTTTTCGCGTTAGCATTATATGTATGTTTGAAGTTTGTTTAACACTTTTTTTCAAAAAATATATTCGTTTATATAATATGACGTCCAGTGTTTATTGGGAAGAGCTGGAGTACCCAACGAAACAGCAAAGTTTCGATAGGAAAACTGGTGCTCTTTGCAGATTTATAGGGATGTGTCGAGCACACCATCTCGCTGTAAGGATCAAACAGACAACTTGGTGATCAATAATAGGTTACTGCTACCTTAACCTCCGAGGTCGTGGTTTTTTTATTGTAAACGCTTTAAAAGATCATTTGTCGTGGTTTGATCAGTTTTTTTTCTTTGCCACAGTTCCTATGAATTCCGGTGTTACTGAATAAGATTTCTACAAAAGCGAAAACATCTATTTATATATTTTATTAACTACCCCATAGTGTCACATGAATTTACACAGAATTAAATAAAGAATAAACTTATGTACCACAGTTCCTAAAAATTCCGCTGTATAATTTACTGAATAAGATTCACGACACAAGCGAAAACATCTATTTATATATTTTATTCACTATATATCTCATTGTGTCACATGAATTTACAGATAATTAAATCTCAAATAAAGAATAAGGGGCCTCGTTGGCCGAGTGGTCAAGGTAGTTAGTCTACTATTGATCACGTGGTCTGTCAACACAGAGATTGCGGGTTCGAGTCTCACTGCAGGCAGGGTGTACTCGACTCCAATCTTAATTGACAAGGATTGCCAGTTTTCCTACCGCAGGTCGGGGGTTTTCGTCGGGTACTCCGGCTTCCTCCCCCAATAAAAACACCATTCAAACAAACAAACAAACAAACAAATAAAGAATAAACTACTGTGCCACAATTCCTAAGAATTCCTGTGTATAATACTGAATACGATTTACGACAAAAGCGAAAACATCTTTTTATATATTTTATTCACTATCTCATTGTGTCACATGAATTTACATAGAATTAAATCTCAAATAAAGATTAAACTACTAACTGCGTTTGTATATCGAAGATTATGAGTTAAAAATGCGAACATGTAAGCGTAATACGAAAATCAATTCTGCTTTCGCATTTTAGCCGTCGCAATTTGTTTATTTTACGACGTCTGTTAAAGTCATTCCATAGTTAATGATATATAAGTATAAATGGTTTCCTTTAAATTCGGAAGTACTTGAAATTAGTTGATAGGTTTAACAGAGCTGCCCAGCGATTCCTCAGCTGGCGGACATGGGATGTTCTCCCGTTTCTTTTTTTTTTGTTTTTTTAGGGGGGGGGGGGTGGTTCAGGTCATATTAAAGTTGCCGCGAACCATAGTGACATGTTTAGAAAGTGTCACGCTCCTTGCAAGAAAAAAAAGTAAATCTTACTCCCCAACCCATACCCCATATTTTTCAAAATTGCCCTTTTGTCCATCTTTCTATAATTGATTGAAGGAGCCGAGTGGTGATGTTAGTTCATCAACTATTGATCACGTGGTCTGTCAACACTGAGGTTTCGGGTTCGAATCTCACTGTAGGCAGGGTGCACTCGACTTAATTGAAAGGGAGCCAGTTTTCCTACTGGAGGACGGATGTTTTATCCGGGTACTCCGGCTTCCTCCTCAAATAAAAAATGGACGCCATGATATAGCTGAAAAATTGCTGAAAGTGGATTAAACAATGTTTAAACAAGCAAACAAATCTTATCGATTTATATTTAACTTATTCTCGTCATGAATAAAGCTGAAATACTATCGCTGAAAGAAAAGCAAACAATCAATCAATACAATAAGTTATTGTTTAAATTGAATGACACTCTTTTAAAGGGCAAGTTTTGAAATGGTCTGTTTCATCGATGTGACACTGTAATGACAATGTTAAGACCTAAACAATTTATAACGTTTTATTTAAAAAAATACTATTTCGTACTGAAACACGTGTCTATCTGTAACACATTTTTATGCTTAACTTCAGAATTCGCAGACAATTCTCCCGGAGTTATTGGGGCCTAGGTGGCTGATTGGTAAGTCATCTACTAGTTGTCACATGCCTGTCAACAGGTTGCGATTTTCAAACGACTGCAGATAGGGTGCCCCCGACTCCACTTTAATTGACAAAAGACTGTCGGTGTTTTACCTGTACTCCGGCTTTCTCCCACCCCACCCCCAATAAAAAATGGACGCCATGAAACAAATGAAACAATCCAGCGTAATTGTATGTATACTTTTTTAAACAAATTTTATTGCCTGTCCAATAAAACTTGCGACAAGAATCGCTGTATATTTTACAATACAACTTTTTGTTTAGTAAACAATGCGTTTTGATTGACAATGATTGTTTAACAGCTGAACAATTGTTATACACAACAGTTTTATAATTGTATTTAAAATGTTGTAGACTAAATAAAAAAACGCAGGCATACATTTAAGTAACTAATAATGATGTCAAAAAGAGGCCACGTTCTTCCCTAAATGTGAAATAAATATGTTACTGATTGGGGGAGTCGGGTCGGCTTAATATATGACAAAACATATACATGTAACAGGTCGCAAAAAATAAAACGGGCCGAAATCACGAGTCGCGGGAATAAAAAAAGGGAATCAATAATGGATTACGAAAAAAAAACATATACCTCTTCGTTACTGATGTGCCTTAAATAGAAGTTTTTTGAGGGTTTACAGGACTCGGTTCGCAGATATGTCCTGCTTTAAAGAAATGTGCTTAATTATATAATATAAAGAAAACAATTTCTCTTTAAATATGTTTATTTATTCATTTAGAACGAGATATTGTATTAACAATTCTTTTAAACGCATGTTTTTTCATATGGTGTGTTAAGTCCTAATTTTGATTGGTTCGTGTAGACAATGTCCCCCCAAAATATTCTGTGTATATATTCTATTTCTAAAGCATATTTAAGGCTTGTTACTATTTTTAAAGCATATTTAAGGCATGTTACTATTTATAAAGCATATTTAAGGCTTGTTTCTAAAAATAGATCCGGATATGTTACTATTTATAAAGCATATTTAAGGCTTGTTTCTAAAAATAAATCCGAATATACTCTTCCGACTCATTATTCTAAATTTAAATAAATAGAGAAAAATTCATATATAATATAATAATTAAGGACTTTTTACTCTGTCAATACGTAGTTATATGGACCTGTAGAAAAATAGTGACCTCGGACTTCGTCCTCGGTCAATATTTTCCTCCACGGTCCATATAACTACGTATTGACCTCGTAAAAAGTCCTTATTTGATAAATATTATATACAAATGACGCAGAATCCGTTTTATCTTTAAATTATTAATTTATACGAATTCGTCAATAAACTAACCGATTTGTGCATATAATTAAATGACGGATTCTGGATCGCACTGATTGGACTGATCGCTGACGGTTACCAAGGTTATGACGGATTCATAATTTTGGACGGATGTAGTCATCATCAATCAGTCAGCGATCCGTCAGCGTTCAAAATCCGTCAGCAATCAATTATCAATCAGTCAAAGTGTTGCGTTTACGGGTGCAAGTACTGTAGCTACAATAGTGTAGCTCCTTTTTTTATGGACGGAGCTACAAAGAGGTCCCATTACTCGTAATGGAGCAAAAACACTTTTGGGTTTTACACATATTTTCCGCTATTTAACCTCTGTCTTTATTTAATAAATATGTTTTCTTTCCCTCGCCGTTCATCTGATATGTCTACAATGTCTAATTAAATAATTTTAACACTTTTTCGTAATCTTGGCATTGTTGACATAATTAAAATTGTGGAGTGTAGAATTTCGGAATCGTATCGGTAAAATTTGTAATAAGGGGACATAATCATAATGCAAATGAATACAGCTGAAATCATCCGGAATTAAATTTCTTACCAAATCGATTCTGATATTATCAAAATTATGCACTTCCGGAATTCATATTTGGTCAACAATGCCATGATTACGAATAAAGTGATAAAACTAACGAATGCGGTGCTGTGGAAATATCAGTTAAACTGCAAATACATAAAAAAGTATGTATCAAACCAAGGAAACAGTGTAATTGCTTATAATATGCATAAAACCCCCGGGAGTAAATCACTTCTGGGCTGCTCCATAACGAGTAATGGAACCGCTTTGTAGCTCCGTCCATAAAAAAAGGAGCTACATTATTGTGACTATTCAACACAGGATACAAAATACATTAAACAATGTTGACATTTTTGTAGGAAGGTGGTCAAATGGCCGTTTTTACAAAATAGCGACTACCATAGAAATTGCTATAGCCATTCCATAGGTCTGAGAAATGTACTTTTTATTTGCAACATGTGAACATCTGAAAAGTTTTGTTTCGATCAGACATCACATTTCTAAGAAAACAAATTGACAAAATGAAAAAAATTGAAAAAGATAAATAATAAGAAATCGGACAAAAACAACATGTCACCCAAACTTCGTTTGGAGACTTAATAATTAAGGACATTTTCTGTAATGACTTGAAATCACATGTCTTTACTAGAACAAATTAGTTTGACCTTTATTACAATCATATTTCCCTTCGTAGTAGATAACATATAAAATCACTTTGAAAACAATAACAACATTTGAGAGAACTCCTTTAAGATAGCTAACGATCTTGTCCTAGTTTACCCCTTTAATGTGTTTTTACGTTCATAGTAGAAGAAGAATGCAACATTTAGAAGTTGACCATGACCTTGGGTTTATGATTTTGTTACGGTCAATTGTCGTAAAGTTAAATGGTAATTATTCAGTGTATCTCATCTTGTTCTTGAGATTAGTTATTTTGTCCTTAAGACAAATATTTTAGGTGAGATATCTCCCATATGATGCAGTGATATCCTTCTTGTAAAAGGGACTTCCTTCACTTAAATTAGAATTTAAAAGGTTTCAAAGCGATATTTTGTATTGTGTCAGAAAATGGTTCTCCTTACAGCGATGGACAAAAACTCCGTAGCAAAAATGTTTCTAATGTAATCACAATAGTTTATTTGACCATTTGTATTACAACACAAAAATTTCGAGATTGCGGCTAAAATACACTTTATATCATTCATGTCCATAGACACAAATGTTCGTATACTTCCAGAAGGTAAAAACCTAATAGGTTTCATTAAGTTAGTTCCTATATGTTTTCTGTTTCTTTTGTTTATTGAAATGCACTTTGTGTTTCAGTATATAGATAATGACCTAACTTCTTGTTGTTTTAATCGCAAGCTTTATGTTTAAATTCGTCCTCATTATTTATAGAAGAACATTATAGTGATTTGTGTAGAGGAAAAACAAATAGATTGGATAGTATTCACGAAACTTTGCTTCGATGTTCGGTATTTTGTTATTACCTTCATTTGTAATAGCGTGATATATTTCTCAGAACAATAAACACATTTTCGATGGTAAATAAGGTCAAGGATGGAGAAAGCTGTTTAAACGACAGACGAGACAACTACAAAACAAACAAACGGATACAAAAACATAAACCAAAATTGCGTAATAAAATCAGACTTAAAACCGGGTTGTGTTCATTTGATCAGAAGTGTAAGCAAAATGATGAGATTGCTGATGCTTTTAATCATTTCTTCTTATATTGAGTAAAGAAACTTGTTCTTTTGTTAAAGGCTTTGTTAATTTGGCGTTGATTCTCCACCTGTTATTATTTCTGAGGCACCGATAAACTTGTTGATCAGCTTTGGGGCGGGGGGACTAGTCGAGGAATAACCTTTACACAGAGAACGAGGTTTGTTTTCACTATTTAATACTATACTACCAAAGTTAAACACATATAACAATAACAATTATTATTAATTAATTATACATTAAAGATTAACAAAGCAATATTAATATAAATTATAACACATCATTACATGAGCAGAAATAAACGTCAAAATCCTATGACGAGATTGTGTATCTTCAATTTTATTTATAAACTAAAGGACGCTTTTAACATTTCCCTTTAAAACTCTGAGAACAAGTAAACTGTTTATTCTTCACAACAATGCGTTAAATTTCCAACGAATTAAACATAGCTTGAAAATAAATGATAATTCACTAACATCTAGAAAGAGAACGAGGCTGTTTCACTCTTTAATACCGAAACACCACAGTGTTACATATAGATATATTGATGATGTCCTTTCAATTAACAGCCCTCCATTTGCTGAGTGACTTCCGTTAAAATATCCTTCAGAATTAGAAATTAAAGAAATCACAGAAACAGCTCCATCTACATCATCTTTAGACTTAGACCTCGTATATGAAGTAACAGTCATCTTAGCACAAGACCGAGACGATTTAATTTCAAAATCATAAATTGTCCTCGCATATGCATCAATATTCCAGCTTCTACTGCATACGGTGTCTTTATTTCTCTTTTGATCAGGTATGCAATAACTTTCAGCGACTATACTGATTTTTGCAAACGTCCTATATCTTCGGGATAAACTTATAAACCAAGGTTACAAGAAAAATCGACTCGTCCGTGCCTTTAATAAGTTTTACTATGGATACAACTTCCTTGTCAAAAAAAGGTTGCAGATAGTTTTCCTAATTTTGAATTCAGTGTACAGTGAACGTGCTACGATGATTGTTAGATACACATAGTAGTGACTAATGGTATATGATATACATCTATTTTAATCAGCTTACTAACTCGCATTCTACGGTAATTGAAGCGGGAAGTTTGGCATGCCATAAAACCTGGTTTAACCCACCATTTCTTTTGACTTGTTTTTTGTTTTGAATGATGTTTAACGCCACTTTCAGCAATTTTTCAGCTTTATCATAGCGTCCAGTTTTTATTGGGGAGGAAGCCGAAGTAACCGGAGAAAATCCCCGACCTTCGGTAGGAAAACTGGCAATCCTTGTCAATTAAGATTGGAGTGGAATACACACTGCCCGCAGTGAGACTCGAACCAGCAACATCAGTTTTGACAGACCACGTGATTAATAGTAGACTACTACCTTAACCACTCGGCCACCGAGGCCACTATGTTTATATAAAATATCAAATGCAAAGTAATATTGTGAACGCTTCTTTGTTATCCATTCAGTAATACTTAAATAATATTGGTAAATGTATCACGAAAAGAGTTTTTAAAATATCGTACGGATTTTTGTAAAAGATTAGTTTTGTACCTTTTTTCGTTTACTAAAGAAAGATCATAAATTGTGACGTTCTTGGAAAATGATATTTTATTTATTGTGTGGTTTATTTTGAGAGATCTGTTATAGGCGTTCGATGTTTAATTATATGTTAGTGTAAATGATTACTTATACATCCGGAGTATTTCAAATAAGTTACAAGGTTTCACAAAGCTAAGCTTGTTCTCATGTGGCGGATAAGGACTATTTGGGGGTTTTCATGTCATCATACGGAAAAGCCTGGCCTTGGACCATAGTAGGTGACGTGTTTAGAGAGTGCTACGCTCCTTGCACGATAAGGATCCCATTTGGCTTCGAAAAAGAGTAGGCTAAAAAGGTAAAATTTCCTCCCTTACCCATACCCCATATTTTTCAGGTGGCATACAATTTTTGCCCTTTGGTCCATCTTTAACTAATTTATTGTTTTTATACTTGTTCTCGTGCTGAATAAAGCTGAATTAATGTTCACTGGAAGTAAATCAATCAATCAATCAATCAATCAATCAATCAAATAAGTTATTATTTAAAATGAAGCACGCTCTTTTTAAATGCAAGTTTTGTAAATGTTCGGTTTTATCGATATGACTTTAATGACCATGTTTAAACCGATGTTCATAGACCTAAAGAAATATAATGTTTCGTTTAAAAAATTACTTTTTTGTACCATACAACGTGTCTATCTGTAACTTATTCTTACGCTAAACTGCAGTATTTGCTTTTTTCTACCCTGCGTTTTTGGGGCCTCGGTGGCTAATTGGAAAGTTATCTTTTTATCACATGACTGTCAACAGGTTGCGGATTTTCGAATTACTGCCGGTACGGTGTGCCTGACAACTAAAATGACAAGGCTTGTAGTTATGAAAGTGTCTGTTTTAGAGACATTTTTGCCATGCATTTCCTATAGGGGGATTAGGTATCCTCCCAGTGAATCAGAGGATACCCCTTGATGAACATTTATAATTAATTAGGTCAATTAAGAAACTTAAAGAGACAGTATAATAGTTCATTGTGTCTACATGTTAAATCCTATTATTTAATTAACCCTAATTAGATGTACTTTAAATCTAGATCAACTTTTTCCTAATGTGTACACATATTCCCGTTTCTTTTATGACTTTGATTTAAATATAAAAAATATATATATATATAAATTGTACCACAAATGCATTAATTACAAAAAAATCGATTCTAAATATATATAATGACAAGTGAACCCCCCCTTTATGTATAACATCAGGCTACATAAGAATAATGTGTTATACAAATTTTAGGGAAATATTATGAGGATCGTCATAAAAACGTTAAATTAAAAGTTATCCATAATTAATATTTGAATGTATTTTTAAATATCGCAAGGACATTTACTTTTTGACAAGATCAAAAGTTGACAAATTCCTTAACGTTATCTGTTTATTTCATTGTTTAGTCCTTGAATAATAAAATAATATAAATATTGAATGTAAATAATTTGATAGAAATGAATACCTCATAATATCTTTAAATCTATGTTTAATATTATCTGCTATTTATAACTCGATGGATCAAAATATTTGAATGCCATTTTAAATATCTCAAAGGCATTCTTGACCTTTTGACAAGTTTACAGGTTGACAAATCTTCTAACTTTAGCTATTTATTTCAATGTTAAGTTTTGGTGTAATAAAATAGGAACACCTCGTAATATCTTTTAATCTATGTTTAAATATTATCTTCTATGCATAACTCGATCGATTGACTATATGTGTATCTAACCGGTTTAAACCAGATTATAAGAATTCGCCGCCATGACAGTAAATAAATATATTTCAAAGCGTCACGTGAAGTTCAAATGATAATTTTACTATCTACACATTTTATATTAAATTTATATTGATCATTTATAAATTTTTAAACACTTTTTTATTCAATTTTAATAATAGGCATATGATATGAGGATAAAATTTGCTAAAGAAATAATAATTGTATAGAAACGTGAATGTTGACCCACTTTCTTACCGTCTTAAGAAAGACTTAAAATCCAAGTTTTTAATGTAAAAGTTGTAAATTAAAAGATGCCCGCCCGAGTGTACAACGAATAGATATATATGCATTTAAACAAAACGTGAGTATGTAGTCACGATAAATCAGCATTTACACTTTTTAAGGAGCGGTCCATTATGAAGACTTTCCACGACTAATAGCATAAAGGACAACGCTAATAGGAAAGGGGTAAAAGGTATAAAAGACAGAGATGAGAATACCAAACAAAAGAAGAAAACTATAGAATTAAACGTTAAGATAAATACTATCCATATGACAGTATTAAATAGTACATTCATAAATTTATATTTTATATAATTGGTTATATTTACGTTTTGACGACGTCCTAGATTACCTCAACATAAAATCCTTAGGACCTTACCTATATAATCGAGAAAAATCAATCAACATTCCATTGTCGACAGTTCAATTGTGAAGACGTATTAATACTGTTGCTAAGTATGAAATTTTTTTTTTTTTAATTTAAAATTTGGATTGTTTAAATGCAACAGCTGTTGAATACTACTGTGTGACTCTTCTCAACATTATGAGATTAAGGGAGAATAATATCTCATATGGATGTCGCCCAAAAGCTTCTCCATAGCATTTTTATCATGGTTTTCATAAGACGAAAGCGGTAGTTATGCTCGCAAGTCACCACAATAGTTTACAAGTACGCTACCAAAGCTTGAAAAAAGGGCGCTTCAATGATGATGATAAGGTTGTAATGTAATGAAAAAGGGGGTGTATAAGATAAACAAATAAACATGATGAAATTATTATTTTTGTCAACAGAAATAAACACAATATTACAAACTTAATCAACAGCTAATTAGAAATATAAACTGATAACTATAATTTCCATTATGCATTAATAAAATAATAATAACTTTAAATAATTTAAAAACGTATAGAATGTTTGAAATAGCCTCCTGTATGTACATTGTGTACCAGTCTAGGGCCATACCATAGCTTAAAACGAAAAGGAAAGTAATATGGCATGTCCCCACGATGACTGAGAATTTCCTTTCCGATTGTGTGCTTGCAGCCTCCTGGTGAGGGCAGCTCCGCTTTGTACTGATACAATGCGTCAAAGGGAGGTGGCTACCTTGACCAAGTCTTAATCAAACATTCTAGACCTTTCAAAAATAATTATTTTTTTCTTTATAAATAAAATTTTGATCACTTTGATGACCATTTTTGATGTAGTCTACTAAAGATGAAGTCTAAAACCTATTCCTTTTATACCTGTGAGAAACAGTTTACTGAAAAGTCGAATTTATATCGGCACAAAAGAACAGGTCATGGTGAAGACAAATGAAAGACACTTGCAATTTGTGGTTTACCAGACAGGATAACTATAGGCGCCATTTTCAACGGCACGTCCAAACAAGAAGAGGTGAAATAAAAAGGAAAGAAACAGAAGACTACTGCAACTTTAAAGCGCTAAATGGAACAGTGGAGATCTATGTTATTCCTGCAGAAGGAATGGTTAAATTCGATCCAATGATATTTTTAAAAAGTAAATATAACGATGTTAAAGATAAGCTTCAACAGACCATAAAAGAAAAAGGTGGTATAAAATGGTAATTGTCAATCGAAATAAAAATGACAAGGTAAAATTGTGACCAGATTGAAACAGCAAAACCGCCTTTTCGTGGAAAGTGCCAGACAAGTCTGAAATTTGAAGAGAAGGACTTAAAGAATCCATAATAACGATGTTAAATTCATTTATCGATTTTCAACGAAAGAGAAGTAACTGGATTGGACTGAAAGTGACTGAAAACATGTTATAACCTTATGATATGAAACTTTTAGAACATCTCAGATTAAATGAGACTTCAACCGTAAAAATTATCTCAAACTTACATTCGAAGACTATGTATGTTCTCCACTATAGAAACTTGAAGCTTCATTTGACTTTAGGCCTAAAGTTGACAAAAGTTCATCGTGCGCTGACCTTCACACAAGAGCCATGGTTAAAGAGATAATATTGACTTTAACACAGAGAAACGAAAACTGGCAATGAACGATTTCGAGAAGGACTTCTTTAAACTAATGAACAATGCAATCTTTGGTAAGACAAAGGAAAACCTCAGGAAAACAATCGATATTCAACTTGTTAACAACCAGTTTAAGGGCAGAAAATTAAGCAACAAGCCATCATTTCATGCATTTAAAATATTTAACGAAAATTTGGTGGCCGTTCATTTACTCAAGCAGAAATTGTATCTAAACAGACCAATTTATTAGGCTTCTCCATACTGGTCCTGTCAAAAACCTTGATGCAGGATTTTCATTACAACTATATGAAGCAGAAGTATAAGCACAATTCACAACTTTTGTGTACGGATACCGATAGCCTTTGCTATAGCGTTTACGCCCATGACATATACAGTGACATGATCAATGACAAATAATTATTCGACACATCAGAGTATGAGCGAGATCACCCACTGTATAGCACTGTTAACAAGAAAGTTCTAGGCAAAATGAAAGATAAGACAAATGGTATCCCGATAAAGGAGTTTGTAGGACTTACATGTATTCCCTTATCTACCAAGAAGATATGAAGTTGATTGAAAAGAAAACCACAAAAGGATATCAAGAAGAATGTCATTAAACAACACACCAGACACGAACATTACAAACAGTGCTTGTTTGGTAAAACCATTCACATTTCTTCAATAAATCAGATCAGATCATATGACCATCAGTTGTACAACATTACTGTCAACAAATTAGGATTATCACCATTCGACGATATAAGGTATATTCTCGAAGACGGTATTACAAGCCTGACATACGGTCACTGGAGAATATAAACCACATCAAATGAACGGGTTATTTTCATTTTCAGCCAAGCAATAGAAGGAGGAAGAGGAATTTATAAAAGCTCGCAACGTTGTCTACGACTTGTGGTGATTGTGGCTTGACATTGTCTAGAAAAGACAATTAAATGCGGCACTTGAAAAATAAGCATGAATATACTGAACTTGAAACACAGGGAGGAGGAGGAGGAATAGGAAGAGGAGGAGGAGCCGGAGAAGGAGGCGGAATAGGAGGAGGAGGAGGAGGAGGAATAGGAGGAGGAGGAGTGATTCTAAAACATCCTTTCACCATGAAGTTAGCGGGACCGACTGGATCTGGAAAGACATTTTGGATGAAACCAACTTATAGAAAATGCGAAGTCTATTATAAAACCGAATCCAGAACGCATCATTTGGTGCTATAAAAGATGGCAACCACTGTTTAACGAAATGAAGCAGACAGTAAAGCACATAGTATTTATACCAGAGGACTTAACCGAAGATTCATTCATAAACACAAAATTCCCTACTTTAATAATCTTAGACGATCTAATGAAGGATGTTACTAATAGTCAAGATGTTTGTGAACTCTTTGTGGATGGAAGTCATCATAGGAATCTTAGCGTGGCATGCCTTGTTCAGAATGCATTTTACTAGTCAAAAGAAAGCAGGACCATGAGCATCAATAGCCAGTATATGGTATTATTTAAAAACCCACGAGATCAAGTTGGACCCACAATTTTTGCCAGATAGACATATCCGAATAATCCTAAGAAGTTTATGACCAAAGACAATGGAGGAACAAAGCAACCTCATGGTTATCTATTTATAGATTTGAAACAGGCCACCCCAGAAGATGAAAGATTGAAAACTGACATCTTTGAACATTCGAAACCTCCTCAAAGCGAATATAAAAGAGGAAAGGTCAGATATGCCTCATTTGCCAGACAGACATCGAAGTGAGCAGACAGAAGATTCAGAACACCAATAGAATAAAGAAGTGAACCAACCGGACATCTAGTTAAAAGATAAGCATGAAAACATGCCTTCCTGTGACAATTGTGGACTAGTGTTTGAAAGCGTGCCTGACGTAGCCTGACATATGAATAGCTGGTGACCAGAAAACGATTTGAAAAGAAAATCAAACGAGGAAGATAACGATGACAATAATAGGAAAAAACTGAAACTTGATATCGAAGACGATAAAGATGCAGCGTTTGAAAAAATAGCAACCCTAGCTAGAAAGTCCAACTAGACAGTTGGGAAGCTAAAGTCAATCAATATTTGTCTGATGGCTTAGATGAAGAAGAGGCTAGCAGCAAGGCTGATCGCAAATTTAGGGACGAGGATATGGACGAGCTTATTTCTAAATATTCTAGTCTTATTCACTATCTGCTACAGTTACAGAACGGCATATTACACAACAAGGTCATGAAAGTTATCAACGGATAAGTTACCGATGGCGTGGACTATGAAAAAACCATTAAAATATCTGTTAGGAAATGTAGATCGTTGTTGGAAAGCTACTTCGATGAAGTCATTGACAACGAGGAATACGATGACGAAGAAGATCATGACGAAGAACAAGCGATGAAGACGAGGAGGAGGACGAGAAATACAAGAATATATAAAGCTCAGAATCATACTATTTTTTTAACATTCAGTGAAAGTATGTAGATATGGCCAGGTGGGAGCAATATTTGAGTTCAATATATCACGGTCCGTCAAGCCCAGCTAGTTTCGGAGGACCTGATAAGTTGTACAGATTTGTACGACAAGAAGGAAAATACGTACTTAGTAAATATAAGATACGAAAGTGGCTGCAAAGCCAAGAACCATATAGCCTACAGAGACCTGTACGATGATCATTCAAACGAAATATAGTCATCACGACAGGCACCGATGATCAGTGGGATGCGGATCTTATGGACGAAATTTGCCAAATTTAATCGTGGATCAAACTTTTTTCTTATGGTTATAGACATCTTTTAAAAAAATGTATGGATGAGACCATTAAAAGATAAAAAGGGAGAGTCTGTAGCCAACGTATTGAAAGACATTCTTCTAGAAGGGAGAACATAAAATTTGAATAAGCACAGATAAAGGACAAGAGTTTAGATCTAAACAAGAGGCGGCATTACTTAAACAACGAGGGATACAACATCTGTATGCACAAAATACGTAAATAAAGGCCAACTACCGTATAACTGGTAATTTTTGCGGTAATTTAATTTTTGCGTTATTTCGCGGTTGACACTCGACCGCAAAATTTAAAATCGCATAAAAAAGTATGAATTATTCCTATCCGTAAATAAAGTTTCACAAACTTGTGTCGATCGATATTTTGTTACCCTTCGGGATATTAATTACATTAATGATCTCGGTGGTAAATAAAAATCATCGAAGCGAAGTGAATAGTTTTCTCGTTTTCGGAGTTTAATAAAATATTCACTATAAAAACACTAATAATTTTTTCCTTTATTGTTATTGTCCATCAGATAGATACAAAATAAAGGATGGTTTTACAAGAAACAAAAAGACCAACAAATTTTCCTTTATTGTTATTGTCTACCGGTATAAAACAAAGGATGTTTATACAACAAACTGTGATTAATCCGTTATTTAACAGTTATTATTACCTGTAAATATCGATTTCCAATTAAAATCCTACCTGTGTTTAACCTGTGTTGACAGAAGCTTGTCATTCTCAATATGATTTTCCTTTAGCGTGGAACATAATTCATAGCCCAAATCACGGGGCTAATCAGGATACACAACAGAAATAAAAACTCGACAATTTTTTTTGTTCAAGATGTAAAACCGCAAAAATTAAAATCAGCAAAAATAAAATATCAGAATTTCAATCCCAATCCGCAAAAATTTCACACCGCAAAAATTACCGGTTATACGGTATGTAGAAATAGTCATTAAAACTATTAGATCAAAGATAACCAGATACATGACCTATAAACAGTCGTACACTTACATCGATTTATTACAGCATTTCACAAATATTTATAACAAGACATATCATAGAACTATTGGGATAACACCTTAAAAGGTTACAAAGAATAAAGAAACCAACTTGTGGTGGAAAATGTATTGGCATAAGAAAACAATGCCAATAGTCGAATCAAAGACAAAAAAAAATTTCGTTTTAAACTCGGAGACAAAGTTCGCATCACCTACTACAAGGAAATACGATGAAAAATGGTCTGGTGAAATATTTAAAATCTCCAACGCAGTTACAATAAGTCGATGTGCGAGATGACGATCTGTGGAAAATTGAAAAAGCTATAAATACAAGAGGCAAGGGACGTATCAAACAAACAATATTTCGTGAAATGGTTAAACTGGCCAAAGAAATTCAACTCATGGATATCCGCTGGAGATGTGCATAACCTGTAAAGAAAGTTTCATGAACTATACATTTTTTTTATTTTGTTGTATAAAGTGTTATATTTTGTATGTATACTGTACAGACGGTATGTGGAAGGCTCTCCGACCCATATTCGTCTCATAACGGGGATATTAAACAATTTTGAACAGTTATTGTATTATTTATTAATTTTGATGATTTTTATAATTTAACAGGAACTTCGAAAAACAAAACAGAATTTAAAAAAAAAGGCAATTGTCATCACTAAGCTAGATTTATTTTTATAGATTTAGACTCATTTGTCTATTTATAGAACATATAAAATATTAATTAATCTTGATTTAAAATACATCTTATTAGGGTTAATCAAATTATAGGATTTAACAGATAGACAAAATGAACTATTACAAGACCTAATTAAGTTTCTTAATTGACCTAATTAATTTAAAAAGTTCATTAAGGTGTATCCTCCGATTCACTGGGGGGATACATAATCCCGTATAGGAAATGCATGGCGAAAAAGTCGTAAGAACAGACACTTTCATAACTACTGTCGGGTTTAACCTGTACTTCGACTTCTTCCCACCCCAACTCCAATAAAAACTTGACGCTATAAAATAACTGAAATGTTGCTGAAAACACTAAACAATCAAACAATCCGGCGTATATGTAAGTATACTTTAATAAATAAGTTTATTTAAAACTTGCGACAAGAATCGCTGTATATTTTACAATATTTTCAGCTTTATGTTTAGTCAACAATGTGTTCCGATGGACAATGCTTATTCAACAGTTAAACAATTGTTTATAGATAATAGTTTTATAATTGAACTTAAAAATGTTGTAAAACATTCACGCATATATTTAAATAACCTTTTTTCCTAACTGTGTGTAAAAATGATGTCTGTCAAAAGAGGCCATGTCCTTTGCTAAATGTGAACTCAATCTGTAATTGAGTTGAGGGATGGGTCGGCTAAATATTTACGACAAAAACATACATGTAACAGGTCACAGAAAATAGAATTAGACGAAATCACAAGTCGCGGAATAAAAAAAGAGAAGCAATAATGGATTACGACGATAATACATTTACTCCGTCGCTACGGATGTGCCTTAAATCGGACGAAGTTTTTCAAGGTTTACAGGGATGAACCCGCAAAGATGTCCTGACTAAAAGAAATTTGCTTAATTATATACTGTGAAGAAAATATTTTGGTTTTTGTATTACTTATTCTTTTGAATACTTGCATTTATTTAATTATAAATGCATATATAATAAACAAATGACGCAGAATTCGTTTAATCTTTTTTAAGTTATACGTATCCGTAAATAAACTAACCGATTTATGCATATAATTACATGACGGATTCTGGATCGCACTGCTTGGACTGATCGTACTGATCGCTGACGGTTACCAAGGTAATGACGGATTCATAATTTTGGACGAATGTATTAGTCAGTAATCAGTCATCGATCCATCAGCGTTCCAAAATTCATCAGCAATCAGTTATCAATCAGTCAAAGTGTTGCGTTTACGGGTGCAGGTACTGTATAGATCAAAATTCTTTTTTACCAATTTTTATTGAATAATCCAAAATTTGATTAATATCTCTACAATTGATATTTGGCGGGAAAGTACCCGAGCGTGATAGCGATTATTTTGACAAGTGATTAACCGGGTTGCTATAACGTGAAAACCCGATGTTATATCCCTTTCAACATAATACAGTATATTTTCAATTAATGAAGTAACTAAAAATACAATTCCTTAAACCGCAGTTAATAAAAATAAAATGTCACCCAAGATTAATAAAATTTAATACGCCAGACGCGCGTTTCGTCTAAATAAGACTCATCAATGGCGTTCAAGCCTAAACAGTATGTAAAAATCACAATGATTAAGATGTTGTAGAGCTGTTAGTACCAAAATTCCAAAACGTTATACCAAATTCGGCTAAGGCTATCTACAAATTGAAATAGAATAATCTTTGAATTACAACATTTTTTTATAATTTCTAGGGCAGTAAATTTAGACAATGACAATATCACCGAAGGGAAAATAAAATGTCATCATAGATACCAAGGATAAAAGAATTTACTACGCCAGACGCGCGTTTCGTCTAGTCAAGACTCATAAGTGGCGCTCAAACCCAACGAATATTTAAAATACAAATGGTTATTATTTTGCAGAGCTTTTATCACTTGAAATTCCAAAACGTTATATCAAATCCAGCTAAGGCTATCTTCATCTTGAGAATAGAAAAAAACCTTAGAATTAAACCAATTTTCAAAATTTTAGGGCAGTAAATTTTTAGAATGACAATATCACTGAAAGAATCAATGATATTCCTGTGAGCACCGTAGTGTGACAACTGTGCTGGTAATACCCTCTGGGATTAACAGGCAACCAACAGATGCATCGACCCAGTGGTTGCAAATACAATGTCATCAAAAAGGTTAATATTATTTACTACGCCAGACGTTTCGTCTAATTACGACTTATCCGTGGCACTCAAACCCATACAATATGTATAAATCAAAATGATTAAGATGTTGTAGAACTTGTATTACCAAAATTCCAAAACGTTATACCGAACCTGGCTTAGGCTGTCTACACCTTGAAAATATAAAAACCTTTGAATTAAACTATTTTGTGGAAATTTCTAGTGCAACAATGACTATATCACCGAAGGAAATTATTGAAGTGTTGAATACTAGGCTGATGAATCCCTCAAGCAGTCCATAAACCTTTACATTACGGACAAACTACAACGTAAATGAGTGTTAAACAATAATTATTTTCACACTGTATTAAAAGGATTATCATTACAAGTCATAGTTTAGCCTTTACCCATTTACCAAAGATGTAGTAATAATATGATTTGCTATATCACATAACCTTTCCCCTAGACATGTTTAGCTTCTCAGTCAGCAGAAAAAAACTTGTTCGTTTCATAATAGTGTTTTCACTAATTTCAGCAATTTTCAGCTATATCGTCCTTCTTTTATGAAGTAAAGCATATATATTATATGTTATTCCGGTCTTAGACAGGGTATATAATGTCGACTTCACAGCATAGCTTTTATATTCCATGAGCCGAAGACGAATCTAAGCCGTGAATGTTACATTTTATCCCCGTATCATTATTATTCCTGGAATTTGATTGGTTAGTTACACGTCTTTACAAAACCAATATTCCTGGGGCGTTGCTAAGTCATATACCCGGGTGTTGCTAACCGTTAGTTTCATAATATACGTAAGATGCTTTTATAGTAGAAATGGTAATTGGTAATTGGTTTGCGTCATATACAGTATGATGAAATCTTGAACACAAGGTACAAAGGTGTTTTATTTTCAGGGAGAAAAGAAAAAAAAAGATATGCAGTTTGATAAACAACGACGTCTTTCATTATGACGTCTCTGCATGACATTCGGCGCCAAAACTAAATGTTTCAGTATCTGTTTGAATCCAACAAAATAACTGATTCTTTTCGAGAAATGTAAGGTACTACCGAAGGTAATGTCCTACATCTTGTGAAAAAGCGTAAATTATATCAAATTTAAACCAACTTTCTTTCATAATGATGAAAACGTTACTTTAACGCCCGTCTTTGCGTTGACAAAGTACATAAAAATTCATCATTTCAAACTAAAACCGGGATATAAATTCGTTTTACACGTTCATATCAGTAGATATGGCGATTTTAACACTTTCAGAACCCCTGTACACCCTTCGGAGTCGCCTCAGGGCTTCGGGTGTTAAAATCTCCATATCTACGGATATGAACGTATATAACTAATAATATACCCTGTCTTAGACCGGAATAACTATTATATTATAGCTCACATCTTAAGTTAGGAATCTTTAACAGGAAAAACAAATATTTAAGAAAGAATAATGGAGCGCAATTTCTTTGGAAATGTGTTCAAGTTATATGTATTTCTTTGGAAAATATACGTTTTAAGAGAACTCATAATATTAAAAAAATGCATTTTTATTAATAGTTTTTATAAAACGAAATGACACTCGGGAATTGGTCAAATTACGTTATTATTGATAAAATCATAAATATTGTAACTTGTTGCACCCCATCATTACTTTTATGACGCTTCAAACGAGCGAAGCCCATTCAGGATTTATAACTAAAGTTTATGAAAAACAAACTAATTTTTTTTTCATATTAATAAAAATAAGAAAACATTATTATGAAATAACAGAAATAACATCGAAAATTTATCTTTTTTAAAATGTAAATCGTCTTCTGTTCAATAAATAACCCAATTGTATCATTAAACTGGGAAGTGTCAGGGTAATAGTTTGCGAAGCACCAAATTCAATATCGGTGGAAAGCTGGAGCTTGTATTGGTTTTAATTGCTGTCTGGATGTGGACGTTGATATGTGAATTAAAAAAAGAAAACTAGTAATTGACGGTAATGTCACTCCGATGCCATTAAAATGAATATCATTTGATTTTGGACTATGGAAATCAAAACGAATATCTTTGGATTTTTACGATGTCTTGACAGAAAAATGCGTGATGATGCAGTTAGTGCAGGTGCATGTTTGTTAACTTTTAATGCGCTTGTGATTACGTGTCTCGTTTGTTGATTTGTACATTGACACACGTTGATAGAGGACACAAAAAATCATACAGGATTTGTGAACTGTGACTGACATTATTTGAGCCAGAACCCCCAGCCCCCTTTTCCGTGCCTTCTATCGCTGATATTTGAGTAGTTTTGTTTCTTAATTTACTTCCCTTCTGTTATTTTAACAAATATATAACATATAACTTTATTTACGTCTATTAACACATGTTCGGATTAGACACTGTTGCACTTTGTTAGTTTTTCAATCGAAGCGGAACGAGGCGGCCACGATGATTTTTTTCCCAGGGGCCCCATACGGAATAAACATATGCTTTATGTATACGGCTATACAGTATAGATTTAAGAGAAAATTCTGCAAAATGGAATTTTCAACATTGTGTGACATCTGGCCTTTTTAAAAAAAATAGTGACCTTAAAATGAAAATCATATAATTCATGTATTGAAAAGACCCATATCTATTAATATGGACTAGCGAAAGACTAAAGATGGCTCTGGTCATGCATTGTCTTTTAAGAGATAAGCTATTTTGTGTATAACATCTTGGATATTCGAAAATAACTGTTCAGAAATCAAGCCTATAAATTATCTCAATACAACAAGATATCAATGTGTGAATATGATAAGACAACCATATGTTTCGTCCACGCTCATTTGAATGCGTACATTTACACTTTTAAAATATTCAATCCTCGATCAGCTAGTATAAGGTAAGAGTGAACACATTTAATCAAAATACATACTTATCTTACAGATCACTACCTTTTTGACATTAATAAACTTGTCGTATGAAAAACTTCACCCACGATACACACATATAGTTTAAATATTAACAAATCTATGTTTGTTTACAGTCTTTCCGGCAATATTTTCTTTTACCTTAAACCCTTCATCTTTTAATCAAAAGTTTAGAGTATTATTTACAAGAATATAAAAGTAACATAAGTATTATCATTAAATTTAGGTCTATTTCCAGTCGACCTCTTTCAACAAATATTTTTTCACCATTTGTTTTAAACATTATGTTAAAATCAATTTCATGTGGCGTTGTAAATAATAATGATATCGTACGTTCTTTATAAAAAAAGTCTATTCATATATGTGGGACTTAATTGTGACAATTTTTTAATGACAAATAATAATGATATTGTAACGTTCTTTATAAATACATTCATATAAGTAGGCGTAAATAATTACATTTGTTTAATTGTGTGACTTTTAAAGCATAAGGTTTAAATTTCTCCTGTTATTACATAGACCATACTAAAAACGTGTCAGACATCATATATTTACTTCAGATTTGGCACGGCAATAACAATATTATAGTTAATGTAATCTTTATAACGCACATTTATTTTCTGAATCAATTTCATTGGCAGTAGTATTTTGTTACGTTGTTTGGTATACAGTTGAACGGCAGACCAATTAATGGCGTCTAAGGTCAAGACATTGGTCACGTGACTTTTGTCAAGAAATCGGCGATTTTTTGTCAACATGAACACTTCGTGATTTTTTGCTTCGTTTCTTCTTGTTTCAAATCGTACACAAATAAAATTTAATGTTTTGAAATCTTGAATAAATAAGCTTAATTTTGCAATAAATTTATAAGTGAAAAATATTACCGAAATATTTTTAAATGTTGATTGAAGTTGAGAATTTTTTTCTGGAACCTTGCGAGAGTCGAGGAAAAATCAAAAATAATAATGTAAATCGGAATGGTAACCAATACAGGGGTATAAAATCTGATGAACTATATAATTTGCGTTCTAATTTTATTAACTGTTGATCGTTAAAGCCCCGGACACAAAATTGTGTCAGCTCATTCGTGACGAAACCTGTGATAAATGGGAGATAACTCTTTACGAACATTAGGAACATAATTTAACTTCGTTTATGATGTCTTTAAACTAACGAGGGATTAAATATGAATTTGGAAATTTATATTTTGGAACATTTTAGTTATTATTCTTTATTTTTACACATTTGTAACAAGAAAAAATGTTAAAGGATGGTAGAATATTTTAAGTCACTTTTCAAGTAAAGGAAGAATTGAGAACTTTCTAAACAACAGAGTATATATATGTTTTATGTGTATAACTTACAGAAATATTAGCATTTATACATACTAATAAAAGCAATAGAACCATTAAAAACACAGACACACTTAAAGAATACCATTACAATAAAATACATAATAAACTAAAATGGTTTCAAATATTAATTAAATACTAATCAAAATAATAAAAACAATAATAATATGAATTAAAAAATTATCAAATGTTGTAAAATATTTTTATGTAGAAACAATGTAACTAGTTGATTAATATGTTCCTCTATTGTCATTCCCTATAAAATATTACAGTTTGAGACAGAAAAAAATGCAAAGAGGTGTCTGAAAAACAATAAATTAAGCTATTTCAGATCCTTTCACACAAAAAATACAACTCATCAAGATTCAACAATTTTCTAATTAATAACTATGTTAAAGTTACCTTTAAACTAATATTTAATTGTTATGTCATAGTTACCTGTAAACCTTTTCTAATTAATTATGATGAAATTATCTTTAAACTTCTATTTACATAGCAAAAATTAAAAAATCTGAATTATAAAAATGTCAATATCAACAAATAATAAAAAAGTTAAATTCTTAATGCAATAATAATATAAAAATGAAGCATATTAGCAAATCTGTTCTAAGTGAAATTTGTATTGTGAAAAAAAAATCAAATAACCTTAAGCTGGCTCATGTTAAATTACACACCCTTCATAGCGATAAGTAAAACACGGTAAGATCAGTATAACACGGCAGAGTAAAACGTACCAGGCTTGAGGTATTTTGAATTTTATTAACAGTATTACACGGAGGAAAAGTTTCCGATTTTTGCTGATCATTTCACCGTTTCACATGTATGTATATCAGGTTTGTATAATCTGTCTACATGAAACTTTAATAAGGACCTCAGGGAAGTGCTACTCTCTATAAATAAAGTATTATTATGATTATTATTATTAAATTGACATTACATAACAGCACTTTAATTTAAACATAGAGATACATACATATATTGCAAGTTCAATAGACCAAGGAAGAATAACAATAATAATAAGAATGTTATCTGGATAATTTGGTTTGCAGGCTGGAGAGCTCAACTATATTATTAATTTTATCTTAAATTTTATTGTTATTACTATATATGAATATGATTTCAGTATACCATCACCTTGTCTCTGATCTACATCAGCAAGACAAAATGGCAAAAATATATTTAGTCACTGATATGGAAAAAGGACCTAGGGCCTAGGCATACGGACTTGAATAATGTTATTTAGAATTATTTAGATTACACTATTTCAGTAGAGCTCCACCCTGTCTCTAATTTTGGTCATTCTATGAGATAAGAGATAGGCAAAATGCAACTTGTGTTTTTGATGGAATTCTAAATTTAAGGTATAAAATATTAATGTATTATTATTCATGTAACTATAAAGATATTTGAATCGATGATAATTAGATTTCAATCAACAGAGGTCCACCTTGTTCCTGGTTCATATTTGTGAGATTAAGACCTATCACAAACATGGAAAGGGACCCAGGGCAGATACTAAAGGACTTGTTGAGAGATTATTTTATAGCAAGATGGAATTTAGAGAAAAATAGAGAACAAAAAGAAAATATTACATATATATATATATATATATATATATAGCTCTCCAGCATGCAGTGTGGTAGACATCCAACAAACTGCACTAATTCCTCTAAATGTGGGATTTAAGTGGTTAATATAAATTGGCAAGCACACTTAAAATCAAGGGATTTTCATTTATCACATCAACCTATGTACAGTACTTGAGATTGAAAACGCAACACTTTTATCGATCCGTCAGCGTTCCAAAATCCGTCACCAATCAGTTATCAATCAGTCAGATCAGTCAAATCGTTACCAATCCGTCCATCCGTCAATTGACGGATTTGGAACGATTTGACTGATCTGACGGATTGATACGGACTGATCGCTCCAATCCGTCCATTCAACTTCCAGTTTGTAAAATTAATATTTCGAAATGTGAAAATTCGTTTCACTCGCAAATATTAGAAGTACAAAAATGTCAACTGT
Source organism: Limnoperna fortunei (assembly GCA_944474755.1). Taxonomy (NCBI): domain Eukaryota; kingdom Metazoa; phylum Mollusca; class Bivalvia; order Mytilida; family Modiolidae; genus Limnoperna; species Limnoperna fortunei. The sequence continues at coordinate 16,780,292 of OX104124.1, read as the reverse complement.
TATGTCCTCATTGATGAATCGTTTTACCTAATAATAAGGCTAAAGTTATTAATACTAATGCATCTGTGACGAAATATAAACATTACATAGACTAGTGTAATTTTATTAACAAAATAATTAAAACAAAGTAAATTTAAAAACGCACACACAGAATGACTTTAAAAAAGCATCGCGTGCCAAGGCGCACGTCCGTATTTTGAAAGCGGAAAACGTCTGGTCTAAAGTTATAAATGGTAAATGGAAATTCCCCCCCCCCATCCCCCCGAAAACAAATCTATCACTAATACGGAATATGAACATCACATAGTGTCATTTTATTAAAAAAAAAATATTTAAAAAAAGAAATGAAAAAAAACCACACACACAATAAATTCAAAAAATATTTGACCTCGCATGCCAAGGCGTACATCTCGTATTTGTCTTCGAAAAGTTTTAAAGCGGAAAAAGCGAGAAACACGAAAAACGTGAAGGCGAAATCGTAACATTTTTTCACTTCGCCTTTTCGCGTTAGCATTGTATGTATGTTTGAAGTTTGGTTAACACTATTTTCAAAAATTATATTAGTTTATATAATATGACGTCGATTGTTTATTGGGAGGAGCTGGAGTACCCAACGAAACAGCAAAAATTCGATAGGAAAACTGGTGCTCTTTGCAAATTTATAGGGATAAGTCGAGCACACCATCTCGCTGTACGGATCGAACAGACAACTTGGTGATCAATAATAGGTTACTGCTACCTTAACCTCCGAGGTCGAGGTTTTTTTTTTATTGTCAACGCTTAAAAAGATCATTTGTCGTGGTTTTTTCAGTTTTTTTTCTTTGCCACAGTTCCTAAGAACTACGCTGTATAATACTGAATAAGATTTACGACAAAAGCGAAAACATCTATTTATATATTTTATTCACTATCTCATTGTGTCACATGAATTTACACAGAATTAAATCTCAAATACAGAATAAACTACTGTGCCATAATTCCTAAGAATTCCGGTGTATAATACTGAATAAGATTTACGACAAAAGCGAAATTGTCTATTTATATATTTTTTTCACTATCTCATTCTGTCACATGAATTTACACAAAATTAAATCTCAAATAAAGATTAAACTACAAACCGCGTTTGTATATCGAAGCTTATGAGTTAAATATACTAACATGTAAGCGTAATACGAAAATCAATTCTGCTTTCGCATTTTAGCCGTCGCAATTTGTTTATTTTACGATGTCTGTTAAAGTCATTCCACAGTTAATGATACATAAGTATAAATGGTTTCCTTTAAATTCGGAAGTACTTGAAATTAGTTACTAGGTGTAACAGAGCTGCCCAGCGCGTCCTCAGCTGGCGGACATGGGATGTCCTCTCGTTTTTTTTTTTTTTTGGGGGGGGGGGGGTGGGTCTGGTTCAGGTCATATTAAAATTGCCGCGAACCATAGTGACATGTTTAGAGACTGTCACGCTCCTTGCACGAAAAAAGTAAAAGAGTGGTGATGTTAGTTCATCAACTATTGATCACGTGGTCTGTCAACACTGAGGTTGCGGGTTCGAATCTCACTGCAGGCAGGGTGCACTCGACTTAATTGAAAGGGAGCCAGTTTTCTACTGGAGGTCGGGGGTTTTATCCGGGTACTCCGGCTTCCTCCTAAAATAAAAACTGGACGCCATGATATAGCTGAAAAATTGCTGAACGTGGATTAAACAATATTTAAACAAGCAAACAAATCTAATTGATTTATATTTAAATTATTCTCGTCATGAATAAAGCTGAAATACTCTCGCTGAAAGAAAAGAAAACAATCAATCAATACAATAACTTATTGTTTAAATTGAATTAAAGGTAAAGTTTTGAAAAGGTTCTGTTTCATCGATAATACACTGTAATGACAATGTTAAGACCTAAAGAATTAATGACGTTTTGTTAAAAAAATTACTATTTCGTACTGAAACACGTGTCTATCTGTAACACATTTTTACGCTTAACTTCAGAATTCGCAGACAATTCTCCCCGGGGCCTAGGTGGCTGATTGGTTAGTCATCTACTAGTTCTCACATGCCTGTCAATAGGTTGCGGATTTTCGAACGACTGCAGATAGGGTGCGCCCGACTCCACTTTAATTGACAAAAGACTGTCGATTTTAACCTGTACTCCGGCTTCCTCCCACCCCACCCCCAATAAAAAATGGACGCAATGAAACAAATGGAACAATCCAGCGTAATTGTATGTATACTTTTTTTAAACAACTTTTATTGCCTGTCCAATAAAACTTGCGACAAGAATCGTTTTGATTGACAATGATTGTTTAACAGTTCAACAATTGTTATACACAACAGTTTTATAATTGTATTTAAAATTTTGTAGACTAAATAAAAACATGCAGGCATACATTTAAGTAACTAATAATGATGTCAAAAAGAGGCCACGTTCTTTCCTAAATGTGAAATAAATCTGTTACTGATTGGGGGAGTCGGGTCGGCTTAATATATGACAAAAAATAAAAATGTAACAGGTCGCAAAAAGTCGCGGGAATAAAAAAAGAGAATCAATAATGGATTACGAAAAAAAAACATTTACCTCGTCGCTACTGATGTGCCTTAAATAGAAGTTTTTTGAAGGTTTACAGGACTCGGTTCGCAGAAGTGTCCTGCTTTAAAGAAATGTGCTTAATTATATAATATAAAGATTTTTTTTTCTTTAATTATGTTTATTTATTCATTGTATTCACGAGACATTGTATTAACAATTCTTTTAAACGCATGTTTTTATTTTATTATAAAAATTGTATAATAAATGCATATATTATATACAAATGACGCAGAATCCGTTTTATCTTTAAATTATTAATTTATACGAATCCGTTAATAAACTAACCGATTTTTGCATATAATTAAATGACGGATTCTGGATCGCACTGATTGGACTGATCCCTGACGGTTACCAAGGTAATGACGGATTCATAATTTTGGATGGATGTAGTCATCATCAATCAGTCAGCGATCCGTCAGCGTTCCAAAATCAGTCAGCTATCAGTTATCAATCAGTCAAAGTGTTGCGTTTACGGGTACAAGTACTGTATGTGTATTGAACTTAATGTAATTGGTTTTAAAAAAATACATGTATATCTATTTAAAATAATACAGTTGGTTATTTTCCTTTTTTCTTTCTTTCTTTTTTTAAATTTTTTTTTTGGGGGGTGGTGGTAAGTGTGCTACTTATTCCTAAACCGCAACTGCACTAAGACAAGTACAAATATTAGTTTTAAAAATATTTTATTATTAATAATAAATATTAAAAGTATTTATTTATATATATACATCAAATTGAACGTGTGTGACCAAAACTAATAGACCCGTGTCGCTCGGTCCAAATTTTAACAGAATTTTCTTGGATAAAGGAAATTATGCACATCTGTGACGTAGGTTGTTTTTCTAATATTGTTTTTACTTTAGTTTTTTGCAAAACTGGAAATTATGAGGAGTAAATATTAATTTCACTCGTGAAAATTGGATTACACAGCATCCTTTGGGTGGTCCTCTTCATAAACAAAAACAAACTTGTAACAAGGATGGTAACCCATAGCCACTTATATAACGTCAAATACCATTGGATAACCTACCTAAATTCATCAATAATGCACAGGATCGGACCCGGACACAAAATTGTGTCAGATTTTGTGTGAACCTAAAAATGTAAACACTCGACTTCCGCCATGTGTACATCGAAGACAAACCTGTTTTCAATCTTAAATTCGAGCACATTGTGCACACTGCCCGCGTATCAGAAATATTCAGTCATGTAAAGAAATAACTCTAAATGTGTTATCTATACCTTCTAGTGGAAGTTTCATTTAAATAAATACTTTATTTTCTGTAAGAATGCAACATCGTTTTGAAACGACGATCACACAAAATTATAGGTGGCGCTTTTTATGGGCGTAACCGATCTACATACGGGTATCGTTTGTGTCGATACAATGATCTTTAACTGTCAAATCCAGGCGTTTGCCGTTCAACTGTATAATACGCATTATAAGACGACCTAATTTATAACGGCATACATGCTTGTATAAGATAAGACAATAAGATATTACGTTCATCTACAATACATGTTGTACGCGTTTTGATTACGGTAACACTGTATAATTTATAAAAAAACCTATTAACGAAAGAATAAATCAATTGTATGTATGTATAATTAATAAAAAGGTAACTATTCTGCTAATTCAAACTAAGGTGTATTCTTTAAAGATATGTCAAGGACAGACAAAACAATGGTTTAGCAGTAGAGTGGACAACAAGAAACAAAACAAACAATGAACACAAAAACAAAACTCGAGCAATACGAACCCCACATAAAAGCGTATGTGTGTCCATGTGCCTCGGAAGGGTTTGCAAGTCATGTTCCACGCACAGAACTCCTCGAATCCGATAGTCATATCTGTGCGAGTCATTATCCAGTAAGAAAGTGGTAACGACCAACGGACCAATCAATGGTCATGTTTGCAACAGGTATTATCCATGTAAACAATTGTCCCATAGCAGTTTCTCGTGTCAGCTTGCAGTCATTCTAGATTTTTTGAGATCATTATTCGTTGAATTCTTAATTTCGTGGTTTGTCCCCACCCACGAAAACGACGAAAATTGGTACCCAAAGAATAAAAATGAAACCACAGTATATATTTTTACTATAGAAATTTGACGTCTGATAACTATTCACTTTAAGAATTAAAAATTAAATTGTCAGTTGGTGAAATGTTGCCGGAAAGAAATACAAATTTACAATTATTGGAAAAAAAATCCCTTTAATCCTAAGTTTGGCTTCAACTGACTTCTATATGTCGGTCAAGGTATGATGCAGTCCTAGCTGTCTCTGTGGTGTCCTTGATGTCAAGTTCAGTGGGGTAGATAATTCAACATAGCCACCGAATATTGGATTTATTTATGGAAGCAAGTCAACTTTAAAGCAAAAAGTAAAAAAGAAGGTGAGGGATATCAAATGTAAAAATCGAATGTAAAAATTCTATTACATCATCAAAATATTATAACATTATGAAATTAAAGTCTCTGTTTGAAGTAATGAGATAAGTTCGATTGTTAAAGGTCATCTGTGCATTTTAGAAAGGATAACGTCAGAACATTTTCCTACATTGTTTTGTTTGTTCTTTCTGCAATTGAGTTTGACTCAATTTGCCAGCTATTTTATGGTACCTTTATTTACCCATTGGTTTGTAAAACAATTAATCGGAGGCATGTAGGTATCTGCTGTTCTTGTCAATTGATAAAGTAAATGTTTATTTTCCGTCAAAACGCAGACTCGACCTTACAAGCCTATCGTTGGCAAGGCATTGATCAACTAGTATTGTCAATCAAATGCACACCGCACTGAAAAAAATGACGCCACTAAGAATATTGTCATTTAATTAATGTTATATTTAGTATTTTGTTAACTAGATTAAGAAACATAATTTTTAAAATTATTCTTGGAATTTATAGAATCATGTCAATTTGTGCTATCTGCGTTGAGATTTCAAATAATCCCGTATGTTGTATTCCATGCGGTCACGTTTATTGCAAACAGTGCATAGATGAGTGGATAATAAACGGAGCAGGTATCTCTGATTGTCCGGTATGCAGAAAAGCAATAACCGATGTAAAGACAATATATTTTCAGACTGATGAATCGAAAGGTAATCTTTGATCGAGAAGATTATATATAACATCTAAAAATCAGACTACACAACATAAAAAATAAACAGTTGTTTGCACACCGGCCCTAATCATTAAACAGGATATTATGCATAAAAGTTTATAATTGTTAGGTACCATTTCAACTGGACGTGCATGAGAATAAAAAAGGAAAAACAATCTGTAATAGACAATTAATACAACACCATCACATAAAACAAATCTTAAATAAAAAAAAAACGCTTTCCAATATGACATTATGTTAAAGACAAATCCCATCTACAAAGGCTAACAACAACAACACAATTTTGAAAATAAATAAGCCATTACATTTTTCAAACGTTAACTGCTTGTAATAGTTTTTTCTTTTCTAAACTTTTATAGACATTGTTGTTGCTGAAAATACCACACTCAAAGCCAAGTTAATAGACTACAAAGATGAAAATGCAAAATTAGGAAAACAAATGACTCATTTGACCAATATGCTACAGAATCAAAAAAGAATAACAGCCAAACGGCAAGGTACATACTTTTTTAATTTATGGTTAACTATTTTTTCCATTATAGTAAATTCATATTAGGAAATGTGCTTGTTCTATGTATATCTTCTGTTTTGAACTTCATTAAAGTCTTTAGGAATCTGGACAAGTTCGTGTAATATTAAACATTTGGCTGTTTTTGCTAGTTATGCAAAAATATAACAGATCCTATAACGCACTACAAACAACTTAACGACCCGTTGTCCATTTCAAACTGGTGATGTTACAATGCTAAGTCTTGCAATTTTATATTAACATGTGTCTCTTATTTCCATGGGAAATTAATATGTGCTGAGTAAGCTAATACTGACTTCAGTTCTTACAAATTATATACTGTGTACACCAGTATAAGTCAATACGTAATCAGTCTATGAATTGCGTGTCATCATCGGGTGAGCATCTGGATAATTGCCCTAAAACCTTCAAATGTGCTTTTATTGCTTGTCACTTAGATAGGATAACTTCCATCAAGATTTCCTGACTAAAGCACAAGTCCATGAGCTTTTAAATATTTACAAAACCGATGACATAATGCAGAAGACATCGCGAACTTATTGTCCAGACGCAATTCATGTTCGTCAACGTGCTAAGCATCGTCTGCAATTTAGTTTAGCTGGTACAATTTACTAATACAAACATTGTGTGATAAAATATTTTCAATAAGTCTACTTTTGTATTGTGACACATTATTTTTGACTAGATCGTATGATCTTGTCTAGATAAAATTGCAAATGTTTTGAGGAACAACGAAGGCATGGTACAAAAAATAAGAAAATTGAAGGAACACATTACGCTGATAGTAGGTAGGTACATATTGTAATACTATATCATTACTTATTATTAACAAGTAATTGCTTTGTTGCTTTATTTGTATGTTTAAACAAATTAAAAAATTAATCTATATATTATAACATTGATTACAAAAGGTAAGCGACAAAAAATAACACAATAATATATACTCTTAAAAATTAAAGATAAATTAATAAATGCAATCCCATTCAGCATCAAGTTAAATTTTATTCGTGTGAATAAAATGTTAACGAATTTTTTCTATGTACAATACTGTCAAAGGAAAAAAAATATAGACTTTACAAAAACTGGTTTTGTTCTTTTGTGTGTCACAAAATAAGTTGGAATAATATTGGTAAAGGTACGCTTTTACCAAACGATGCAGACAACAATATGCCATTGTCGATTGGAATTGAGTTACTAGTAAAAGTTTTAAGATTAAAGTATGATCAAATTGTAATATAGATACAGGACATTAATGCTTGTTAATCTTCGAAAATAATGCTCCGAACCGCAAAAAACGTTGCATTTGAGACAATTTCTTAAGGTACCAAAATATAATTCTTTAATTTCTTTAGACCATACATGTTTCAATTGCAACACAAGGCTGTCAAAGGTGAAATTTAAATGAAAGTTTGGAGTAAACGAGTTTTCACTTATATTAACGAACGCTGGAATATTAAGCCTCTCGAGACATAAGGATATAAAAGGCAGAAAAAAATTAGTAATGTTAGTATCAGTTTTGACGTAGACCCTATGCCACGACAGCACGGAGAACAAGCCATTGGTAGACTGCATCCTTGACAATCCGCTAGAGTAAAAGCCAATTACTTCAACGGTCCAACCAGATTATCGAGCGTCTGCGGATACGTTTCAATACCAAATATAACACAAATATTTTGACCACAAGTTTCTACTCCTCGCCATAACATAGGTTTCGTCCATTACTACATCTACTTAACACGGCAAAGTGTGAGAACATACCAGCATACAATTAGTGCTCTTACAGTTCCCAACATAATGACCCACGTCGAATACAGAAGAGCAGCACGGAATCTCTTACAACAGAATAATGTTAATGTTATGAATTGGCCGGCTAGGGGTCCAGATCTGAACCTTACTGAGTATTTATTGGACGAAGTTCAAAGATGTTGAATGTAGAGCAACCAAGTTGAATTTTTGATAGCATTGTATAGACAACTAATCAAATAGCATAAATAAATCAACGCCATACACCAAAGATTTACCGCTGTGACAAGTGTTGGTGTGGACATGCACATTATTGACTGATGTACCATCATCAAAACGCTGTAATATTGAGTTATTCATAAATGTGAGAAAACGTCATACTGTATAGACAAAACTTCATTCATTAACATTTGGTAGAATAAATAGATCAATTTTAATATCACTTAAAAACATGAATGTGAATTTTGTTTCTTTTAATGTTCCCTACACAAGACAAGTTCTATAACTTGTGCATATACCCACGTTATTCGGTTACGTTAGCTAGTTAAAACGACAAACACAGCAAGGTAAATTGCTTTCACACCATATGCATTCGTTGAATATAGGCAAAGGCTTCCAGAATCATTAATAAAAAAATCAAAGATTAAAGTAGTAAAAATTAAATATAAGAATTAAAGAATTAAAAAGTCCGACAGACTAAGTGTAAAATACGTTGTTTGCGTCAATTTGGTGAAGGCGTTGGCGAGCAAAAAATAATAAGAAAATTAAAATTGTATTTTGAGTTACTGTTTAGCATTAACTGTGTTAAATATAAGATACATGTATATATAAATTATACGTGATTTTTCTGCACATGTTTATTTTCAGAAAAAAAAGATGCCTTCTTTCAAGACAAAATATATCTTGACAAATTAGCAGCAGATTTACAAGGTATTGATTCTAATTTCTTTGAAATCCTTAGCACGAGATATTAATTACTTACATCAAAATTCTTTGTAATACGAATAGCTACTAGTAAACAACCCATAATATCTCAATACAACAAGGATATACACCTTAGTTTGAATTAGCAGAATAGTTATCTTTTTATTAATTATACTCGAATCAGTAAGAAGCAACCCATACCTGGGAGTCGAAATAACGAATACACTAACATGGGATACTATCATAACAAACATAGCTAATTAAGCAAATAAAACACTTGGGTTTCTAATACGGAACGTAGAAAGCTGTCCAACTAACATCAAGCGACATGCTTACTTAAGCTTATTCGACGCTGGAGTATGCCAGTAGTGTGTGAGATCTGTACCTCCAGATACACATCAACCAACTGGAAATGGCACAACTCCAGAGACCACCGCGCATTGACAGAGCTACTTGAGGACATGAATTGTCCACTACTTGAGAATAGACTGACAACATCTCGTCTCCTGCTTTTTAACAAAATTTTACATCAGCTAATTGCAATTCATGTTCCAGACTATTTACAAAAACCAACTGGAGCAACTCGCCAGCGGCGAAACATCCAACTCAGTTCTAAAAATGAACAAAGGAAAACAGCTTCTTTGTAAAAACGTTGACATAATGGAACCATCTTCCACTAGATTGAAAACAGCCTCTTAGCCTTTGCCTATGATCAGTAAAGAGAAGTCATATTTTTATCTGCACTTCACTAATGTACAGGAGCACCATTGTGGATGACGTATAGTCAACATTCGTGTGATGAGTCAAACTGGCTCTTTACGAATTATCAACGTAGATTAAATTTGTGTTCATATACTAATAACATTTTACTCTCTTGAATTGTTTATTATATAAAATGGACTTGCTTTTGAGCAGAATTAAAAGATATATGCAATATTGCATGTGCAAAAAGTAAACTTATATGCAGGAATGTTAAACAGTAATTAATGCGACATATGTTTTATCAATGTCTTTCTTATTTGATGATACTGAGCATTTATACCCGTTTTATTGTGTTCTTTCCTTTAGCAAAACACATTTAGCTTAAGCTTTGATTATGTACTTTGATGATATTATTTATTTTAAAATTATTTGCGTGTACTATGTGTGTGTTACCTTTCAAAAAATAAAGTTAGTGTCTAATCGAGTCAATTATCTGTCATCTTTCAGAGCAAAACGGTTTCTTGCTGACCGAAAATGATGTTCTGCGGAAAAGATATGCTCATTTGCAAGGTATTAATGCTATAATATTAAACTGAACATACTAAGAGTGTATGTCGAAATTCAAGAACTAAAATTAAAATATTTTGCTATCTTTTGATTAACAAAACGAAGGCAACACCATACTTATTATTGTAATGTATTATTAAAATTAACGTGATACAGTTGGGTGCAGTCCTAACATAACATGCTAGTTAAATTGTATAGCAGAGATTCTGACTGGTTTGACAACCTAAATTAACTTGGGCTGTTCTTTTGACAATTTCTGTAAACTGGACAATTTTGTTTCTTTTGAAAATATTGTCACGTGACAAGTTTGTCAACGGGAAATTTCTTTGCGTTGGCAATTTTGGCACGTGACAAGTTTTTTTATTTTGGAAATTTATATTGATTTTGTCAACTTGCTAATTCACGTTTCAATTGACACTTTAAACCCTTTTTTACGTTTACCTTTTTAATATTTTTGACAATTTATTTTAGAAAAGACCGACCGACCGACCGACCGGTTGTACCGTACGTCTATTTATTTGATCTGCCCGTTTTCCGAATTACAAGTATACGAAAGATGAAAATCATATCGTTTGTGGTTTATTAAAATCCTAATACCAAAAGAACATTCGATCTAATAAAAAATAGTTATGAAAAAATTGATATTGAAGATTTATTTGCTACGTACGTGTTTCTGGATATCATTGCGTAGAAAAATATTTAAAAATCTTATGTCTCGGAGACATATTACTCTATTGCGCCGTTTTACCATTGTTTCCTTTAGTTAAATATTAATGTGCAGTCTAATAAAGTGAGACACGTCTCATTTTTGTGTTACAAATATCTATCAGTCAATTATTCGATATCATAATATAAATTAATACAGCTCTTGAAATTCAGAAATCATTCAAACTATAAATTGAGTCTACTTGGATGTATCCAATTGAAAGTACATTTGCAATATCCAAATTTTGTGATACACCAATAGTACAAAGAACAACCCATGGTATAACAATAGTACGAAGAACAACCCATATTGATATCTCTAGAGACACATCCGGTTCTACAACTAGCAAAATAGATGAGAACATGAAAAAAACTAATATGAGCGCTGTAAAATTTAATAAACACAGGTCTACATGGAGTAAATGGTCTAGGACTAATAATTTATATCAGTTCTGAAGTCATACAAATACCTGTACGCTTGAAATTAATATCTGGGTCACATATACTCCAATCAAGAAGAGCAAGATTTAATAACATAGAAACAGATGAAAATTGCCAAATGTGTCATTCACATGTAGAGACTCTGGAGCATTTCCTTCTCACCTGTAGCAAGTTCGACGATGCAAGAACACCAATACTATCTTCTATTTTTGATGTCTCAGCTGATATTTACGCCGTCATCAAATAGACATTGTCCCATACTTTTATTGTATGTACTTAAGCACTAGAAACATGTATTACTAGATGATATAGGGAAACAGTCGGAACCTCTCTGTAAGCTGCCGTGCTATAGATTACAAACGAGAAGATATTCCCTCCTTGGAATAGGCTACTAACTTTAAACAACTATATGTTGTGTCAACAGTTGCAGTGGGTCCTCTCGGATTTGGAGTGCTCTTTTAAAGATTTTAACACCAATTCTCCATAAGGATCAAAGGATTTCCATATAGGGTGAGACATGACATGTCTCAGATTTAGCTGATTTTCATTTTATAAGTTGAAATTGACCATTGGACCACAAAATAATTATTGTTTGATATGATTTGACTTCGGTTGCCATGGTAACGGTGGCGGCCATTTTGGGCCGATTAAAATACAGTGAAAAGGGCAATATTCAAATCCCAATTTTTCAGGGGAAAATCGATTCATATTCAATAGAATTTATTTATTTGCATAATTCAATATCTCATTGACAATATTCAAAACAGTTACAACACTTTAAGTATATGTGTGATCAGACTGAGACTATTGAACATGTAAAGAAATAGTGCATTATTCTCTATAATTTTTGGTAAAAAATATTACCATTTTTGACACTTTTCTGACTCCATTTTCAGAAAATGCACCAATCACAAATAATCATCATGAATATAATTACATAGATTGATGATTAATATTCAAAAATTTAAAAAATCTCAATGGGGTAAGAAAAAATGTCTTTAAAAAAAACACTGTTAAAATTGGTTACCATGGTAATAAAACAAAAACGGCAATTTTTCGATATTTAAATACATGTATGATCATACTTCGAATATGAGCCAGATAACAATTGTTGTCATCATATGTACCTAAAAGGATCTTTTCAACATAGTATGACCTTAGAAAACTTTCAAGGTCACTTGTGTTGTTCTCAAGGTCACTTAAAATTGATTTTGCTTCGAGATTTTCATATTTGAAAGTTCAATTTTTAGTTGACCTTGACCTTGAGACACTGTACCCTGAAATGATTTCAATGTCATTTTAAGTTTATAGTATGTCTGTTAAAAATAATAATTTAGGATGATTTAATTTATTCCTAAGAGAAACAGTAGTTTCATGGAAATATTGAACAATGCAAAAATGGCTTTTTTTCACAAGTTACAATGGTAACCATCTTTGACAGTGTTTTCTTAAGACATCTTTTGTTACCCCATTGAGATTTTTATAAGTTTTGAATATTAAGCATCAATTTATGTAATTATATTCATGATGAGTATTTGTGATTGGTGCATTTTCTGAAAATGGAGTCAGTAAAGTGGCAAAAATGGTAATTTTTTAGTAGAAAAATTCCAGAAAAAATGCATGATTTCTTGACATATTGGATAGCCTCGTTCTGACATTTATGTTTAGTCTTGAAACTGTTTTGAATATTGTCAATGAGGTATTGAATTAAGCAAATAAAACATTATATTGAATATGCATTGATTTTTGAAAAACAAATTGGGAATTGAATATAGGCTATTTCGCAGTATGAGAAATGATAAAAAATGACCGCCTCAGTTACCATGGCAACCGTGGTCAATCATAACAAACAGTCATCATTTTTATGATCCAATGGTCAATTGCAACTTATGAAATTAAAATCAGCAAAATCTGAGACATGTCATGTCTCAGTTATTTTGGTGCTTAGGGATAATTATCTTAATGTTTTTAAATTTTTTAAAGATTGTTTTTATTTTAAAAATAAAAAAGATTTTTTTAAAGAAAATATTTGTGATATCCAATTGTGATATAAGTAAATATGTTAATGTTCTGCACGGATAGGTTTAGGTGTCACTATAAATGGTAGCACTAGTTAATTTCATCACTAAGGTCTTCAGAGTGAATTTATATGTAAAATGTGGTTTTTGACTACATTGATATGGTCTCATTAGTGATTTCATATGTTGAATATGGTTTTTAATTGCATTACCAACATTTCAGGATTGATTTAATATGTCGAATGTGGTTTTTAGATGCATAAGTAAAGTCTCAAGATTAATTGCATCTCGTAGGTCTCCAGAGTGATTTTATTTGTGAAATATGGTTTTTGATTACATTGCTTTAGTTTTATTAGTAATTTTATATGTTAAATATACATTTTGTAACTGTATTACCTTGAGTTTAGGATTGATTTTGTATGCAGAATGTTGTTTTTAATTTTATCAATAAGGTCTCATTAGTGATTTTGTATGTTAAATATGATTTTTAATTGCATCGCTAAGGTCTCAAGAGTGATTTATATATTAATATTGTTTTTTCCTTACATTGCTATAGTCTCATATATGTTAAATATGGTTTTTAATTGCATTACCAAGGTTTCAGTTGATTTGATATGTGGAATATGGTTTTTAGTTCATTGCTAAATTCTCAAGATTAATTTTATATGTGAAATATGGTTTTTGATAACATTGTTGTAGTCTTAATAGTGATTTTATATGGTAAATATATTACTTAATTGTATTGCCATGGTTTCAGGTTTGATTTTATATGCATAATATGGTTTTTAATTCCATTAACAAGGTCTCATTAGTGATTTTGTATGTTAAATATGGTTTTAAATTGCTAAGGTCTCTAGATTGATTGTATATATTTTGACTACATTGCTATAGTCTCATTTTATATGTTGAATATAGATTTGAATTCTATTGCAGATGTTTCAGGATTTATATTATGTGTGAAATATGGTTTTTAATTCCAAATATAAGGTATCAGAATTGAAATTTTATGTTATTGTTTTTAATTGCATCACTAAGGTCTCCAGAGAGATTGTATATGTGAAATATGGTTTTAATTGTATTGAAAAAACACATGCAAGAGAGAAATAGGGAAAGCCGCGTGGGACTATATTAACAACGCCATTAATAAACAACTCTAAACCTCTTTTGGAAATATGTAAAATCGAGAAAACAAGATAAAATTGGTGTAGCCCCCCTTTCAAAATCAAGGACATTTTATCAACGGCAGCAAGGACAAAGCTCAGATCTTACTCGAGCAATTTGCCCCTGTATTTACTAACGAACACATGACTCAATTCCAGACACTACATCCAAAATCAAGGACTCAATACAACAAATTAGACTAGCAGGAATTGAAAAACTACTAAAGAACCACTAGACTCGCCCGTCAAAAACATCTGGCCCGGACAATATTCCAAATAAAATCCTGAAACAATGCGCAAACGAAGTCGCACCAATATTTACCTTTGATCTTTCAACTGTCTTTAGATACAGGTAACCGACCCGATGACAAGACAAATGCCAACATTTCGAGCATCTTCAAACAGGCGATCACTTAGCAGAAAACTAACGGCCGGTGTCGTTAACTTCAGTACCATGTAAACTGTTAGGCATATACTAAAACACTTTAACGACACAGAGTTCTACCAACACTAAACCATGAATCCAGATATGTCTCTACTCGTGCGAAACCCAACTTGGAATTACAATCAAACAACGCTTCAATCATGTGACAATGGACACCAAGCGGGCATAGCAATATTGGACTTTTTAAAAGCGTTTGACACTGTCCCACATGACAAACTCCTACACAAAATACACCAGTACGGCATATGAGGGAACATGCATAAATAACTATCTCACTTCCTAAAAGATCGAGCCATGCGTGTAGAATTGGAAGGAGAATACTCAGATAGCTCACTAGCCCGGTCCGGAGTGCCATTTGGCACACTGCTCGGTCCAACACGGCTCATTTAATACCCATATACAAAAAATGAAATTAAGGATCTAGAAGCAATACAAAGAAGAGGTGCAAGGTTTATCACTCGGGATTACAATCTAGAGAAGAAGTACTCTTACCAAAAATGCTGAAAGAACTGAACTTACCAAAAATCCAAATCAGACAACAACAGAGGCTGATCTTCTTTTATGAAGTGGTTGTGGGGCAGATACCGGCTCTCTCTCCAGCTGATCTAATTACACATCAAGTACCGAAGCGACAGATTAAAGCAACAAAGCACAAAGACTTTTTACTAAATCATTGTTGACAATCAAGTAAGAAACAATTCCAGAGCCGTTATTGTAGCAATGCAAAAACTGATCAATACAAACAAAAACTCTTTATTTGTTAGAACAGCAATCGCCTGGAAGACAGTACAGTGTGCACTACCAAAACTGCGGAGTTTAAAACGGCCCTCCTTAGTCAGCGCGACTAAATCTTGCGCAGTTCGACGCTGTCAATAATGAGCGATCCTAACATCAATGATTTAGTGCTACATTAGGAGTAATGAAAAAAGAAAAAAAACACACACATAACGCGTGATTGTTCGTTCTACATTAAATACATTGACGAAAATACATAGGTTAAGTTTATCAAGACTCCAGTCAGATAATTTAATGATACGCTTTCCAGTGTCACGTGCTTGGCGTAGTTACATTTTTTATACAATTAGGTTGAACTGTTGAGGCTCATATTTCGGGCAGGATGTAATGAAAAGCAAACGTTGCTTGTATTGTTATTTGTTTAACACAAAACTTTTATATTACAAGTTACAGCATTTTCTTCAAAACTTGTTAGTGTCAAGATGCCTTGTTGCAAGGTAACTTATCTAAACGAACCTCGAACATTAATTCCAGTGTCTTAAAATAGAATAAGTGCTTTAGTTAATAAAAAAATAATTGAAACACTAAGAATTCAGTTAGTTTTATAATCTATAACCTTTGTACCTATGATGACATTTTATTAACTTTGTTTTGTAGACATTGATTATTACGCCGAGCACCTCGTCCAAACTGGTTTAAAGTTATGTCTACATTAACACATCTGATTACATCTAATTTTAGTACAGTTCATGTTGCTCATCTTGAGCTAAATGTTTGTGCTTGTACCATGTGTGGTAGAGGTTCCAATAATAATGTTTATGTCTAATCGAGTCAATTACCTGTTATCTTTCAGAGCAAAATGGTATATTGCTGAACGAAAATGATGTACTGAATAAAAGATATGAACATTTGCTAGGTAATAAGGATATAATATTAAACCGTACCTACTGAGAGTGTATGTCGAAATCCGAGAACTAAAATTAAAATATTTATCTATCGTACGATTAACAAAATGGTGACAACAATCTTATAATTATTAGAATTTATCCTCAAAATTATCGCGTTACAAACAAAGTGAAGGTTACCTTTGGTATATTACAAACCTTGCTATATATAGATAGTTATATAACATCTTCTTCATGTGCACTTTGCCATAGCTAATTTTACTGAATATGTCCCAGTATAAGGGTCTGGAAATGCGTTCAATGACTGATCAATCTAAGTACTGTGTGCTGCTGACAAAACCATGTGAGGTAATATCATTACACCTTGCTCGATTGTTATAAATATCACAAAATAAAAATGAATAAATGCATGTATGTATGTTCATTATGTCGGATAAAAGTTATGTTATGCACTTTACCTGCAGAGCGCCCTGGTCTGTACAAAATATGTTTCAATAGATAAAGCAACTTAATGTGATCTTCTGGTAGCATCCTTCAACTCATCGTAGTGGACTACACATATGAATTACATAGCAGTAAAAAACACATTATCTCTAAATAAACCAAGTTTAGTTTCATAATTATGACTTCTATCGTAACAGTTAATAATATGCCGTCTTTCAGTGTCACATGCTAAGCGTAGATGCAATTAAGTTTCATTCAAATGGTTTAGACTGTTGGGGAACATATTTCATGCAGAATATACTTAAACAAAAGCTTCGGATATTATTATTCATTTAACGCAATACTTTTATATTATAAGTCACTTAAATGTTCTTTAAAATTAATATAAATCAAGATGCCTTGTTGAAAGATAATTTATCTGATCAAACAAAAAATTAATTCCGATAAATTTAAATAGAATAAATGCTTAAACAAAGAAAAATCATGATAGTATAACAAGGAGACACTAATAATATCTCTGACGTCTTTAATAGAAGAAATGCTCTAAGAAAGGACTGCAAGGAAACCCTAAGAATCAGTTTAAATTTGTTGGGATTTATATTAAACTCTATTAAATTATGTATTGTATATAATGTTTTTTTTGGTCAGCGTTAAAAATTAAATATATATTAATGCATTGCATTTGTCTGATTCATAAAGGAAATGTAAATGCTTGCGTTTAAATAAGTGCGATGGTCTTTCGAAATCTCGTCATATTGTGGCCACTTCTGGCCCATGAACTTCGTTTACACTTTTTTCATTCAGATTTTTATTGCATTTTGGGTTTTGATCATTCTTCATTAGACGAAACTTGCGTCTGGCGATTAAAATTTTAAACTATCTATAATGACATATTTTTATATTGTGTAGACCTTGATTATTATTCCGAGCATTTTATTACGGGTTTATATGTAGACTAGTTTGGACGGTGGACGAGGTGT
Organism: Limnoperna fortunei; assembly: GCA_944474755.1. NCBI lineage: Eukaryota > Metazoa > Mollusca > Bivalvia > Mytilida > Modiolidae > Limnoperna > Limnoperna fortunei. The sequence goes on along the minus strand of OX104124.1, from coordinate 16,762,286 downwards.
CCATAGTCCAATATGGTTTAAAATTATTTCTACATAAAAACTCGTGATTACATGTACTTTAAGTAGCTTTCATGCTTTTTATCTTTAAATATTTTTGTGTGTAATATGTGTGTTACGGTTTCTCAAAATAATGTTACTGTTAAATTGAATAAATTAACTGTTATCTTTCAGTGGAAAAATATAAAGGTATCTTGCGGCACGAACATGATGTATTGCCGGAAATGTATGCACATTTGCAAGGTAATAAGGTTATAATGTAAAATATTATCTCGTATTAAACTAGTTTAGTTTATTATGACTTCTATAGGACCAGTTAATGATATGCCTTCTAGTGTCACGCCCTAAGTGTAAGTGGAAGTTTGTTTCATTCAAATGGCTTAGACTGTTGGGGATTATTTTTTAGGCAGAATATATTGAAACACGAAAGTTTTTGATATTATTATTTGTTTAACACAATACGTTTTTATTAAAAGTTACAGTAATTTCCCTGAAATTTATTTGATGGAACATCGAACATAAATACCGATGTCCTTAATAAAGTCATGAGCAAGGAAACATTAAGAATTAAATTACATTGGTATCTTTGATTATTACTCTGAGCACCTGTTCCAACATGCAACCCGATTTACAATGATATCTTCATAAAAACTCGTTCATGTTGCACATCTTGAGGTAAATGTTTTTGCTTGTACTATGTGTGTTACGAATTCACAAAATAACGTTATTGTCTAATCGAGTCAATTACATGCTATCTTTCAGATCTAATGGACATCTTTCTGAACGAAAATGATGAACTGCGGAAAAGATATGCACATTTGCAAGGTACTAATGATATAATATTAAACTGAACATACTGAGAGTGTATGTTAAAATTCGAGAACTAAAATTAAAATATTTAGCTATCGAATGATTAACAAAATGATGACAACAATCTATGAATTATTCGCATTTGTTCTTAAAATTAACGATATGCAAACAAATTGAAGGTTACTAGAAATATCTCACAAACTTTGCTTTATGTAGCTAGTTATAAAATATGTTCTTCTTGTGCATTTGCGACAGTTAATTATGTATTATTATGGCTCCCTAAGGAAAGTTTGGGAGACATATTGTTTTTGCTCCGTTTCTTGTTCTTCTTATTAGTATTATTAAATCCACGACCATGAAGTGTGCAGAAAAAAATGGACGCGAACGACACAGTTTTGTAATAGAAGCCATTTCACCACACTCCCCCAAAACATCGACTTGCAACAAAATTTGATATGTAGGTAGATTTTAATGCACAAAGTAAGAACATCATATGTATTGGGGGGGGGGGGGTTCAACAAGATTATAGTGGCAATGGGGGTTCGTTTTTGGAGACATTTGTGTTGGAATCACAACACAGTTATAACTACATGTAGTTATGTTTTTTGTTCCATTCCTTATTATAATTTTTTTATTCCACTTTCCGCCAGAATTTTGTCCGACTGTTTTCTCGGAGACCGTAAATTGGATTGACATGAAACTTCACCCAAAAATAGGTCATGATGTGCAGTGGTTCCTTTCTGGTTTAAAATTTTGTTATTAGCTGTCATCTTGAAATGGCAGACATTTTGAAAATGAAAAAATCCTTAAAAATTCAAAAGTTCCTGAAATTTAACGTACTCCGAGTGCAACACAATTTGGTATGGAGGTAGATTTAAGTGTCCTAAGTGGAACTCTACATTTAAAATTTTCTTTCGAACGGGCGTTTCAAAACGGCAACCAAAAAGGCGTTAAATTTTCAAAGTTGTCCGATTTTAATGAAATTTGATGAGTAGGTGCATTTTTAATGTCTTTTGTGGAACGCAATACTATCCATGGGGATTTTGGGCGACTTCTGTGTTGGCATACCAACACACTATTTTTAATTATGGTTCCCAAACATTGTTTTTGCTTCGTTTCTTCTTCTTCTTCTTATTATTATTAAATTGTTTCCGACCGATTTCTCGGAGACCATTAATTGGATCCCTATGAAACTTCACCCAAAAATAGGTGAAGTGTTGCCATCCAGTTGTGAAATTTTGGAATTGGTGGCCATGGTGAAATGGCAGTCATTTTGAAAATGAAAAAAATCCATAAAAATCCAAAAGTTAACGGATTTCGATGAAAGTTGAAATATAAGTAGAGTATGTTATACCACACCATATGGCGCACATGTTGACTTTCTGTGGTGGCCATTTTGAATACAAGATAGCCACCAAAAATTCAAAATGCTCGAATTCGCACGAAACTTGGTTTTTAGGTAGATTACCATGTTGCGATCAGATTTTAGTCATCAAAATTTATATTTGATCACGGCGGCCATTTTGAAACTGAAAAAATCCTTAAGGATGTTCGCTGCTATTACTCATTATAAATAGGATGCTTTATTTCAAGCATTTTTGTATGTAGTATACATATATATTTTAAAATATACCAAAAAAAAATCATAGGTTCGTGTGCTAGTTTTATCAGTAGGGTCAGATTTCTTACATGTGTAATCATCAATAATCACAAAATCTGGACATGGGGTTCATATCATAAAACAATAAAAAAATCTTTTTCAGTTGTTAGATTATTATAATCTCATTAATAACAATCAGATAATATATATAGTTTGCATTTTTATAATGAAAAATATAATATTGTAGATCTCAACTTCAGATTTGACCAGTTAAATACAGTACTGAAGAAAGTACGGGAAAATGTATCACCCATGGATGTTTTTTTTTAAATTCAACCCTTTCTTATAAATACAAAGTCCCAAAATTTTAACAAAATATTTATCTTACCTTTATGTTTGTATAAATGAAGAAAAAACGTAGGTTCATGTGCTAAATTTTTCGACAGGTCCAAAAATCTGTAATTTTATTGAAAAAGTACGGGAAAAATGATCCAATTTTTATATATCTTTCCCATTATTTCAAGTGTTGCTCTTAAAATATCTAAATGTATTTATTTAAGTAAACTAGCTAATATATATCATATAACATTTGTTTGCTAAAATTAAGGGAGTACTATAGCCTGATTAGCATGCACAGCATGTCAAGTGCTAAAGGGTAAAAAAAGGACAAATGCACGTACCCAACAAAAAAGACATTTCAGGTACAAGAATTTTTACTAGTACATCAATGTTCAGATTCTAATACAATTTTACAAGAAGCTAAAGCTGTTTTTGCCTCATAATTACACAGGTATTATTGATATTCCATCTAAAACACATTTCTAAATACACGTATTTAGGAGAGCGCAACATGACAGCAATATGTTGAACCATGTATGTTGGGGGGGGGGACATAGCGGATACAGAATTTATATTGGATACACTTACAAATAGTGGACTTCCTCTATCAATAAAGGGACCTTGGTGGCCGAGTGGTTAAGGTAGTTCATCTACTATAGATCACATGGTCGGTCAACACTGAGATTGCGGTCGAGTCTCACTGCGGGTAGGGTGTGCTCGTCTTCAATTGACAAGGATTGCCAGTTTTCTTACCAAAGTTCGGGGTTTCTCCTGTTACTCCTCCGCAATGAAAACTGGACACCATGATAGCTGAAAAATTGCTGAAAGAAGCGTTAAATACCACTAAAACAAAAAACAAACAAACAACAAACAATCTAGCATTAAATGGACATTATATTCGAATTTTCTAAAAATCAGTTAACTATTACACTGAACCAATTTTGCCCTTTATCACTAGTAAATAAAGATCATATGCACCAATTTCAGTACAATTGTTCAACTGTTACTCAAGTTAGAGCATAGAAACTAAATATTTACCAATGACCACACAAAGAGTTATATTATATGCTCCTTTCACATTCGTGATTTTGGCATAAAAACTTGAACTCAAAGTGGCATAGATTTTGTAATTTTATATGTTCAAATAATGACTACAAATAGTCATGTTAATGTCCACAAATTATAATCACTCAGCGTTTTCACAAAATAAACTACCAAGAAGCTTGAGTTATGCCCCTTACATATATATCGGTGTTATATTATTGATGGATGCATGGTATTGGTGGCTCAATAATACATGTAGGTAATCTTGGTGCAGGGGTATTTCAGCTACATATAATTCATCATTCACATGTACTTCTGTCAAGTTTATGCCTTTTTCAGGTACCATTCTCCCTTCACAACTTGTAGTTTTCAAATCATGACTGAAAAAATATATATAAAGAACATTGGTATCAGTATAACATATGAAATGATAGACAATTTGACTAATCTATATAGGCATTTCAATATAAATGGTGGGCTAAACTAGATTTTATGTTCTAAACCTAACTCTTTAAAAGACACAAATTAAAACAAAGTGGTCAACACATTCCGAAATACAAATGGCCAGTACCTCAGAAAAATTTCTTATAACCCTGATCTAAAAGTTTGTCCAAAAAATTATATAGACTTAAAAAAATTCATAAAATTAGTGCTACCAAAAGAACTTAATGATGAGACCATTCAACATTTCTGAAGGCCATATTTATGGTTATATTTTATAGTTATGGTAACCATTTATGTGGGATATGATTTATAAAAAGTATTGGTTATATGTAGTGTCAGACTGTCATATCTCTCAGGAAACAACCTCTGTATAAAAACTATGAGATAATCCAAACTTTGTATTTACAATGTACCTACAAAATTATAATATAACATGTTTCAATGTCATTAAAAAAGTGTTACCTGTACTAGTACATGCTTAATCATGAAAATAAGCAAAAATTTAACAATTATTTTTATTGATAATATATTGCATGTACTAGTATATCCAAGTATACAAGTACGAGTATATAAAATCTTTTTTTTTGTGTATATAAAATTAATGAAAACAGTAAAAGGAATAAAATAAGAAATTATGTATTGTGACTTAATGTTACTAGTATTAAATTAACATGAGTACTGTATGAGAATGTACAATAAATAGTTTTTTGTTTTACACATAGGGCATTTCCAAATTAGCTTTTCTTTTATTTGAACCATTGCGGTCTTTTTCCTACATACATTGAGTATTCTTTATCATGTTTATCGAAGTAAAACAATACTGTGAACAGTCATTGTATGATATTAACTTCTCACTTTCCCCATGACACCATGGAGATGGTTAGCAAAATTTAAAATGTTATAGATATTACATCAATATGTATTTCAATTTCTACCTCAGACATGGCCATTATCATGTTGTTTCTATGTTGGTATGATGTTGACATGTTGGCATTTGCTGTTCACATTCCTTGCAGGCTGCTCGTCAGTCGGCAAGTACAACTACTTCTTTTTGAGCACAGCGGATATATCAGGTGTGGGAAGTTGGCATAAAAATCTTTTGCAGCAAACCAACTTTCCTTCAACTACCCACCGCTTTTGAAAGATATTTTTTTTCCGCTTTCCAGGCTTAAACACTATCTTACGTCTAGCCACGGGAATAAGACTAAAAAGGTTAAACTCGTACCCTGTCTGACGACATCTCGTGTTTATTCCGGAAGTTGGTTGATATTTACCGTAAATGTCGTATTTTCTTTGAAAATCAAGTTATTTGTTTAAAACCCCGATTTCTTTATATACTAATATTTAAATCACGACAAATCTTTTGTATTTCGTGGATTTCTTTAGTGTGTAGTAAATTTATTGAAGTTTTACCGATAACGACATCAATAAATTTTCCGGTGCGCAAAACATGAAAAAAATACGACCAGCGAACATCCTTAAAAATCCAAAAGTGTAAGGATTTTAATGAAAAATACCAAAGAAAACCGACCGAACAACAAGAGCCAAAAGTCAAGGGACAGTTACAAATCCGGATATAGATAAAACGCAACACAAAAACAATGAAAGGCCATTTGTTCAAATAACAAATGAGAAGGTCTTTCCCAGCATGGTACATATAGGGATTCTGTGGAAGTTTTGTCTGTTCCTTATTACAATATGTCACTAGCAGTCATGAAAATTAGTTATTTGAGTAAAGCAAGTCATCCCTATTCACACTACATATGGTTGCTAAGGTTGTGAACGTTGCTAGGGACAAATTGTCACTTCCGGTTGTAAAATAGTATATTTCACCTAAATACTTCATCCTGATTCTAAATATATATGGTTACTAAGGACTTTTTATAATGGTTACCTTGTTGCTATGGTGTGACCTTGACCCATGACCTTTGACCTTGGGCTCAAATTGAAGCTCTTTTCATACTGATCACTTTAGCTATGCATGTTTACTATATTATCTCTAACCGTTTTCAAGTTATTAGTCAAAAACCAATCAACCGAAAAATGTCAAGGGCAATAACTCCTAAACGGTTCATTGAACAATTTTTGACATAAAAGACCAATTATAGGTCTCAATGAGAGGAGTATTTTACCAAATGTAGGTCTCAATGAGAGGAGTATTTTCCCAATTTATTGTCTGCTTCTATCTTTTACGGTTTTCGAGTTGTTATGATAACAAGATTGGAGGCCTAAGGTCGAGGTCATATCTGAACTTTGACCATGAGATTTTCTTTAAGGTCATGTCATAGAACAACAAATTGTGAACAGCCAAGGTGTTTTCGACTTCCAGTTTGTGAGTTTTATTGATAACCGGAGTCATTGAAACATTCAAGGTATACCGCTCGCAAGGTTTTCGGTGTTTGGGCAGATAACTCTGTCAATAAAAGGTATTCGGCTTGCAAAACGCAGTCTCGAATAAAGAATATAGTCCAGGTCTATAATCCAAAGTTTCGAAATGATATGTCGCGAACTCTCAAATTGATGGGCTTTCGAAAAGTTGCGGATGAAAAAGAAAGAATAATAATAATAATAATTATAATCAGAAGAAATACAATAAGGTCTTCCCACTGGAAGTGGGAAAGACCTTTAAAACACAAAAACCAGAAAGAGAGTAACCCGAACCCAATAAAAATCATGGGTGCACTCAGGTGCTCCGGACGAGTAAGCAGTGTCTGCCTCTAATTAGAAACCCGTCGAGTTACTTATTGCCATGTCTAGGGAAAAGTCAAATCCAGGAATAGGAATCACTACCTATGACTCAGCGAAAATGTCAGATCGTATTTGAGACACTGATTTCCCATAACGATCAATAAAGTCATGGTGACGACCATAGAACTTCTGGAGAGATAACCTAGGTGCAACAAACCCTTGTTTGAGTAGTTTAGCAGTCAACAGCAGGGATCGGTCTAGAAAATCGGAATACCGATTGTAGGATCTAGAATAACGTATAAGTTGTGGAATGTACATACCATACGCTGGAGCTGCTGGAATGTTGGTGTCGATGAACGGGAAGTTGACAATTGGAAAGTTGAAGTCATCACGTTTGTCGTAGAGTCTAGTTTGTAGTTTTCGTGAGTCTATTTCTAGAAGTATTTCTAAGTAAGAGGCTGAGCTTAGTGTATTGGTGGTGTCTTTAATTTCAAGCTCGCTAGAGTAGATTGAATGTAAATAGTCACCAAATTAAGCATTGTTGAGGTGCAAAACATCATCAATATAGCAAAATGTGAAATTAAAGGTCTGGGCCAGTGTCTTTTCTTTCTTCATCAACAGACCTTCTAGGAACTCAGCCTCATAAGAGTACAAAACAGGTCGGCGAGGAAAGGAGCAAAATTAGTACCCATTGAAATACCAACAATCTGTTGAAAAACATGTTCTCCGAAAAAGACGAATATGGTGTCAATCAGAAAATCTAACATATGACAGATAGTTGGTATATAAGTGGAGTATGTTCTACCGCACCATAAGACGCACATGTCGACTTTAATGCAAGACTTCTTAGTGCAGACTCCAGATTTGCCACTGGCACACAATTTATATTTTTTTGCACAATTTGTAGCTGAGATTACAGATGTACGTTCTAAGTTTTCAACTGCACTTCGCAAAGGCAAGAAAACCACAACTGATGGCAAAGTTATAAATGAGGGCATGTTAAAAACAAATTTACAATCGATGCTCAAGTCAAATACAGGATATAGGTTTCTCCAGCCAGTGACAGTGAAGTCCACCATACTAGGAGCGTACAATGAAAGATATATATTCAACTATCAGACAGATTGGTATTCCCACCTTCGTCTTGACCTTATTCTGCTGGTGAAACACGTTGGAATGACTTCATAGAAACATTGTTGAGCATAAGTAGCAACTCCAGGAAGGCTAATGATCAAGAATGGGTAGATAAATGCAAACTGATTAAAGACCACCCAGTTATGTGTGCACGTTTATTCAATCACAAAGTGAAGCCTCTGTTCTGACAAATCATGATGTCCCCTGCTGAACCAATTGGAAAAGTTGTCGACTTTTTTATGCGCACTGAAAACTACTGGATCCCCCATATCCACTGTCTTGTGTGGATAGAAGATGCGCCAAAGCTTGATGTAAATACCGATCATGAGATTTGTAAGTTTGTCGATAAACATACATCTTGCCAACTACCAAACAGGATTACTAATCCAAAGCTCTATGACATTGTGTCAGCAGAACAAATATACAGCAAACACCATTTATTGCACGCCCCACTTCTGAAGCTGCCATACAAACGAATATTACTGATCAAAGTAAACCACCTAGTGCCGAAGACCTGGATAATCTCAACAAAAAAAAAGACAAAAAAAAAAAAACAACACTAAAGGACATTTTGACCATCATGGCGGCATCTGAATCGATTGAAAATCTAACTCTTGAAGAACTACTAAAATTAGCCAATAAAACATATGAAGAGTATTTTGAAAGTTTGAAGGCTGTGACAACCAAAAATGTCATTCATCACAAACGTTCCTTATCAGATAGCTATATCAATAATTACAATAAGTACTTGTTAAAAGCTTGGGATGCGAACATTGAATACAATATGTAACTGACGTATACTCGTGTGTTGCCTATATTCTCTCTTACATAAACAAGTTTGAAAGTGAAATGCAAAATAGGAAGCTCTAGAAGTGATCAATTCAAATATAGAAACAATGAAGAAGATTGGTCAAGTGTATCTGAAAATAGAGAGTTGTCTGCTCTAAGAGGATGTCTACAGAGTTTGTAGTTTTAAGCTGAAAGATTCTTTTCGTCAGGATATTTTCATACCAACTGGTAATGATGAGCTCAAATTCTCTTTGCCTATCAGTGCTTTGAAATCTAAGGATTCTTCAGTTGAAAATGTGTGGGCGACTACAATTCTAGAAAGATATTATGCACGACCACATCTTCCAGAATTTCACAACATATGCTTAGAAGATTTTGCATCATTGTTTTCTATTTTTCACTCTTTTACGAAACCTAAGCAATCTGAAAACTTGCCTGTATATCAATTCCAAAATGGACTTGGCTTCGTCAAATTTAAAACGAAGGGAAAAGGAAATATTATAAGGTACCCAAGATTCAATTGTAAAAAAAAAACAGACGAGTTTCAAATGAAATTACTTCAACTTTACATTCCACAGACTTGCAACCATTAAACCTGAAGAGTTTATGTTGTATGAAGAATAATTTAAAAGAGGAATCATGCCAGATGATAGTAAAGTCATAGATATTATCAATGCAAACAGACAGCGGTTTGAAAAAGATGTAGAAGAACTTAAGCAGGCTTTTCAAGATATTCATGAAGGACATATACACCAAGAATGGGGTAGGATAGCCCAAGAGGCAGAAGCAGAGAGACTTGAGCTGCAGATGATGACGAGGAAGCTATACCAGAATTAGACATTACAGAAGACAATAACCAAAACATTCAATCTCATTCCCAGTCATTGGAAAGGATCCATCCTAAATTTCCTAAAAATTATACCAAGGAGTTAATAAGAACACTTAACGATCAACAAAAAGTGTTGTTTTATGATATCCGACAGTGGTGTATTGATATTGCTTTGAATAAACAACCAGAACCATTTTACATCTTCCTCACTGCGGGTGCAGGAAGTGGGAAAACACACATAGTAAAGGCTAATTATGCACAGGAACAATAATTTTATCCAAAACTGTAAGTCCACCATGCTCAACCACAGTTGTACTCAATGCCCCTACAGGAACTTATAATGTGAAAGGAGCAACATTACGCACTGTTTTTTCATTGAGTAAATGCTAGCACTTACTTACAAAACATTTGGAGAAAGTACTCTTAACACTTTTAGACAGAAACTTGAGCATTTAAAATTTCTTGTGATAGATGAAACCTCAATGGTTGACATGAAGCTGTTATCTTATATCCACGGTAGATTGTGTCAAATAAAACACTCTAAACAGTACTTCAATGTTTCAACTCTATCCAGTAAGAGCAGCACCTATGTAATTCCAAGATGATGAGACTTACATGCCAAAAGAATTTGTTTGCAAAAGCCCGTGATTTCTCCAAAATTCAGTTTCTGGTATGCATCTGCAGAGACAAGAACCATTTTCTACTCGTCAAGGTGAAAATTTTGATGACACTATTGAAATTGGACTCAATGAAATGGTCATGCTCATCAGAAATTTAGATGTTGACAAGGATTGCTAAACGGAGCATTTGGAACAATAACATCAATTGAACAAAACCAAAATAATGAAGTACAAGCAGTGTACATAAGGTTTGACAATCGAGAAACTGGACACATAGCTATTGCTAAGCAGGTAGCTGCAAGGAATGCTCCAGAAAAGTCAGTTCGAATTACTAGATATGAAGAAAATCTTAAAGATAAAAATGCTAATGTTTTGGTTCCTTGGATTGTAATATAGATTCAGTACATTTACATAAGTGACATTAAAATGAAAGTTTGGAGTGAACGATTTTTCACTTATATTAAAGAACGCTGGTATATTAAGCCTCTCGTGACATGTTCATAATTTTCATACTTCTTTATGGGTATAAAAGGCATAACAAATTAATAATATTAGTATCAGTTTTGACGTAAACCCTATGTCACGACAGCACGGAGAACAATCCATTGGTAGATTGCATCCTTGACAATCCGCTAGAGTAATAGCTAATGACTTCACCGGTCCAAAACATATTATCGAACGTCTACCACATATAACACAAATAAGTGGACCACAAGTTTCTACTGCTCGCCATAACATAGGTTTCGTCCATTACTACAGCTACTGAACACGGCAAAGTGTGAGAACACACCAGCATACAATATTGCTCTCACAGTTCCCAACATGATGACCCACGTCGAATACAGAGGAGCAACAAGGAATCTCTTATGAATTGGCCGGCTGGAAGTCCAGAAATGAACACTATTGAGTGTTTTTGGGACGAAGTTCAAAGATGTTGAATGTAGAGCAGCCAAGCGCAACATCTGACAACGGCCTCTTAATTATTTGTGTATTGGGGAAACTATTAACATTTTTTGCTCTGACTCGGGCACCAAGTTTCGTTAAGTAATGAGAGACCCTCAAAAAAAAAATTTCAGTTATATCACATTAAATTTTTGGTGTGTCATGTCAGATAAAATTTTTCGCAAATATAGAAACCCCAAAGGGTACTCATGGAAACTCACAAACACCCATAAAATAGTCCAGAAATGGGCTTTGCACAATCAGCTGAAAAATAACCAATACATTTCACAAATTATATAAAAAATGTATTTATCAATTCTGTATGAAACTGCTTTTTAAATACAGCTCTAATATCAAAATTCCATTGAATAATAAATCCACTGTCCATGCTAAAGCTCGGCGTACCCTAATGTCAAAATAAGATCTAATTTCCTCTCCCTCAGTCAAAGGTCATTTAAGGAGCCGTTGTCAAATTGAAAACGAAATTTTCAATTTTCACACCTTTTACTGTATTTACTTTTTGTTCCCCATATTACGAGCAAATCTGCCAAGTTTCATCTCATTCCGAAATATAATAAAGCCGTTTCAGCCTTTTTTATGAACAAACTTGATCGCTTTCAATTGTTCAACTCAACACTTGATTTAAAAAAAAATCAACAACTTTCATGCGTCATTATATCTATAGTTGGATGATAAGTTTTAGCTTTCGCAACCTAATTATATGTCATAATAAACCATAGGAAGGCTATATCTTTAAATAATATCAATACTGTATTCCAAAGTAATAAATATTTTACCTTTTTAAGAAGAAAAATGTGCACATTACTTATCCTTTAGAACAAATTTTTACATTTACTTTCTAATTTTTATATTAATTGCACAATCAAACATTCTTAAACAGTACTCAATATATAAATCATATAATTATGGTTCAAAAATGGGTGTACATTTGTACTTACTAAATTCAACTGACAATATTTCCAAAGAAGTTTCTTTAAAAAGAAGATTTACACAGCCAGGAGTTTTGAAGTACCCTTTATGACATCATGCAAACTGTGACGTCATAATGCTATGATGTTGTAACCATATATTGTAAACAAGTAAACAAGAATTGGAAATAAATGGTAAAAGCAAAAAAAAACCCATGTTTTTAAAATTAGCAACCGAGTGCATTTATTGTGCACAAGGTCCAACTATACCTACTTATATGTCGCTTTTATATATATATACACAAATCCTGGCTTATTCCATTTACATGTGCACCCCCCAAAAACACACAAACAATGTATAAGCTATCTTTGTAATCTCAGCAAGATTATTACCTTCTAATTTTGTTCTTTAAATATGGATCAATTTCATATATTGACAATAAAATCTTCATTTTATAGTTTGTTTACATTCTTCAGTGCCTACAATTATCTCCTTTTGTTGACAAGGTTTTAACTTTATGAAAATCAATTTTGTTAATTGCTAAAAGGTAGAAATATGAATGTTGATTACAAGTGTTTCCACTTGGTAAAATGAAGCATTTGAGGAAAACTGCTGGATTTAAATGCATCTTGTAGAAATTGTCATGCAATCATAATTTGTTTGAAGGAAAAAGTGCGTGCTTGATTATGACCCGACTCCATATGTTGCTACAGAATAAGTTTTTCAGGCAAAAAATAATGATATAAATAAACATCATTGACATACAAACTTTTAGACAACAAAGTAAAAAATCAACACTTCAACTTGACAAACTTAATTATTTGTGTATTGCGGAAACTATTAACATTTTTTGCTCTGACTCGTGCGCCAAGTTTCGTTGAGTAATGAGAGACCCCTCAAAACGAGCGAAATAATTTCAGTTATATCACATTTAATTTTCGGGGTGTTATGTCAGATAAAAATTTTCGCAAATTTAGAAACCCGGAAGGGTACTCATTGAAACTCACAACGTACGGAAGCCAGGTGCCTCGGCCACCAAAACTGCAGAGACCAAGGCGCATTGACAGCGCTACTGGAGGACATGAATTTTCCACTACTTAAGAATAGACGAAAAACATTTCGCCTCCTGCTTTTTAACAAAATTGTACATCAGCTAATTGCAATTCAAATTCCAGGCTATTTACAAAAAACAACTGGAGCAACTCGCCAGCGGCGATACATCCAACTCAGCTCTAAAAGTGAACAAAGGAAAACGTCTTCTGTGTCAAAACGTTGACACAATGGAACCATCTTCCACTAGATCTACTTGAGAAGATTGAAGACCAGCCTCATAGCCTTTGCCTGTGATCAGTAAAGAGAAGTCATGTTTGTATGTGCACTTCACTACTGTACAAGGGCACCATTGTGGTTGACGTATAATCAACATTCGTGTGATGAGTCAAACTGGCTCTTTACGAATTATCAACGTAGATTAAGATGTTCATCCTAGTACAGCAAGAGAAACACTCAGATTTAGCTTGAATGTGTTCATATATTAATAACATTTCACTCTCTTGAATTGTTTATTATATAGAATGGACTTGCTTTTGAGCAGAAAAAAGACATTATTGCATGTGCAAAAAGTAAACTTATATGCAGGAATGTTAAACAGTAATTAATGCGACATATGTTTTATCAATATCTTTCTTATTTGATGACACTAAGCATTTATACCCGTTTTATTGTGTTCTTTCCTTTAGCAAAACACATTTAGCTTAAGCTTTGATTATGTACTTTGATGATATTATTCATTCTGATGATTACAAATTATTTAGTCGCTGTTGTTTCTTTCGTCATGACTAACACACACAGTGTGATTGTTTATTGAGTCAATAAAATAAGGTTAAAACTTCCGATTCATGAACTTCGTTTATAATATTTTGTGGACATTGATCATTATTCCGGGCACTTATCGAATGGCTAACGTGGTTAAAATTCTCTACCTTAGATCTCTTGATTACACCTACTTGTAGTAGCGTTCATGTTGCTCATCTTGAGGTAAAATTATTTGCGTGTACTATGTGTGTTGCCTTTGTTACCTTTCGAAAAACAATGTCTAATCGAGTCAATTATCTGTTATCTTTCAGAGCAAAACGGTTTCTTGCTTACCAAAAATGATGTACTGTCGAAATTCTAGAACTAAAATTAAAATATTTTGATATCGAATGATTAACAAAACGAAGGCAACACCATACTTGTTATTGTAATTTATTATTAAAATTAATGTGATACAGTTGGGTGCAGTCCCAACATAACATGCTAGTTAACTTATAAAGCAGAGATTCTGACTGCTTTATGTTACTTCGAGCAGGGAATTTGACTGGTTTGACAACCTAAGTTAACTTGTGCTGTTCTTTCGACTTTTATTGTACAGTATATTTCTGTCCATTTGACAACTTTTCGGCAATTTCTGTCTACTTGACATTTTGTTTTACTTTTGACAATTTCTGTCCACTGGACATTTTTTTTCTTTTGACAATTTCTGTCCACTGGACATTTTTACTTTTGACAATTTCTGTCCACTGGACAATTTTTTTCTTTTGACTATTTTGTCACGTGACATGTTTGTTAACGGGAAATTTCTTTGCTTTGACGATTTTGGCACGTAACAAGTTTTTTATTTTGGAAATTTATATTGGTTTTGTCAGCTTGCTAATTCACCTTTCGACTGATACTTTAAACCACTTTTAACGTTTACGTTTTCAATGTTTTTGACAATTTATTTTAGAAAAGACCGACCGACCGGTTCTAACGTACGTCTGTTTATTTTATCTGCCCGTTGTCCGAATGACAAGTATACGAAAGATGAAAATCATATCGTTTGTGGTTTAAAATCCTAATACCAAAAAACAATCGATCTAATAAAAATTAGTAATGACAAAATTGATATTGAATATTTCTTTGCTACGTACGTGTTTCTGGATATCATTGCGTAGAAAAATATTTAGAAATCTTATGTCTCGGAGACATATTACTTATTGCGCCGTTTTACCGTTGTTTCCTTTAATTAAATATGAATGTGCAGTCTAATAAAGTGAGAAACGTCTCTTTGTTTTGTTACAAATATCTATCAATCAATCAATTCATCGATATCATAATATAAATTAATACAGCTCTTGAAATTCAGAAATCATTCAAAATATAAATTGAGTCTACTTGAATGTATCCAATTGAAAGTACATTGCAATATCCAAATTTTGTGATATAACAAAAATAAAAAGAACAACCCATGGTTCTCTACAACCACATCCGGTTCTACAACTAGCAAAATAGATAAGAACATGAAGAAAGCAAATAAGAGCGCTGTAAAATTTATGAACAAAGGTCTACATGGATTAAATTTTCTAGGACCAATAATTTCTATCAGTCTGCTAAAAACGTATGTGTTTCTAATTCTTCTATATGCGCTCGAGGTTTTAGTACCAAAAGGAAAAAAGTTTGGATGTATTAGAAAAT
Source organism: Limnoperna fortunei (assembly GCA_944474755.1). Taxonomy (NCBI): domain Eukaryota; kingdom Metazoa; phylum Mollusca; class Bivalvia; order Mytilida; family Modiolidae; genus Limnoperna; species Limnoperna fortunei. The sequence goes on along the minus strand of OX104124.1, from coordinate 16,746,625 downwards.
CAACACAAAAAGATTATCAAACAAGTTCAGTCACTACCAGTATCAGTAGCTGACCCTGAAGTTTACATTTTTTCTGGACTCATTCACGCTGAAGAAATTTTTTATTCATGAAAGGGAAAGATGTCAAAAGTTGACCGGAAGGGTGGTCCGTTGGAGTATTGCGTACAGTTAAATTTCAACCTGGGACACAATTTGTAAAAACATGCAATACTCCGGTCAAAATTGGTTAATAGATTCCTCTAGTAAAGTTTATAGCAAATCCATTGATATATAACTCAATTTTATTCATGAAAGGGAAAATTGTCAAAAGTTGACCGGAAAGGTGGTCCGTTGGAGTATTGCGTACAGTGAAATTTCAACTTTGGACTCAATTTGTAAAAACATGCAATACTCCGGGCAAAATTGGTTAATAGATTCCTCTAATAAATTTTACAGCAAATCCATTGATATATAACTCAATTTTATTCATGAAAGGGAAAGTTGTCAAAAGTTGACCGGAAAGGTGGTCCGTTGAAGTATTGGGTAGGCGATTGTTATGTTTCTCTCGTTGTTTTTAAAAGTTTTTAAACATGTTTTATTTGAGGAATCTCCTTTAATACCTTTAGCTTTTTTAATTCATGAGAGAAAACATGCTAAATGGCACGTGAGTTTGTTTAATTTTCTTAAATACCTAGGCTCGACAAAAAGAAAATTCCTTTCGTTCTTGATCAGGAACCTGGCCATCCAAAACTGTTTCCCAAATTGTCCAATTATGTTTTGTTGGAATCATTTAAAAGAAGACTTCAAATTTTGGCTGAAAGGGTGAGTGGTGTTCGACAACATAAAAGTGTTCATTGACCATTAGAAAAAATGCTTCACTCCGAGAGCGAAGAAGAGTTTACTAATTTAAGGATTAAGTATACTTCGAAGTGCCCCCCCCCGAAGTTTTAGAACATTATGACAAAGAAATAGGCCGGGCTATAATGAATCACTCAGGTAGATGGCTTATTGAAAAATATCCGGGAATGTATGATACTTATTCGGGAATAACTAATATCTTTCAGAAAGTATGAATGCTGCTTTAAAAAGAGAAAACGATTGGAAAGAACTTCCTGTAGATCTTTTAGCCTTAGGATTTTATTACATACAAAACTTTAGAACGGCCCTCCTTAGTCAGCGTGACTAAATCTTGTGCAGTCCGACCCTATCACACAGTAGCCAACATGGAATATGTGATGCAAAGATACAGATAATTTGCATTCCATTATAAGAATTTCTTTTTTTTGGGCAAAGATACAATACACGAGGATTCGCAATGTTTTTCGGGTAGTAAAAGAACAGACACGAATCTAAATTAAGATATAAAGTACAGCGGGTAATTAAAATCGGCGATCATTACGAGTAATGACACTAAATTCGTGCCTTCGCAAAAAGGGGAAAAAACACACACATAATTATTCGTTCTACATTAAATACATTGTAGAAAATACATACGTTAAGTTAATTAAGACTCCTATGAGATCGGTTAATGATACTCTTTCCAGTGTCACGTGCTAGGCGTAGTTACATTTTTCATACAAGTATGTTGAACTGTTGAGGCTGATATTTCAGGATGTATTGAAAAGCAAACGTTGCTTGTATTGTTAATTGTTTAACACAAAACGTTTATATTGCATGTTACAGCAATTTTCTTCAAAACTTATTAGTATCAAAATGCCTTGTTGCAAGAGAATTTATCTAAACGAACCTCGAACATTAATTCCAGTGTCTTAAAATAGATTAAGTGCTTTAGTAAATAAAAAAAATAATTGAAACACTAAGAATTCAGTTAGTATTATAACATATAACCTTCGTACCTTTGATGACATTTTATTAACATTATTTTGTAGACATTTAGTACAGTTCATGTTGTTCATCTTTGAGCTCAATGTTTTGTGCTTGTACTATGTTTGTTAGAGGTTCCAATAATAATGTTTATGTTTAAGTCAATTACCTGTTATCTTTCAGAGCAAAATGATATCTTGCTGAAAGAAAATTATGTACTGAGGAAAAGATATTCACATTTGCAAGGTAATATTAAACTGAACATAGTGAGAGTGCATGTCGAAATTCGAGAACTAAAACTAAAATATTTAGCTATCGAATGATTAACAAAATGAAGACAACAATATATGAATTATTAGAATGGTTTTAGATTTTTCCAAAATGACCACCATTTTCAAAATCGACCTTCGTTGAAGAAAAAATATGACGATCTCAAATCTCAGGAACGTCCAGAGCAATTTCAATGAAAATTAGTACTCTGATACAGTTGACTATCCTGGTCATTTTTGCCAAAACAAATGGACGCGAACGACAGCATTTTGTAATGGCAGCCATTTCACCACACTCCCCTTAAACATCGACTTGCAACGAAATTTGATATAGATTTGATGTAGGTAGATTTTAGTAAGAACATCATATTTATTTGGGAAAAGGGGGGGGGGCGTTCAACATGCTCAAAATTATAGTGGCAATCGGGTTCGTTTGCGAGACATTTGTGTTGGCATCACAACACAGTTATAACTAGTTATGGCTCCCAAGCTTTCCATCAGAATTTTGTCCGACTGATTTCTCTAAGACAGTACATTGGATCGAAATGACACTTCACACAAAAATAGGTCATGATGTGAAGTTGTGCCTTTCAGGTTAAAAATTTTTAAATAGGCGGTCATTTTGAAAATGAAAAGAAATCCTTAAAAATCTAAAAGTTAAGGATTTGGATGAAAATTGGAATATAAGTAGAGTATATTATACCGCACCATATCACGCACATGTTGACTTTTATGGCGGCCATTTAGAATCCAAAATGGCGCCAAAAATTCAAAATGATCGCATTCGCACGAAACTTGGTTTTTAGGTAGATTACCATGTTGCGATCAGATGATAGTCATCAAAATTTGAGTTTGAACATGGCGGCCATTTTGAAAATGAAAAAATCCTTAAAAATCCAAAAGTGTAAGGATTTCAATGAAAGTTGGTATATAAGTGCAGAATGTTATACCGATCCATATGACAAACAAGTCGGCTTCTATGGCAGCCATATTGGATCCAAGATGGACGACACAATTGAAAAATGCTCCAATTTGCACGATACTATGTTTCCTGGTAGATAAAGTTGCTGTGAATGGATGTCTGAACTCGAGTGTCCACGGTGGACGTTTGGGAGCCAGTTATGATCTATATGATTATAATCATATAATAATAACAATAATAATAATTTTTATTCTCCCACTTTCCGCCAGAATTTTGTCCGACTGTTTTCTCGGAGACCAATGGATCGACATGAAACTTCAAATGAAAATAGGTCATAATGTGAAGTAGTGCCTTTCAGGATTAAAATTGTTAAATTGGCAGCCATTTTGAAATAGTGGCTACTTTAAAAATAATTTTTTTTTAAATTCAAAAGTTAACGGATTTCGATTAAAATTGGAATATAAGTTGAGTATGTTATATCGCACCATATGACGCACATGTTGCCTTTTTATTGCGGCCATTTTGAATTCAAGAATGCTGCCAAAAAATTAAAATGCTCTGATTTGCACGAAACTTGGTTTCCTGTAGATAAAGTTGCTGTCAATGGATGACTGAACTCGAGTGTCCACGGGGTCGTTTGGCAGCCAGTTATGATCCAAAAGATCATAATCATGTTTAATTATTTTTTTTCTTCCACTTTCCGCCAGAATTTTGTCCGACTGTTTTCTCGGAGACGGTAAATTGGATCGAAATGAAACATCACACAAAAATAGGTCAGCAATTTCGATAATGGCGGTCGTTTTGAAAATGAAAAAAGTCCTTAAATATCCAAAAGTTTACGGATTTTAACACAAATTGGTATAAAAGTAAGGTATATTACTCCGCACTATATGAGGTGTATGTCGACTTTTTATGGCGGCCATTTTGAATCTAAGATGGCCGACAAAATTGAAAAATGCTCCGATTTGCGCGAAACTAGGTTTCCTTGTAGACATAGTTGCTGTGACTGGATATTTGAACTAGAAGGTCCACAAGGGGTTTGGAGCCAGCTATGATCCATAAGATCCTATTCATGTTTAATTATAAAGTCGCCCAAAACAGAGCTTTGGAGACTTATTGCTTTTGCTCCGTTTTTTATTATTATTTTTATTCTTCCATTTTCCGCCAGAATTTTTTCCGACTGTTTTCTAAAAGTGTAAATTGAATCGACATGAAACTTCACACAACATTTGGTCATGTTGGGAAGTGGTGCCTTTCAGGTTTAAAATTTTCTAATTGGCGGCCATCTTGACATGGTGGCCATTTTGAAAATAAAAAGTCCTTAAAAGTCGGAATTGGAAATTGGAATATAAGTAGAGTATGATATACCGCACCATATGACGCACATGTTGACTTTCTATTGTAGCCATTTTGAATCCAAGATGGCGGCAAAAAATTCAAAATGCCCGGATTCGCGCAAAACTTGGTTTTAGGTACCATGTTGCGATCAGATATTAGTCATCAAAATTTCAATTTGATCATTGTGGCCATCTTAAAATGGTGGCCATTTTGAAAATGAAATAAAATCCTTAAATATCCAAAAGTTTACCGATTTTAACAAAAATTGGTATATAAGTAGAGTATGTTACACAGCACTATATGACGCATATGTCGACTTTTTATGGCGGCCATTTTGAATCCAAGATATATTGTTTTGTGCGGTTTCTTCTTCTTCTTATTATTATTCTTTCCTTTCTTGTCTTTCCGCTCAATGTTGTCCGCACAGTTTATCTGAGATGCAAAGTCCAATCTATATGAAACTTTGGGAATATGTTAAGGGTGACCTGAAGTTTTGCAATCTACTTTTGGAATTTTCAAAAGCTGCCGTTTTAAAATGACTGTCGTTTCCAAGGAAACGGGATTCATTATAAAGGAAATTTCTTCAAGTTTTAAAATTTAGAAAATTTTTGGCCATCTTGAACTTGGGCCATTTTGAAAATAAAAAAAATCCCTAAAAATCCAAAAGTTAACGGATTTGATGAGATTTAGAATACGGTTGAGTATGTTATACCGCGCCATACGACGCGCATGTTTACCTTCTATGGCGGCCATGTTGAATCCAAGATGGCCGCCAAAACTTTAAAATGCTCGTATTCGCACGAAACTTGCTTTTCAGTTGAGATTAAAATGTTGCGAATCGATGGTCGTAAAAAATTTTGAATTTTATCATGTTGGCTATTTTAAAATGGACGCCATTTTGAAAATGAAGTGTTAGGATTTTAATGAATGTTTGTATATAAGTAGAGTATGTTATACCGCACCATATGACGCACATGCTGACTTTTTATGGCGACCATTTTGAATTCAAGATGCTCATCGAAAATTGAAAAATGCTCCGTTTTGCACGAAACTTGGCTTCCTGGTAGATAAAGTTGCTGTGAATGGATGTCTTACCAATAAGAATTAATTTTATTTTGTTACATTATTTTCAATGTCCTTAAATAAACGAAATGCTTTATAAAAGACATCATAATAGGACATCAAGGAACAATAAAAAAGAGTTAAAATTTGTTAAGATAAATATCAAACTCTATTATATTGTACATGTTATGAAATGTTCTTTCAATTGGTTATAATTAAAAAATAAAATAATATATATAACTGTATTGCATTTATGTGATTCATAAGGAAACGTATATATATAGAGATGTTTCACGGTGAGATCGAGTCTATTGGACTATTGTATTATTGTGACGACTTCCCGTCCTATGAACCTCGATTACACAATTTTTATTTGGATTTTAAATGCATTTTGGGTTTAAACACCACTGATGATTCTTGAGTAGACGAAACGCGCGTCTGACGTTTTAAATTTTATAACATTTAATGAAATTTTATTTACTATATTTATTATTACTCAGAGCATCTTGTCCACCGTATAACCTGAATTAAATCTACCAAAAAGCTCGCGATTACATCTACTTTTAGTATCGTTAATGTTGCTAATCTTGAGACAAATGTGTTTGGCTTTTACTGTGTGTGTAATTGTTTCACTTAATAATGTTGTGTATAATCGAGTCAGTTAACCATTGTCTTTCAAAGTTATCTTGTTGAGCGAAAATGATGTCATTAGAATTCATCAGGCATATTTGCAAGTTACTAGTTTGATAATGCTAAAAAGAAGATGCTGAGAGTATTTTAAATTATGAAAATGTAATTAAAACATTTAGCGATTGAACGATTAACAGAATGATGACACAGATAAATTAATCTATGTCTTCTTAAAATGAACGTAATACAAGCGTGATGCATTGTTTACTTTTTTAATGGCCACTGCTACATTTAACAAATAGGGCACATTGGATATAACAAATTGAAAGGAATATCATGGATCTACCTTTAATGCATCGTAGTACATATAAGTAGCATGACTTAATCATTAGCAGAAAAACATGATCTTTTATACACCAAAGTTAGGCGTAGATGCTGCAAAATTTTATTTTCATAAAAATAGAGCACGCCTTTAGGTAATATATATTGAACAAACACCGGTTTTTACACCATATTTTTGCATAATGTTGCTAAAGTTTCTTATTAAATTCATATCCAACAAAAGCATTATTTTCAAGTCGTTTTGTTGTAAACGTAATTATTGATTCTCAATAAATGTTTTATTTAATTATAGAATTAAAACAAAACTTTGTCTTTTATCATTGAAAAATATATTATCTTGAGCATTCAAATTTTGGTAATCCAGAAAATATAGTACTGTTTGATGAAATTTGATTAGCTTAAGTTGTGCGTAATTCACTATTCGCTTGTTAGTACTAAGATTTAAACCTACGTGGTAAGTTCTGAAATTTTTAAGGTGAATAAGTAGATTTTAGTAATTTTGAGATTGTAATAATTAGGAAGATTTCTATGGTATTACTATGGCAGCCATTTATATACAACAGTTATCAAATTGTTTCAATGATGTTACTTTTACATGTTTGCGTGGCGTTCTGCCATCATTGCATATTACTCTCTCTTTTCCGAAGAAAACAAACGATTGAGAAACGAAAAAAAACTGATAAGAAAATGGTTAAATGGTAAGATAAGAAATCCATAAGAAATGCAGTTAAATGATCTTATGAGAATCACGAGAAGACTCGGTATTTAATATATATTCACTTAGCAATTCAGAATCATTGCCTACCAAAAATAATTACGTTATGTTTCAAGATATATTCGTTTTGTACTATAAAAAAGTATAAGGGCATTGTTAAGAAAATTGACTGCGCTCAATGAATTACTCTAGTTAGTTTGGAAAACACGGAAACATATTAAAAAACTAATCTGTACAAAAATGATTAAAGGTGAAGGTGTACGATTTAATGTCTCACGGTTCACGAAACAACTACATGAATAAAATATAGTAAATCGGTCTTTAGTTGAATCAGTAAGTATAAATATTTATGTTTTAACATATAAATTTTCCTCACCTATGCAGCAATATTCCAGCCTCTCCTGCATACGGTGTCTATATTTCTCAATTAATCAGGTATGCAAGAGCGAGTATACTGACTTTTGCAAACGTCACCTATATCTTCGGTATAAACTTATACACCAAGATTACAAGAGAAAACGAATCGTCCGTGCCTTCCTTGTCGAAAAATATTTTGTTTTTAGAAACCGGTGATAACCTGAAATCAACAATGTCTGTAAATAAATATGTTCAGTTCATTCATATCATGTATTTTATGTATACTATAGGTTAACTTGAGTGTATGTACTGAAATTTTAAAATGTGTTGTTTCCTGTAGATTAATGTTATTTTATAACTTTATGTATTTTAGTTTTATGTGTTATGTGTAGAAACTTACATATATGCTCCCTAAAATGTCAGGGGTTGAGACAATCTGAAAAAAGGGATAGACTTTTTCACTGGGCAGCTCAACAAAAGTGTCATATTCTGTTCACACAAGAGACACACGTTTTGAAGGAACAAATACCAGATATCAAAAACCATTTTTTTACTGCAGCCTATCATAGCTTGGGCACATCCAACTCAAGGGGAGTCTCAATTTTTTTCAAAAAGGGGATAGATTTTTCTCTTATTAATAAATATGAAGATACAGATGGGAGAGTAATAATTGTCAACATAGAAATTGGAAACAATATTTATACTCTAGTTAATATATATGCTCCAAATATAGAACAAGACAGAAAGAAATTTTTCAAAAAAGTAACTAAGTTAATTGAGCAATTTAAACTAGGCATTAAAATTTTGGGTGGTGACATGAATGAAACAATAAGCCCACAAGACAGAAAAACTAATAAAGGAATTAATAGAAAAAATGTTAATAATACAAAAAATTTAATAAAGAGATTTGACCTGATTGATATTTGGAGAGTACTGAACCCCAAAATATATCAGTTTACATGGCGACGAAAAAATGACATCAATATAGCTACTAGGATTTATTATTTTCTCATAAACAGTGATATTAGACCAAAAATACTGACAGCAGATATAAGACCAGCAATAATTAAAAGTACTGACCACCAAGCTCTCTCAATAAAAATAGACTTTAATACAGAAAATAAAGGTCCAGGATACTTTAAACTAAATAATAACATTTTGAATGATGAACAATATAAATCAATAATAAGTAACTTAATAATTAAATATAAAAACAAAACTGTAGATAAAGATATAGCTATACTTTGGGATCTTTTTAAAGCTGATGTTAGGGATGTAACAATAAATTACTGTAGAAAAAAAGCAAAAGAAAAGAAAAACAAAATATCTGAATTAGAACATTTGTTAAAATACCTAAACATACAAATAGATAACAACAGTCAGTTAAATAAACAAAAAGATGTAAAACTCATTCAAACAAAAGCTGAAGAAATTGAAAGTGAATTAAACACTCTGTATAATGATAAAATAAGAGGAGCTCAAGTAAGGTCCCGAGTGAAATGGATTGAGGAGGGTGAAAAAAATAGCAAGTATTTCTTAGGCCTTGAAAAATCTAGACAAACAAGAAAAAACATAAGTGCACTGAAAGATCAAAATGGTAGTATAGAAAAAAATCAAAGTAAAATTCTAGAAATCGAAAGAGATTATTATATTAAATTGTATACCTCAACAGAACCCCCAAAAGAATGCATAGATAACTATATTGATAACACCAAAACTAAATACTCTTTATCAATGAAAGAAAGTGAAAATCTTGAAGGCGTTTTGACTATAGAGGAGTGCACAAATTAAATATTTAACATGAAATTAAATAAATCACCTGGAATTGATGGGCTAACAGTAGAATTTTATAGAATGTTTTGGACAGAATTAGATTAATTGGACTAATTACTCTTGTGTACACAAAAAATGACCCTTTATCTTTGGATAATTATCGACCTATAACACTACTTAATGTTGACACTAAAATAATTGCATATACTTTAGCACAGAGAATAAAACCAATATTACATAAAATAGTACACAATGATCAAAATGGCTATGTTAAAAATAGATACATAGGCTTTAATATTAGGCAAATCCAAGACATTATAGATTATTCCGAACAGTATTAAATTGATGGCGCAATACTCTTTCTAGATTTTTCCAAAGCATTTGATTCCCTTGAATGGGAATTCATGTATAGTGCACTTAAGAAATTTGGGTTTAAAAACTCAATACTACATTGGGTAAAGACACTTTATAAAAATATTAAAGGTTGTTTGCTAAACAATGGGTGGATATCAGCTCCCTTTATACCTACTCGCGGGATTAAACAAGGGTGTGCAGTCAGTGCGCTAGTTTTCGTGCTAGCAGTAGAAATTGTAGCTTGCAGAATAAGGGAAAATAAAGAAATTAAAGGGATTCAAATAAAACTTGACGGTAAAACACATAGTTTAAAATGAAGTCAACTAGCTGACGACACAACTTTATTTGTCAACTCGAAGTTGGAGATATCAAAAGCTTTAAATTTAATAGAAATTTTTGGTACACTATCTGGACTTAAATTAAACAAAAACAAAACAGAAGGTATCTGGTTAGGAAGGTTAAAACATTGCAAAGACAAATATGAAAATATAAATTGGTCTAATACAGTTGTTAAATCTTTAGGAATCTATTTTGGATATGATCAAAACTTATGCAAAAGATTAAACATAGAAAAACAATTTTCAAAGTCAGAAAAAACTTTAAAGGACTGGGGGAAAAGAAATTTAGCAATAGCAGGACGAATAACGGTTGTTAAGTCCCTTATTATTCCAAATATAACCTATGTAGCCTCTGTGACAAATCTAGACAGAGAAAACTTGAAAAAATTCAAAACCCTAATTTATAATTTCATATGGAATAACAAAGGTGAAAAGGTTAAAAGATCTGTATTAAGTCAAGATTTTCTAGATGGAGGCCTTCGTATGATAGATATAGAGAGATTCATAGAAACTATTCAAATTAATTGGGTAAAAAGACTATTAAATACTAATTCCTCAAATTGGAAAAAAATTCCTCAGTACTATTTTAGTAAATATGGTCCAATTTTTTTACTTTTTAAAATGAATATAGACACAATAAATTCAATAGAAAACATCAAGGATGTCCTACCGGATTTATATATTGAAATCTTTAAAACATGGATTAAAATGCAAAATAAACAAAAAAAGAACCAAAAATTTTTAGAGAAATAGGACAGCAAATTATATGGGGTAACCAATTCATTACATTTAATGGTAAATGTTTATTTTATACTCATTGGATGAAAGACAAGTTCATTTTTATCAATGACTTAATAAACCCTAGAAATGGGGAAACTTCTCAAAACTATATATTAACAAGGTTAAATTCCAAGAACAACTGGTTTTCTGATTACTCGAGGCTAATAAAGGCTATCCCAAAAGAATGGATAAATATCATACATGAGAATGTATCAAAACAAACAAAAGTTAAAACATGGAAGAATATAGATTTAAAGGATAGTCAAGGGAAAATGCATAGTCTACATAGCCTTTCAACTAAGGAAATTTACAGAATTTTAAGCAAAACAAAAGAAAAACCAGTAGGTTTTATTAAATTGGAAAACAAATATACTGATGTGAACTTTACTAAGGTGCTTAATTTCACATTTAATATAATAGAAGATAATAAATTAAGAATATTTAAATGGAAACTTTTCCATTATATCTTGCCTTGCAAAGAATTATTAGCCATATGGAAAATATCTAATAATTCATTATGCAATATATGTAATATTATAGAGGATTATGAACATTTTTTTATTACTTGTATATGTGTTGAAAAATTTTGGAAGGATATTATAGATTTTTTAAAAGAACTCAACATTGGTAACCATGTTGTCAATCTTAAGCATCTTATATTTGGATATAAGATCCAGGAAGAAAATCTGTTATGGTTGAACAATATGTTCCTAATTATTTTATATAGCATTCACAAAGCCTACTATGTATCAGAACAAAGAACAAAATATATTGATGTATTTCATATATTCAAACAAGAGTTTATTAACAGATTTCATCTAACGCAGTACAGAGGAGTTGATAATGATCCAATGATCAAATCTGTCGCGGCAAAATTACTACAAAGATAGAAATCAATACTTTGAAAGTCTTCGTCTTTGTTTATAGTACCTTTTTCTATAAAGTATCTTTGTTTATAGTATTTTTTTTTCTTCTACAGATAATGACATAGCTAAAACTACTTACATTTGCTGAAATGTGATAATATAATTCCTCGTGTATAATTATTAAAGGCTAAAAATGGGAATGAATATGTAGCATTGCGTTCGGTAATGGACTAAACACGTATAACATTCCGCAAATAATTGTAAAAATAATTCTACTAACCATGCTGTTGATGTGTCTCCCAGGCTAATCAACATTAATCATGCTGGGCTTTTAAGGCAAATGCTGTAACCTTAAAAGATTTGTTAACAGCAAAAGTACAATAAAAGTGTTTTAAGTTAAAAAAAAAGAAGAAAGAAAATATGGTTGCAGATAGTGTTCTCAATTATAAATTCAGTGTACAGTGAACGTGCTACGATGATTACTGACTAGTGGTATATGATACCCATCTATTTTAATCAATTAATCAACTCACATTCTATAGTAATGGAAGCGGGAGGTTTGACATGCCATAAAACCTTGTTTAACCCACCATTTTGTTTAATTTTTAAAATGCATGTACCAAGACAGGACCATTGCTGTAGTTGGTTGTTGGTTCTAAAGTTAGTCGGCTTCTTGGACTTTGATTTGTGGATTGTCTTTTTTGAGAGTTTCTTCGGTGTTTGGTATTTTGGTAATACCTTCATTCCTTCACTAATACTAGTGCAATTGCTGACAAAACTGTAAAATCCGCAACGGCAACACAATATCTTATATAGACAAAGCGTTACTTAACAAACTGTTATGCACATTTTGATTTGGTCCTGTAGTTAAAGTTTTATTTTTTTTTTGTTTTAAAAAGGTATTTCTTTCTATTTGTTTTTTTTTTGAATTTTTTATTTAAAAGATTAATTTTAAATTTGTTAATGACAATTTGTTAAAATTTCTTTTTTTTAAATTTGTATTTGAATAGATTTAAATATATTATTACAGACAAGCACAAACATTAAAAGACAAAACAGACAAAGACATTATTTATCATGTTGAATATTAATATAGTGTAGATTCATTTTCTGCATGTTATATAGATTGCATCTCTTACTTAATTGTAGCATGTTCAACCTGTTTCCAATCATTACAGCTTTTCATTCAATTTTATGAAACTCAAGAATAATTATAGGTCTGAATAGGTTATGTCAATATTTTGTTTGAGAGACATGTGCACTTGAGGTAGTTACTAATCAATACATATACCGTATACCCATACATACACATATATACCAAAACACATGTATAAATAGAATACTTAATATTTATAAGGAACATGTTACACAATATATGATATTTGTTGTCCAATGCCGTCAAATCATGCAAAAAGATTAAATAATACCTACTAGTACAAAACAAGTACATGATGTTCTTTTAAAAAGGACTGCATTCTTTTATGTTTATATATTTTATTTTCAACTAATCCATTAATTTTTTCCAAATGTTCTCTTTGTTAAAATACACTCAGGTCTGGCTTGGCTTCAGTCCAATTAAAGCAATGGATATTTCTTACTAAAAGGAACAAACATAAAACACGTTCAGGGAATGTACACGAGTCTGGAAAGATAACTAGAAGTGCTTGTGTTTGAGAAAAATTTCTGATCTTCTCATAGTTTTGGGATAGTTGCATCATCAAGGAAAAATAATCTATTTGTATCATCAGTTTAACCGTTATTTTCGGAATCATGGGTATAATGTCTCTTCTAATACCATTTCATTAAAGTATGAAATTTACTCATCATCTTCACCTTTCAATTGTTAAATAGTTCTATGTAGATAATTTCTCTTTTGAAGGTTGACAAAAATATTTAGTATTTTTTCTCTGCATCTTTTAACTATCTTGCTTTTGGCCTGATAATTGCACCTTTCGTCTATTTTCATGAAACATCATTGGTTAATTTTCTAATAACTTTATTTGGTTTTCTTTTTCTTTGTTATTTTCATAATAGGGATCATCTTGAAGATCATACAGTTTTCCATTTCTTTAATTCTGGTTTTGTTTTGATTTGCTACTAAAGAAGACAATTTTGACATAAACATCAATAGCGACAATTTTTTATCGAATATTGGAAGTTATTATTAAAAAATAAGGCTACCCTTGCATTTTGTGATGAGCAATGAGAAAAAATGCATTTATATGCCTATTCCCTTTCTATGTGACTTTCCTTTTCTGTCGTTTAAAGTGTGTTTCTTGTAGCATATAAATATTCTTATTATATTCCTTAAGCCAAACATAAGCTTTTCTTCTTTTCTTTTCATTGAAGGAAGCTATTTTCAGGTTAATCATTTATCGAGTTAGACATGAAGCAGAACACAGCAAAACATGCACAAATAGACATAAAATCATACAACACATATAAAAGAAATAAAATAACATCATTTCTTGAGAACAAGGTATGCATCACATAGGATAGGCCAATCAAGATTTATCTAGAATCTAAAAAGATATATAAAATTGAGCAAAACTGTGTGTCGTATGGTTGATAAGATTGTTTGGTGTGTAGAAACACAAAGACTATAAAAACAGATAATGTTGTCAAATGGAGTACCAAAATATCCATATATACACATGTATTAATACAGTTATCTTTACGAAGTGTTAATGAGTGTCAAATGTACTTAGTCTTCTTGCTTTGACCGCCAATGTATAGTATATTAAACAAGCGGCACATCTGAACAGTATATTACATCGTCAATTTTATGACATTATTTTATCCCTACTTACTTAAAAACTCAGATATTATTCTTTTTTAATTTTGACAAGAAAAAAATCTATAACGAACATATTAGACAATAACGTTGATCTATGTATTACTCAATTTACACAAAGATAAGATAAAATACCGCTCAGACAAGACACTAGGTAATAAATAGTGGTAGCAACAAATAATATAATGTACATATACGATTATAAATAACAACAAATTAAATATCCAATAGCTCTGCTAAATTCGTTATTACGACTTCAGCAGAGCTATCAGTAGGTAACACAAAATCATTCACAAATACATACTTATGCGATCACATTTAATACAATCATGTTTTGTAAATCTTGACCTAATCAACTATGCCGTAAAGATGGTTAACCTTTCTAGAAATGTGTTTTATTTTATTTAAATGCAATTTGACCTATATTATATTATTGCTATTAGACCTGTACTAATATAATAATAATTCAATAATAAATCACTAATAATATATCAAACTTTAACCCTTTAAAATCAATACCGTTATCCATTAATACAAGTGGTAGCAAAGGACTACTTATAAATGGTTTGAATACATTAAACCAGTGCGTTTCACTTCGCTTATTGATTTTTCAGAAGAAATCAATACAGAACATGACTTGCTGACATTATACGCTCTGTTGGATATATTTAACGGTGTATGAAAGAAAGTTGGAATATTATTTAAGATGGTATCAAAATAACGCCAGTTCATAAATAATTATTTCAGGAAGTCATGTTCTGTATTGCTGATATATATTGGGATTCAAATATAAGATTTCTTTTATAGGAATGTATTGATGAATTCTTTAAACCCTATTTTTATTACATGCATTTTATCTTACTTTAAAAATTACTGTGGATAAGTCATTACTAGACTGTATCTAGATATAGACGTCGTTCATTTTTTAAGCTGGACCTCGTAGTTAGTCTATTATTGATCGTATTCCATTCAACACTGAGATTGCGGGTACAAGTCTCACTGGAGGCAGGGTATGCTCCAATCAAATCTTAATTTAAATGCTAGTTTTCCTACGGAAGATCACGAATTTCTCTGTCTTTCTCCCCAAACAAAAATGGACCTTATGATATAGCTGAAAAATTACCGACCGAAAGTGGCGTTAAACTCAATTCAAACAAACAAACAAACAGATGCCTCAATGGCCGAGTAGTTAAGGTAGTTCGTCTACTATTGATCACGTGGTCTGTCAACATTGATATTGCGGGTTCGAGCCTCACTGCGGGCAATCTTAATTGACAAGGATTGGCAGTTAACCTACCGAAGGTCGGGGTTTTTTCCGAGAACTCCGGCTTCCTCCGCCAATAAAAACTGGACGTCATGATATATCTGCAAAATTGCTGAAAGTGACGCTAAACAACATTCAAACAAACAAACAAACAATCGTTTATTGTTGAAGGTATAGCTACTTTCAAGTTAATTTTATAAATATTTTAAATACAGTGTATTGCATTAGGTTATTTTAAATGGATAAGTTCAACAATTTAATGACTATTTATTCGTACTTGTATCCTTTGCAGTTTTATAATACGTTTGCTTTATTTGGAAAAAATATCATCTTAATGCTGTTCGCGATCTGATTTGTATTTTATCCTCCTGTGTGTCTCTATTTTTGTTTATCGTTTTAGCTTTTGCTTTTGCTTAACCTTAGGTCTATGGAAATAATGTTGGTTATTGTAGGCTCTTTATTTTGTGTTATAATAATAATTTACGTCAGTTTTAATTTTTAATTTAGTTTTTTCAGAGCAAATCTTGCATAATATAGTACTGGAGAATCGTACAACATATTTAGATGAAAGAGCGGCGAAAGGTAAATTAATCTATGACTACTCAATCTAACAAAATATAAAAGATAATCTTCAGATTTCTAACACATTTTCAGTTTCACATAATCTAGTTAAAGTTATACATATGACTGACTGAAATAGAAGGCAGAAACAAACAAACAAAACCTGTCATAGGTTGAATGCCAATATCAGCACTTTTCCAAATATATCACAGTGTTTATTTTTTTTTTTTTGAAATCACGAATTTTGTCATAAAACCTGCATTTTCTTTTATTTTTCAATTAAAAGTACACTACTCCCGGTCAGAAGGCGTACAATACCTCAACTATCCAACGTAATAACGTGAACATATTTACAACTTTTTGAAAGATTTAAATAATTTTTGTATTTAAATGTTGATGAAATTTTCTTTTAGGTTGCTGGTGTGCGGTACTTGCCGTTTTAGTTGTGAATGTAGCAGTTCTTCTCGTGTTTTATGCCGGTAGTCACAATTTTTACATTCAAATGTTGGCAACAGCTTTAATAAATATATTTAACTGTATTCAATTTTTTTAAAAATTTCTTCTTAATAGTGCATTAACATTATTTTTAATTGTATTAACTATTCGGGTGAATTGGACGTTTATCAAAGGAGTAGTAGAAACAACAAGACGAGCTAATGACTAAAAGATTAAACTCAATAATGTTAACACAATTTTTTAATGACAGAAAGATAGAAAAGAAGTCTTAGGGTAAGGTAATAAATTCTTAACATTTTCGATCTTAAGTCCTTTTACCGTACTTTTTCATTTTGATGAAAAATCTGAGCTTCAAAGAAATATACTTCAGATGAACATAAAATTTATGAGAAGTATTCATATACAGACAAAACAATGACATATTTTGTGGCATAGTAAAATAGTTAGACGACATGTAATATCTCATTTAACAATATTGATATACCCTAAAATAATCGACATGATAAATTTTTAACTGCTAAATTAATGTTGGTCAAGGACAGAAAGCGTGCTAGATATGAATATGCCTACGATCAGAAAACGAAGTGTGTTGCCCAGGAAAAATAGTCTAATAAGGTAGAAATAATTAAAAGACGTGATCTGCTTAAAAGTTCGAAGCATACACGTCTTCATTGTCGAGTTTGTATACCAATCATAGATGTCTTTAGCTGTGTGATTTCAGCAAAATTATTATGTGTAATCTACATGTAAAGATGTAAATTAAATTAGAATTATACAAAATTCATTTTCTACCGTATATGTTAGTTCAATTGTAGAAATAAATGCCATGGTATTTTACAAATATGATTCCCAAGCATTAACAAATTCATTGTAAAGAAAGAACGAAAACAAACCTCAAGCGCATTTATTTGTGTTTATTTATCAAGCATTTGAAAGAGAATTAGAATTACAAAGGTCGGTTTTTTAATGTCATCTTAGTTTTGAACAGTACTTATTATATTTGTGTATTCTGTTTAACCACATTGAACATAACAATAAATTTCCAATAAAAAACGAATCATTTTCCATACATATTTAAATATATTACAGTACTTGCACCCATAAACGCAACACTTTGACTGATTGATAACTGATTGCTGACGGATTTTGGAACGCTGACGGATCGTTGACTGATTGATGACGAATACATCCGTCCAAAATTATGAATCCGTCATTACCTTGGTAACAGTCAGCGATCAGTGCGATCATGTCTAATCAGTGCGTGTCAGAATCCGTCATGTAATTATATGCATAAATCGGTCAGTTTATTGACGGATACGTAATTCGAAGATGAAACGAATTATGCGTCATTTGTATAATAAATAAACAAACATAGTTAAAAGAACTATTTTTATATTATATACTTAAAGAAATTTCTTTACGGCAGGGCACATGTAAACCTTAAAAAGAACTCGATTCAAGGCACATCAGAAGCGACAATGGAAATGTTTTATTTTCTTAATCCGTTATTGATCCTTTTTTCCGTGACTCATGATTTCGTCCTATTTTATTTTCTGTGACCTGTTACATGAATATTTTTTGTCGTATATTAAGCCGACCCGTCCCCCATTCGGTAACAGATTTATTTCACATTTAGCAAAGGACATGTACTTTTTTGACATACAACATGTTAACATTTTTAGATGTAGTTAGAAAAAAATCTAGTTAGTTAAATAAATGCCTGGTTTTATTTAGTTTAAAACATTTTAAAATTAAATTATAAAACTGTTAGGTACATGTATAGACAATTGTTGAACTGTTGAACAAGCATTCTCATTAAAAACACATTGTTTACTAACCAAAAAGTTGAAAATATTGTAAATGTACGGCGATTCTTGTCGCAAGTTTTTTTAACATGCAATAAAAGAAGTTAAAAAGTGTGCTTACAATTACGCTGGATTGTTTGATTTTTTTATTGATTTCAGAAACATTTCAGTTATTTCATGGCGTCCAGTTTTTAGCGGGATGGGTTGGGAGGAAGCCGTAGAATAGGTTAAAACCTACAATCTTTTGTCAAGTAAGTTGGAGTCGGGCAGACCCTACCTGCAGTCATTCGAGAATCCGCAAACTGTTGGCAGGCATGTTTTGACTAGTAGATGACTAACCAATCAGCCATCGAGACCCCAACAATACCGAGGAGAAAAGTCTGCAAATACTGCAGTCAAGCGTAAAAATGTGTTACAGATAGACACGTTTTATAGTACGAAATAGTAATTTGTTTTAAATGAAACGTCATGAATTGCCCTTCAACAGAGCGCCCTTCAATTTTAATAATAACTTATTTTAAATTGATTGATTGATTGGATGTTTGCTTTTCTTCCAGCGAGTTGTATTTCAGCTTTATTCAGGGCGAGAAGAAGTTCAAAAAGCAATCAATTAGAGAAAGATAGACCAAAGGGCAAACATTTTGATTTCCACTGAAAAAATATTGGGTAAGAGTAGGAGCGGGTAATATACCTTTCTGAGCCTACTCTTTCTCAAAATCTTCAAAAGAGATCCTTATCCTGCAAGGAGCGTTACACTCTCTAAAGACGTTACTCGCTATGGTCCACGGCCAGGCTTTTCCGTATTATGACCTGAAAACCCCTAACTAACGAGAGGGCATCCCAAATCCGCCATCTGAGGACGCGCTGGGCAGCTCTTTGAACTCTAGTCACTAATTTCAAATACTCCTTAATTTTAAGGAAAACATTTATACTTATATATCATTAAATATTGAACGCCTATAACAGACATCGTAAAATAAACCAATTGTGACTGCTAAAATGCGAAAAGCGGAATTGATTTTCATCTTACGCTTACATGTTCGCATCTTTAACTCAAAAGTATCTATATAGTTTTTCCGCTTCAAAAAATTGCGAAGTCAAATACGAGAGGTACTCCTTGAACGACGAGGTCAAATATATTTTGAAGTCATTGTGTGTTTTGGTTTATTATATCGATAGGGTGTGCTCGACTAATCCCTAAATTTGCAAAGAGTACGAGTTTTCATGTCGAAGGTCGGCGGTTTCGCTAGGTTCTCCAGCTCTTCCCTATAAACATTCGACGCCATATTATATAGACTAATAAAATGTTTGAAAATTGTGTTAAACAAACTTGAAACATACATACAAATATTGCTAACGCGAAAGCGCATAGTGAAAAAAAATTATAATTCCGCCTTCGTGTTTTTTGTCATTACTTGCTTTTTCCGCTTTAACAAATGTCGAAAACAAATACAAGAGGTACGCCTTGAAACGCGAGGTCAAATATACTGACCATACTGGGTCAGTTCCCAGTGCTAGACCCAAAGGGCAGCCCAGCGCGTCCCCGGGTGGTGGATAAAGGGGACCCGGTCGTTGGGTTTTTTTCAGGTCATAATACGGAAAGACTGGCTGCGGACCATAGAGGTAACGTGTTTGGAGACTGCCACGCTCCTTGCACGATAAAGATCACTTTTGTAGATTTTGAAAAAGAGTAGGCTCATTGTACCCGCTACAAAAGGCTAAATTCTCCGACCCTACCCAACACTTCGTACTTTTCCAGTGACAGTCAAAATTGTGTTCCCTGTGTCCCATCCCACCCCTTTGCAAATTAATGTTTTGTTTTTTCACTTGTTCCCGTCCGGAATATAGTTGAAATACTGGCCGCTGGACGTAAAGCAAACATTCAATCAATCAATCAATTAATTATCAATTTAAAAAAATGACAATATGTGATGTTTTTATTTCGTCTCAGCACATATACATTAGTTATAGATTGGAGGATTTCTATTTATAACATGTATAACTTTTAACCAGTTTAAGCCTTATTGTTATGTAAAACGAGCCATAAATGAGAATGTAACAGTGACATTTTTATACTTCTAATATTTGCGAATGAATTTCACATTTTCAAAATATTTATTTCACTGACCGGAAGTTCAATGGACGCATTGGAGCGATCAGTCCAAATCAATCCGTCAGATCAGTCAAATCGTTTCCAATCCGTAAATTGACGGAGGACGGATTCGGAACGATTTGACTGATCTGACTGATTGATAGAAGATTGCTTATGGATTTTGAAACGCTGTCGGATTGCTTAAGTGTTGCGTTTTCAATCCCAAGTAGTGTATATTATAAATCTATTATAAAATTTATATCATTGTCATTTATACCTTAAAATTATTAAATTTGTCATATCCTTAATATAAAGTATTTTAGCGTACCTACATGAGTCTTTTAGTACCTTTAGTGCAATAAATTATTAAGTTAGGGAATTAGTATATTTTGTGTGCTGAGTAACAATACATGCACAAACAAACCGAGAAAACAATTGTATGATTCTTCCTTTGTACTATATAAAGCCATAATGTGCAATGAAATGTGAAAAAAATGTAAGTCAAAATCGTCGAGACAACGATAAAAAATTTTTCGTTATTGCACAACACTATTTGGTGTACCAAAACCATTTCTAGTTACATAGTAGGTCTTTTTTTGGTAGACAATAAACTGTGTGTTTATGGTTATCGTTATTTTGTTATCGTTATTATTGTTGTTTTGATATTCTTGATTTAATGTATTTGTGTTGATGGTACGTAATATATTAAAATGCTTTACTGTATTCAATATAATTACATTTGTAATAAAAAAGAAGCAATCAAATATTCATTTATTTACAACCATAGGAGTTAATACAAACGTAAAGTATAAAATTTTATGATGTTAGAACAAATTATTTCAGAATCACATGCGCAATGGTATAGTAACTAATTCATGAATGTGTTTGTTGTATAATTAAAGATTTGTTATTTTTGTACCAAGTTGTCAAGCAACCCAAAATCATACTTGAACCTATTTGAAATATTTATTATATATCTAATATAAGCTGTTTTATTTGAAGTTTTTTATTGTGATGGCAAACATCACAATAACAGTCATTGTGGGGTTATGAGTATTTGTGGGATATTATTTTAGTGAAAACTAGCATTTCACAAAATTAAATACTGAAAAAAAAACTTTTTTCCTAGTTGCTCTGATATAAGCAGATATATATTACTAACGAATTCACATTATTTTAACAAAATTAAACGTCGACAGCAATTTACAGATTTCGGGTAAAACCACATATTTTGGCTGACAAGATATGCAAATTATGCTAAAAATTGTGGATTGTTAAGATTTAAAACTGTCTTGGACATAAAGTCTAAGGATTAAACAAAACACTTTATTTTTTTAACCCTAATTACAAGCAAAATACTAACGATATTTTCGATCATTTTAAGATTTTTACAGTTTACTAGACTTGAGAGTTCTCCTTATAAAGGTAGAGCTGAGTTCACACAAACTTTCAAGAGTTTTCATAGCATAACCTTTAACATTGCATTAAGTAAAGTGGTATTTACAGATCTTAATCTTGTTGGTAGATAATTTTGAGTAAATGGCACGTGATGTATAACGGGACTTACTTTATATGACTAATAACTGCAATAAAAGATAAAAACAACACAGAACGTCGTTTGTTTTTGTCTCCAGATTTCCTCTAACTAGATAACTATCGAGTTAATTTCATGCCCTAAAAGTTATATCCAGGAAGATGAAAAACAACATATGACACCTATAACGAACAATTGGGTGATAAATCTTGTGACGGGATATATTAATTATTAATATTTTTTCGCTCAACTAAGTCCATATCATAAGAGCTTGATAATCTTTATTGAGCGAAGAATACTAATAAGTTTTATCATCGGTAATTTCCCAATTAAAATACAGCTATTTGATTTTGTCATCTTTTAGTCATTTTGCTTTGTAACAGTGTCGTTTTAACATAAAAAAATCTGTGCACTATTTGTTTGTGCAATTTGTATGCAAAATGCGGTCTAACATGACGTCACAAACCTTTCATTCAAAACTTTAAAGGCGATTGACGGTTCGCCGGGCCGGACGGAGAGAATTACAAATCAATCGAGTGGAGATGTCAACTTGTAACTAATTTGAGCTTTTCAAAATAGCTAAAAAGGTGTGTTATTATGTTTGAAAACTATATAAATGATTCTTCAAATCTATTCATACTGAGTGCTAAAATGATGCTTAGATTTACCCTTTAAATATTTGATAAAAATTGCGGCCTGTTATAAATTGCCTAAAGGGATAGGGCCTACCAATTACATCATAGAATTGTGGAGGGGTAAGTATTACATGCACATGTTCGTTATTCTTATTCAGGAGACTAATAAGAAACTCTCTAAATACTGATGCCTGTTGTGTCTTATATTTTGCAACACTTCTTAGTGTCAGGAGAGGGCTGATTAATTGCAGTATAGCTGTATTGTTTTTTATCATGATGTTTGTTTTCCTAAATAGTCATGAGCTTAGGTCAGTGATGCGCGATTGGTCAAAAAGGCATTGATGCTAATTTTATTGGTAGTAATGATCAAAGGAAATTTTACCAAATTAAAAAAATCAAAAATATCAATCTTATACAAAGCAAATGCTGTTATAGTCAACGTCAATGTGTGAGATCTAGAAATACATATCGTAAGATCAGGCGTGTACGTGCAGCTAAATTTAAATCATTCGGCATTTTTCAACGTTACATGTAGTACTTAATCGCACTTGGAAATATAACACAGAGTAAATGTATTTACATTTGTATTGAAAGGCAGTTGTGTGTCGTAAAGTAAGAAAAAAATAATATATAACTAATTATTACTAAGAATTTATTAATTATTGTTTTCACGAGAGGACTGTTTTAATTGATTTTGTGAGTAGGAATATGTAATTTTTTTGTTTGTTTGAATGGTGTTTTAACGCCACTTTTAGCAATTTTTCAGCTATTTCATGGCGTCCAGTTTTATTGGGGGAGGAAGCCGGAGTACCCGGAGAGAACCCCCGACCTGCGGTAGGAAAACTGGCAATCCTTGTCAATTAAGAATGGATCGAGTACACCCTGCCTGCAGTGAGAATCGAACCCGCAATCTCAGTGTTGACAGACCACGTGATCAATAGTAGACGAACTACCTTGACCACTCGGCCACCGAGGCCCCTATATGTAATTTGTGAAATTATGCCAAAGCATAGTTAATACATATTAGTAAAAAAATATTGTTTTAATGTTGATACATTATATTAACATTTCTCATAAATGTAAAGCCAGCGTCCAATTTTCTGATAATGATGTTCAATGCACGCCCGCTGGTAACTTTAGAGATATTTCCCAGTAAAAGTGTACACGTGATCTTGATGCTTCTTGACAGACGTATGTTTACAAGCCATTTTACATGCATAAGAAAGACATTTACTGAAAGAAGCAAGTACAAGGCAAATACTTACAAAGTAGATTCAATATCTTGAAGTTAATTTGTTTCCAGTACTCAATGCAATTAACACAGTGTTTAATGCTACTGAAGGCAGAACAAACTTTTTTGGATAGACATCTATTGTTTCATTATCACACAAATATTCCATACGGTAAAGGCTCGAGTTTTGATGTGACAAAACTAAAAATAATGTTCGCATATCCCAATTTCCAGTATTAGTTTTTTTATATCATTTAGTATCTTTCCTAAGGCATCTGTCATTTCTTCTTAATAATAACACTTGGAATGGTGCCAAAAAAGTGTTTATCTTATTCTGCCAAATTTAAGTGTTAAAAATATGTTTTTTTCGCAAGGTGTAGATGACCGTAGCTGGACTCGTTTAAACGTTTTGCGACATAAAAGGTAAACAAAATCTTCATTATTTAGACTTTAAATATTTGTTGGGTTTGAGTGCCACAGATGAGTCTTGGTTGGACTTTTAATACATTTTGGTATTAATCTTGATTGACACAAAATAGTGTCAATGCTCAAATAGCAAAATAAAGTACTTGCACCCGTAAACGCAACACTTTTACTGATTGATAACTGAATGCTGACGGATTTTGGAACGCTGACGGATCGCTGACTGATTGATGATGAATAAATCCGTCCAAAATTATAAATCCGTCATTACTTTGGTAACCGTCAGCGATCAGTGCGATTAGCCCAGTCAGTGCGATCCAGAATCCGTCATTTAATTATATGCATAAATCTGTCAGTTTATTGACGATTACGCATAAATTAATAATTTAATGAAAAACGAATTCTGCGTCATTTGTATATTATATATTTTTTAATTCCGCGACTCGTGATTTCGGCTTATATTCTGCGACCTGGTACATGTATTTTTTGACGTATATTAAGCCGACCCGACTCTCCCAATCAGTAAAAGATTTACTTCACATTTAGGAAAGGACGTGGCCTCGTTTTGACATCATTACTAGTTACTTAGATGTATGCCTGCATGTTTT
Organism: Limnoperna fortunei; assembly: GCA_944474755.1. Taxonomy (NCBI): domain Eukaryota; kingdom Metazoa; phylum Mollusca; class Bivalvia; order Mytilida; family Modiolidae; genus Limnoperna; species Limnoperna fortunei. The sequence goes on along the minus strand of OX104124.1, from coordinate 16,721,673 downwards.
TATTTACTCTACAACATTGTTAAATACAATTATAAAACTGTATAAGCAAGTGTTGAACTGTTGAACAAGCATTGTTAATCAAAATACATTGCTTACTAAACAAAAAGTTGTATTGTATAATATACAGCCATCCTGGTCGTAAGTTTTTATTTGACAGGCAATAAAAGAAGTTCAATAAGTATACTTACAATTACGCTGGATTGTTTAATTTATTCATGGCGTCTATTTTTTATTCGGGGGTGGGGTTGGAGGAAGCTGGAGTACAGATTAAAACTGACAATCTTTGTCAATTAGGTTGGAGTAGGGCACACCCTATCTGCAGTCGTTCAAAAATCCGCAACCTATTGACAGGCATGTGATAACTAGTAGATGACTAACCAATCAGCCACCTAGGCCCCAATAACGCCGGGGAGAATGTCTGCGAATACTGAAGTTAAGCGTAAACATTATTTACAGATAGACGCGTGTTATAGTACGAAATAGTATTTTTTTTAACAAAACGTCATTATTTCTTTAGGTCTATGAAGATCGGTTTTAACATTGTCATTACAGTCATCTCGATAAAACAGAACCTTTACAAAACTTGCCGTTTAAAAGAGTGTCATTCAATTTGAAAAAATAACTTATTTCATTGATTGATTGGATGTTTGCTTTTCTTTCAGCGAGAGTATTTCAGCTTTATTCATGACGAGAATAAGTTAAATATTAATTTAATTTGTTTGTTTGTGTGTTTAAATATTGTTTAACGCCACTTTCAGCAATTTTTCAGCTATATCATGGCGTCCAGTTTTTTTTGGAGGAGGAAGCCGGAGTTCCCGGAGAAAACCCTGACCTTCGGTGGGAAAACTGGCTCCTTTTCAATTAAGTCGAGTGCACCCTGTCCGCAGTGGGACTCGAACCCGCAACCTCAATGTTGACAGAATATGTGTTCAATAGTAGACGAACTAACCTAACCACTCGGCCACCAAGGCCCCCTCAATCAATCAGAGAAAGATAGACCGACAAAAGGGCAAAAATTTTGAATTGCACTGGAAAAAATTATGGGGTATGGGTAGGGGCGGAAAACATACTTTTGTAAACCTACTTCTTCTTTCCGAAATCTACAAAAGAGATTCTTGTCGTGCAAGGAGCTTGACACTCTCTGAAAACGTCACTATGTTCGCGGCAATTCTAATATGACTTGAACCACTCTCCCCCCGGCCCAAAAAAAAAAAAAAAAAAAACTAAAATAAAAAAAAACGAGAGCACATTCAATGTCCGCCAGCTGAGGACGCGCTGGGCAACTCTGTGAAAACTAGTAACTAATTTCAAATACTTTCGAATTTAAAGTAAAGCATTTATACTTATATATCAGTAATTATCGAATGACTATAACAGACATCGTAAAATAAACAAATTGTGACGGCTAAAATGCGAAAGCAGAATTGATTTTTATATAACGCTTACATGTTCGAATCTTTAACTCATAAGCTTCTATATACAAACGCGCTTAGTAGTTTATTTATTTGAGTTTTAATTTTGTGTAAATTCATGTGACACAATGAGATAGTGAATAAAATATATAAACAGATGTTTTCGCTTTTGTTGTAAATCTTATTCAGTATTATGCACCGGAATTCTTAGGAATTGTGGCACAGTAGTTTATTCTTTATTTGAGATTTAATTCTGTGTAAATTCATGTGACACAATGAGATAGTGAATAAAATATATAAATAGATGTTTTCGCTTTTGTCGTAAATCTTATTCAGTATTATACACCGGAATTCTTCGGAACTGTGGCAGAGAAAGAAAACTGAACAAACCACGACAAATGATCGTTTTAAGCGTTTATAATAAAAAACCTCGACCTCGGTGGTTAAGGTAGAAGTAAAATATTATTGATCACCGAGTTGTCTGTTTGACCCTTACAGCGAGAGGGCGTGCTCGACTCATCCGTAAATTTGCAAAGAGCACCAGTTTTCCTGTCGAAGGTCTGCTGTTTTGTTGGGTAGATTAAACATATTTTATTGTAAATAATACAATTGGATTGGACACAAGTTATATCAACATAGCAACGTCCGCTCCAGGAAATACATAACACTATTATACATTGTTTATACATGAATCAGCAGTAAATATATGAAGAACATTATTAATTACATATACAAGCATGAATGCATACACACCTACACACACACCCACACACCCTCACACATAATACACGCACACAATCACACACATACACCCTACACACACTACAATTAGAAATGTACACGTAATAATTATATGGAATTGTCATTGTGATCTTTAAACCTTTTAGTTTGTTTGATGTACTGTTGTACTGCTTTAAAGATGTTCTCATTTAAATCATCAGTCAAAGAGTCATCGCCAAAAAGCAAACATTCTATATTTAACTGCTTAAGAAAACGAAGTTTGTTGATTAATAATTGTCTTGCTTCATAATATAGTGGACATTCCAAAAGGTAATGAATCGAATCTTCAATAATCCAACCACAACTGCATTTAGGATCGGTTTTAAAATTAATACGGAAGAGATCTGCATTTAAGTTACCGCACCGATGTCTTAAACGAGTGTGAATTATATTTAAATATCTATTACCAATGTCTAGGTACTTAGGTGGTTTAGTTACATTGTCACGTATATTCAATTTAAATGAGTTTATAGTAGGTGAACTTCTAATTTCAGAGCTCAACTCGTTCCATAAACGTATAGTCGAAGGAAAAAACGAGTTTGAGTATAATTGGAGCCTTGTAAGTGGGATTCTATAGTCTTGTTGATTTCTTAACTGGTAATTATTATTTGTTATCCTAAAAGTTTGAAGACAATCAGTTAAGTAAGAAAGGTCATTATCATTGTGTATTTTATAAAATAAATGAAGTTTTCTTCGTTTACGACGAGAATGTAAAGGTTCCCAACCAGTTTCAAAATACAAGGACTCAATACTACAATACTTGGGAAGTCCAGTGACTATTCTGGCCGCTTCGTGCTGTATATGTTCGATTTTTAAGAGATTTGTTTGTCCGCATTCATCTAAAAGTTCACATGCATATTCCAAAACAGGGAGAATGTATGTAAAGTAAATTTTGTCGAGATTGTTTCGATTTATTGTGAACCTTAGTTTACGTAGAACTGACAATTCATTGGACACATTGCTAACTACATAATCAATATGACAATTCCATTTACAATCACTTGAAAAATATACACCTAGATGCTTGTGCTCGTGAACAAATTTGACATTAACATCGTTGAATTTCACTACAGGATTGAAAATGTTTTTTAGGAGGTGAAAAATACGCATTCAGTTTTTAGAGGATTAAATTCAACTAACCATTTCATAGAACAGTTGTATAGTTCCTTCAAGTCCTTGTTAATTTTATTTTCCAATACTTGAACATTTGAGGCTAAACAGAATAGGGATGTGTCATCTGCAAAAAGTCTAGACAGACAGCCAGTGTTGTCAACAAGGTCATTAATGTAAATAAGAAATAATAATGGCCCCAGAACTGAACCCTGAGGTACCCCGCCTTTAATCATGCTTTTATTAGAAACACAATTTTTAATAAGAACTCTTTGATTTCTGTTTGATATATAATTTTCAAGCCATTTTAGCAATTTGCCAGAGATTCCATATGCTTCCAGTTTTTTAACTAAGCCCCGATGCCAAACCCTATCGAATGCTTTTGATATATCACAGAAAACAGCACAAATTATTACCCTATTTTCAATCGCTAAACAGATGTTATGACAAATTTCTAAGAGCTGATGCACAGTGGAATGTCCGGGACTAAATGCGGATTGATATTTATATATCAAATTGTTATCTAGCAAGAAGTTGTGTATATGTTTAAAAATTACTCTTTCGAAAACTTTCCCAACACAACTCAAGAGCGAGATAGGTCTGTAGTTAGATGGATCAGATTTATTTCCCTTTTTAAACAACGCAATTACTATAGCTGACTTCCAGAGAGAAGGAAATGTTGAATATTGTAGAGAAAAATTAAATATTATATGCAGAGGTTTACATACAGTATTTGCCGTATATTTTAACATGTGGTGACTAATCTGATCGCATCCTATAGCTTTACCCACTTGTAGAGTTTGTAAAATATCCTTGATTTCATCGACGGTCACAGATTCAATGTCAAATAAAGAGTCAGTTCGTTTTTCAAAATTGGGCGGAGAATTTTCAGCACCTTGAATATTTGATACAGTGCAAAAGAAATTGTTCAATATGTTTGCCTTCATTGTGTCGTTACATTCAATTTTACCAGTTTGTGTGTTTAATAAAGGAGGTATGTTAGAGGAAATCGACCCATTACCCATTAACATCTTAACTATTTTCCAGTACGACTTCGGATTAACATTCCGATCCCGATATAGTAGCTCGTTAGCGTTTATAAAGAACTGCTCTTTAGCATATTTCACCATGTTATTCACTTTATTTCTCTGAGCCTTGTACCTATCTTGATAATGAACATTTGACTTTGCCTGTTTACGTAACCTGTCTCGTTTTCCCGACTCCGCCCTAATTTTTGAGTTATACCATGGTTTATCATTTGGTCTTATTATGACCGTTTTTGAAGGAATGTATTCTTTTGCGATTTGAATAAATTTTTCCGTAAAGTTGAGGGTCATTTCGTCAATATTTGAAGATGATAGTAGATAAGAACTCCAGTTAAATTGATCGATAGCTAAATTAAAATCGTGAAAGTTTGCTTCCCTGTAAAGCCAAATATCTCTTATATATGACTGGTTTAAATTTAAAGGAATACTAATGGCAATACATGTAGCCTCATGGTCACTAAATGACGTGTCAACTTGAATTACTTCAGAGAAGGTTAATTCTGCTTCATCAGAAAACAAGACTGGGTCGAGTAACGCTTCATTTCGTGTTGGTGAGCTAATGGCATTTGTTAAGTTAAAGTTAGTTATGATATGCATAGACGAGTGTTCAACTGGATATTTAGAAGATTTTCGTTGAGGTCACCTGTTATAATTATTCTAGAATTTTTTTCAAGGGCTTTTTCTATAGATATTTCAAAATTTTCCCAAAATTCATTAGTAGCACCAGGAGATCTGTAAACAGCACATATAAGAATCGTGTACTGAGGAAAGATAACCTCGAACCAGATCAGTTCCCCATTTGAAAATTCCAAATCATTTCTACGCCGCGCATGGAGGAAATCGGCAATGTATACTAAGACCCCACCCCAAAACAGTTTCTGTCACTTATTTTGTCGTCGAGGTGACTTTCTGTTATACACAAGATCTCAGCATCAGATATACATGTAATAGTTTGCAAATATGAGATTTTGTGTCGAATTATTCTCGCATTCCAGTGGAATATTCGAATTTCACCACATGCTGAATTTGGTCCCGGGTTTTCAGCTATGTCATTACCGAGCAGTATTAGTAGCAGTAGAAAAAGAATAAAAAAGATATTTCCACTGAAATTTGAAACAAAAAATCGGTTGATAAATACCGACAGAGTTTTAGAATGTCTTTTTATACATTTTAATAAAGTAACAAATAGTGTGAATAATATATTTGGGTAAATAAAATAAACTTTGTAAGCGACTGGTCTTAATCTGATGTAAAATATACCTATCGCCATTCTATAGGAACCTAATTCATTATTCATTATCGAAGGCAAATGACATTTTGGCCAACTTGGCGACAGGTACTGAAAAAAAAGTACATCAAATGGATCACAGAACAATAAATATTAAGACAATTCAGCAAAAAAGTATAGAAACATAAGTACAAAGCAAAGATATGTATATACATAGAAAAATTATACCATGTGTACATAGCTTTCGTTTTTTTTTCCTTCTGTAAAAAAAACGGCTAGGAATTCTACATGGAGTATTTAGTTGAGGACAAACAAATGATACTAGATTTATTTATGATTGTATCCTTACTAATATAATAATAAAAAATAATAAATAACTACGTGAATAAATATAAAGAAATACAAAGAAATTCAGCGGAATTCCCTCGGTAATTCAATTTAAAGAAAATAAGATTGTATCTGGAAACATAGATACCAAAAAACAATATGCATTAAAACAAAGTTACAAAAGCTGAAAAAAAATGTTAACGTTAAGAATAATTAAAGAGCAATAACTAAAGTCCAACACTATAAAGATTAGGAACTACAAACAGCGATACGAAACATAAATATATACCAAACAGAATTTTACAGCAAGAGTTAAATGTGTCAAAGTGATATGAAAATCTACTGTGTAAAACTAGGAGTGCGCAGTTGATTCCGCTTCATCGACCCCAGGAATGGTGCCATTATCTGGGACGTTAGGAGGACTATTCTGTAGTAGACGACGAATGTCATCAACCGATCTGACGAGCGTTGTGGCACTGCAGTTTTTACGATGGCGAACAATCTTCCATCCATTGACCAGCAAGCTTGAATTTTCTTATTAAACCTCAGATAGTTTAATTCGTCCATTATGGCTTGTCTTTTACTGGTAAGATTTTCTGTTATAAATATGCCGTCTTGATTGTTTTTAAGTTTACTCTTTGCTCCGAAGACTGCACTTCGCTGTCGATAGCTCAGAAAACGAACGATCACTTGTGTTTTATTTTGTTGGGTACTCCAGGTCTTCCCTATAAACACTCGACGCCATATTATATAGCCTAATACAACTTTGAAAATAGTGTTAAATAAACTTCAAACAAATAATGCTAACGCGAAAGCGCGAAGTGAAGAAAATGTTACGATTCCGCCTTCACGTTTTTCGATTTGTACGAGATGTACGCCTTGGCACGCGGGGTCAAATATTTTTTGAATTCATTGTGTGTGGTTTTTTTCATTTCTTTTTTAATTATTTCTTTTAACAAAATGACACTATGTGATGTTTATATTCCGCCACAGATACATTAGTTATAGATGGGTTGGGGGGGGGGAGGAATTTCCATTTATCATTTATAACTTTTGAGTAGACTTTTTCCGCGGGGGGGGGGAGGAATTTCCATTTATCATTTATAACTTTTGAGTAGACTTTTTCCGCTTAAACAAATTCGACGATATATACGATACGTGCGCCTTGGCACGCGAGGTAATTTTTTAAGTCATTGTGTGTGTGTTTTATTTTATTTACTTTGTTTTAAGTATTTTGTTAATAAAATGACAAAATGTGATGTTTATATTTCGTCACAGATGCATTAGTTATAGATTGGCGGAATTTCCATTTATATCATTTCTAACTTTAGACAAGTGAGCCTTATTATAAGGTAAAACGAGCCATAAATGAGGACATAACAGTTGACATTTTTATACTTCTAATATTTGCGAGTGAAACGAATTTTCACATTTCGAAATATTAATTTTACTAACAGGACGGATTAGAGCGATCAATCCAAATTATTCCGTAAGATCAGTCAAATCGTTCCAAATCCGTCAATTGACGGATGTACGGATTGGGAACGATCTTACGGATTGGGAAGGATTTGACTGATCTGACTAGTTGATAACTGATTGTTGACGGATTTTGGATCGCTGACGGATTGATAAAAGTGTTGCGTTTTCAATCTCAAGTACTGTACAAACTAGATTGCTCAATACAGCTGAAAGGTTATGAAAATGACATAAAATAGCCACCATCACCAACGCAAACATCAATTTTAAAACCAAGCTGGTGATTGAATAAGGGGCGTAACAATACAAAACCCAAATGTCTGTTCATGGTAGATTAACAATTTATGATATTAATCTAACATGAGCAGATTAACTCATATGTTTTTATGGAACTTTGTTACAAACAATCGTGTACGAATCGGCTACTTTTTTGTAGCCCAAATATGTTTAAAATAAGTTTTTCGAACGGGTTGTGGATTTTGCCTTGTTGTATCTTATAAATACTTTAATTTGATTGTTTTGAAAGTTTAACTTTTTTACGCATATATTTTCGTAACAGCAAATTCGCAATATGTTTACCTAAACAGTGCTTCATACTGATGCTCTAAAGAGTATATTAATGTGTATCACTCATTTAAAAAAATGGCGCATGCGTCTTAACAATATATGCAAGGTACGATATACAACTGGTCATTGACGGTGTTTGTATTTTCAAAATAACTCCCGTATGTTTACTTCAATGTCGCTGATGACAAACTTTGTCGGAAACTGTTAAATCGTTTTAAAGAATGACCGTTTTTATACGGTATTTTTTGTGGCGACAAAACACGTGATAAATTTCCTGGCGTTATCTGGTTTGCATCACTATAAGACTTCAACACTTTTTAGTGATAAAATTTCAATTCGCATGACATTGCTTACAAACCTGTTCATAAGAACAGTTAACGAGATTATTAACAAAATAAGTTTAGATTTGCGGTGTTAAAATTGAAAACGTAATATTTATGGAAATCATGATAAATACAATATCGATATACTGTACGCATGTCCCCCAACAATATATATTCAATTACGTTATACAAAGTCTCATTTGAGCTTCACTATACTATAAACTTCAATATCTTTTATATTTTTTGCCCTTTAAAAATATAAAACAATATCGTGTGGTGACGTCCTATTATAAAAGGATTTAAATCTTACATTCAATTGGTGAACTCTGATGAATATTTGCAATTCAATAATTACTTTGTCCGAAAAGAATACGTAACTATGTGTTATGTAGATTTAATTATTTTGAATGATTGATTTTGACTAAAGCATTTATTTTATAAACTTTCAACTTGATAACAGTAAGTATATACTAATTAAATTACGCGTTTCGTAATTCCTATGACAATTTACATACAAAAGAAATTAATTATCTGTACCTAACTGAAAATGTGTACCCGATACACGTGTGATTCAGAGAACCATATGTCATTTTACTCACAAAAAACACGTTATACATATTACATTAGTAAAATCATAAACAATTTAGGACATTATGTAGACATTAATGCCATAAAGTTTTAAGGTATATTATACACTAAAATCTTAACTGCTGTTAACCATTTTTTATTCGCGTATGCAAACCGTCGCAGTTTTTTTTCAATGGACTGAATCACGAATATAAACTTTCGCAAAATTGACATCACTGAAAATAAAAATTCACGGATCTATTGATCATTTGATAGAAAAATGGCACACAATAAATATTTGAGTTGTCGTTCTGCTGACTTCAGTTTTTTGTCGATCTATTTTTATAGCTGAATGATTCACGTGAAAACAACTCAAGCACATGTAGTTTGGTTGAGTTATAATTATATGATAATTAATTGGGCGGAGCGAATATCCAACATATGATCACGAGTGCCGCATAACGCATCTGATTAAACGATGGCGCGGAACTTGTTCCGCGCACGAGTTTAATCTGATGCTTTATGCGGCGAGAGTGATAATATTTTAGATATTCACAATGCCCAATTGATTATCCTATTTATTATATAGATCAAAATTGTTTTCGTAAAATTTTAATGCTTAATCCTAAATTTTAAGAACGGCGGATGAATATCTGTTTAGTACAAAACCAAGCGACATTTTGGCGGGAAAAAACCCGAGAGTGAAAATAAACGAAAATTTTCACATGTGATTTACCGTGAATTCCGTCACTCGGAAAATTCGATATTTCATCTCTATCTATGTAATAAATATATTTAATTTATGAAAACGCAAAAACATATGATCAAAACTTGTGTTTGCATAACCAACTCATTACATGCACGTATTGAATAGACACATTTTGTAGTGAACCGTTTTACCTCTATGGCCCTGTCAGGCCTGTAGAAGTACATAATGTTAATTACCGGGGTGATTGTGTTTTCATAACGGCTAATAAAATGTTTGATCTTTTGACACCTGACATAATTAAATTTTTATTAAATAATTAATTCGCCCTTTCAAGTTCCAAACAGGTGGCATTATGTTACTAGAAGAAAACACAAATTATCAGGAAAGATAACTAAGTTTAATAAATCGGATGTTATCATTGCGAAAACATAACTTATCTTTGACTAAAACTTACAGGGACAGTCTATACTAACAGTTATTATATACTCTCCCTGCATTTTATAATATTCCCAAATAATGTTTTCAAATTTGGTATTTTACACGACTTTGGAAAGTGTCATTCCCCATCATTCAGTGTCCCCTTACCTTTTCGCGGATATTAACTTTCGCTATTGTTACCTCCTGGCGAAAGCCGCGAAAGTTTATATCACGCGAAATTTTATTGGTTTACAGTATTACGATATACATTTCTTAATTTGCTAATGGTTAAAAAATAAAGTTGAATCTAGAGTTTGGTCTAATATCAAATTGTTAACAAAGGAGGCAATTTTTGTTCAAGTATCATGATAGTTATTAATTTTGTCTGGTTATATTCCTATTTAAAAATTATTATCAAGACAAGATCTGCAAATTATTTAAATATAACTGAGATGCAATACCGACGCTGAAAAAAACAATTCAAGCTAAATAAATTACTCATAATATTTGTATCAATGATTTCTGTACAAATAAAATGGTGTTGCAATTAAAATTATTATAAAAATAAAATATGTATATATTTCGGTGATATCAACTAAATTTTATGTATTAAACTATGCATTATATAATTACGAGTATGAACTCAGCAAACCTGTGTGATCACACTTAACGCGTCATTTCATTCATTCCAAAAATGGCGGTAGGAAGGGTCAGTCGGGGGTCATCAGAACATTTTTGTACGCTTTCTTCTAACATAGTAAAGATTCTTCTAGTAAACATAAATAATCCAGGTTTCAAAGATATAAAAAGGGGAAGCAGACGACGATTGAACACACAGACAGAAATGAAACTCATTATTATAGGTTATCGGGGTATGAGTTATTTGTACAAAATATTAATAAGTAAACTTAAATTAAAATGTCTAAATAACTTTATTTTTTATTCTAAGTGCTTGAAAAAAACTGCAACAAACACTTTGCATTCGATTTTTACTGTGAACGGAATGATAGCCGAGACCCTTATTTGTATATTATTGTGAGTCGCTTGTGATGGAATAATACCGCGAATACAAATCAAAGGAAACTACTAAGATTGCGATAACAGGAAATATCAGTGAAAATGTAAGATATGTAAAACAAATCGGCACCTTACATTGTTATTTTTTCACTATTCCGTGTAGTATTTTTTCTTTATCTGCTACACCCTTTACGTAGTGTAAATATCAGGCGTATAAAATAGCCACAGGCCTGAAATTTCTAAAGTTAATTTTTTAGTTGATTGGTGTTTCTTACCAGAGCTTATAAAAGGCTACGTAAGGAACGATCCACGCCAATTGGTTTAATTATTAATATTAAAGTATTTGGAAGCCTATTACTACTGTCACATGATAATCATTCTCACGATTCTCATATTTTACACAGTGACAATAACACGCTTTTGAGCACTTCCATTGTTTGTTTATTCTGTGTTGAGTCAGTGGAAATATTTCTAATTTGGTGAGTTTTTACTATTGGATTTCAATATCTCTGTATAAATATCTTTCCGAAGCTTTATTCGACATGCTATAATACTTTTTAGTAAGTTTTTGACGGTTATTGTGCTCGTTTTAGTTAATTTATTTTTCACGTCTCAATTTGCCACTAGGTTACATTTCATTGATGGTTAACTCAGGGCTCGCGTTGGAGGGCGACTCGGGCGAAGAAGTCGCTTTATCGTGGTCCCACTTCGCCCTCGATCATCTTCCAAAGCGAAGTGAAGTCGCCCTATTATTTTGAAGAATCGCCTAATGTCGCCTTTAAAATTTTATTCCCATTTTGGTAAGAATCGTCGTAGTTTTGATACCGCGTCATGTTTATTATGTTTACGCGCCACAAAGTCAACTGGTACCCGTTTAATTTGTATTAAGTATATAAAGCGTAGGTTTAAAATACGACCGAAAACTAGTTCAGTGCAAAAATATTAAACTTTCCGGAGCGGATATGAATTTGGTACCGGAGATTGCAAATGTACTACGCTGATAGGAAGGAAATGAGTATTGCAATGACAGAAACGTAGTAAAAAAGTATTTTGGCAGTTACTTTAAACAAATTTAAGTAAAAAATATTTTAAAATACTTTTAATAGTGAATTTTACCATTTTACATAATATAATATGTATCACAATGATGTAATTTTCTACTTCTAGTTCTTATAGTACTTCATTATAATTCAATCAATTGGTATACCAATGACAAAGAAACATTTATTTTAATGAACAGTTTTGTGGCAGTTTATACTTTTATTATTGTTATGTTTAATACATGTATTTATGAAAATTTGTGAAATAAGTATACTGAATAGTTAATCAAATCTTTGATACTTTATCCTCAATAAATTAAACTGCTAAAAAAACATATAACAATAAGAATGCAAATGTCAACTCTTATTTTTTTTTAAAAACAAAGAAAACAGGACGCTTTCGCGACATATGCACTATTCTACTACAAGAATTGAACAATAAGTATATTTCAAACTAATGATGATACAATACCAAGCCAATAATGAAACATATGCATGTAACATATGCCCTAGTATTACAGAACCTTAGCAGTTTGAATTCAAAAAGATAATATTTCGTCACAATTGATATGGAATGTTATATAAAACAGACAAACAGAACACAGTCACAAATACAATTTTGTTTACATATCATCAGGTATATCATCAGGTCGCATCTTATAACTCAGATGCTATTTAAAATAGCAATTATACCGTAAAAGGCTGAAATGCTTTTTTTGTTTTTAGTATTGTATGAACATTTTTCTATATTTATTAAAATCTCAGGTTTAGACAGGTTTAGGCTAGTAAAATAATTACACATTAAACAAATATTATCTTTACAAATCAAATTAAAAAAGATCTCTTTCAGTGCTTGATTTCAAACCTATTCAAGATAAGAGTCGAATTCAAACTATATAACTGAAAAAACCAATACATCACATGCCAACTGCTAGTGATGTGGTAATTGATTTCCGCTTGTTATAGATATATGTGTCGCTGAAAATGCTGCACTTAAAACAAAGTTGAAAGACAGCATAGATGAAAAAATAAAACTAGAGTTATTATTGACTGCATTTTTGACCAGTGAGATAAACGATAGAAAGAGAAAGATAGAGAAACGTAAAGGTACATACCTTTTATAATTTATCTTTTACCACATTGATGCTCAATAATAGAAAACACATTGTATATTCCTTTATACACATTAGATATATTCAGATGCTATTTTCAACAAGGCTTTCATATATGCTGTCAGTTCTAATTTTCTTGTAAGTTATTTAATAATCTATTAGTTTTATTTAGATGAAAATTGAAAGGAACCCGACTAAATAACCAAAAAGCCAGAAGTCAAGGGACGAGTACATACTCTGGATACAGGCATAGATACACAACATGAAAGAAAAACCAAGACACAAACGTTGGAGTAACCTAACCCCACCAAAAAAAGCCATTGATGCATTTAAGTGCTCCGGACTAGTAAGCAGCGCCCGTCTATGATAAGATACACGTCGAGTAACTCATTTCCATGTCTAAGAATTGTTGGCTTGTTTATTGCTTATAATCAGATATGTTTAGGCTATATTTTCATTAGTTTCAATTTACTTTATAGTCATATAGATTTAGCTTAGATTGACAGCAATTTCACATACTTCGGTGAAATTGATTAATTTAGTGTTTGATAATACAATTTGCTTCGCCAGACGCCCGTTTCGTCTAATCAAGCCTCATTTGTGGCGCTCAAACGTTTTATTGTGTAAACCTAAAACTTATTTGCAGTCTTTTATGCCTATTTTTGCTATATAACATATAAACATAAACAGACTAAGAATATACACAGGTAGGATTTAATATTTGAGTGTGAGATAATTTAACACAACAGTATTTGAATATTAATATTTTAACGGGATAACATTTTGGGTGCCAAGTTAAAAGAATGGCACGTGTATGTATAAGAAATTAATCATTTTTTGCGGCTACAATACTTCAACTTTTTTCAAAACTTCAGAAGCGCAATACACCTTATCCACTGTAAGCTTTCCGTATGAGGACACGAAAACTATCACGACACAGCTTCTATATTAGCTACGCACTAAGCAATTCTGTGGGCGAGAGTTAGAAACTCTACACATTAATAAGCAAAAATAATTTAAACTAGAGCAACTTAGAACAATAACAAGTCTTTAAATGGCCGGAAAACAAATTGAACTAGAGAAGGTATTGTTTCATATTTTTTTAAGAAAAAGAAGAAAACTTATTGAGAGAAATTAACAAAACGGAATCTAAAGAATTTAACTCACATTTACCAGGTAATTCTTAAGTATCCAATATATACATCAAATTAGGTACTACTTTTGGTATTTGTGTTTGTTAATCTTCGTTTGTAATAATGACTTATGTTCCTCACATCAGTTTTTTGGTTCAAGCATTACTGAATATTAAATTCGAACGGGCGTATAGATGACACAGTAAAAATAATGACATCATAAATGTGTAACCACTGAGTCGATGCCATCCTGTTTGACTGTGTCGCGGAAATGATTATTATCTCATTGATAACTTGAAATTGACTGATGCTTTTGTAGAAATTCAGCGCTTAAATTGGTAAAATGTTGACTAAAAACGATTTTTTTTAAATCTTGCATGTATTAAATTGAAATGAAATTACTGTGGGACCCTTGGTTTGCAACGCTTTAATTATTTTATCTAATAAACCTATTGATAATATTCCTTTAGTGTTTACGGGTGTTTTCAATATTTAGGTGTTTTCTGCTGGCTGTGTTCCAAATTCTTTATATCATATTGTTTGCGTGATTACTACATGTAGTAGGCATCTTTTGGTATGTTTTAAATGCATTGGATCTTATTTTTGAACTAACTTGTAACGAAATAGAGAGGGAGAATTTACAAGACATACAGAATATAGTTAAAATTGAAATGCGTTATACTATTGCAAAAAAACTCACCCACTCTATTCAAAATACATCTATGTATTTCTTTTGAAACGAAGACGACATTATCATTCCATTTTATCCCTAAATATGAAGAAATTCAGTCCTACGACAATAAGAAAATGAAGCAAATTAGAATCTTCCATCAGATATGTTACAGGTTCCAACAGAAATTGTGTGTTAATTCAGGTTTTATGGCATGCCAAAACCTCCCGCTTCCTTTACTGTAGTATGTGAGTTGGTTAGTTGATTAAAATAGATGGGTATCATATACCACTAGTCAGTATGTAATACCAATTGTTGAATGACAATACTTAAAAAAATGGTACTTACTTTTCATAAAATCCAGTAGTAATATCTCAAATGAATTCATGCAATTAAAATATTATCATATACGACTATATGTTGCATAGGACCCAATTTGAAATAAAATATAATCTAAACCGTAACTAACAAACCCTCAGTATCACATGTTCCCTTCAGTTATATGTGATCATAGATGAATATTCACGTATGGCCCAGTAGATTTCATCAAAAACAGTTTCGCTGCATTTGGTTTATTTTTATACGACATCGATATTTTTACCACAGATTCGTTCTTAAATATGTGGTTTTATATTTAAGTATGGTTTTATTCCCATCTAGTCAGATTTTAGTCAGTATATAGATATTGCATTTCAGTGTATTTTATTAACCATACCATTGTTTGTTGGAAGCACAAATCTCAAAACAAATAGAAATAATCATTTCTATTTGCAAGAATAATTGAACCCCATTTAACGGTTGAAGAACAGAATAATATAATGTCAATTTGTTTTAGAAATATCACATTTATTAAAAAAATTACAAAACTGGTGTACATTAATGCTTCAAAAAAGGGTTTTGTAAAATTCATATCAATATGAGGAATTATCGATAGAAGGAAAGGGATTTTGCGATCTACCTTTAAATAAAAGAAATATTTGAAAAACTTATCATGGTATTACTCATCAATACAACCAATGACAAAGAATTGAACACACATGAATCTCTATTTTCTATCCGCGCTATGCAAGTGAGGCACAACCAACGGATGATCATTATTTAGTTGGTTACAAAAACTTAATGGCACAGTGGCAGGTCACTATAGTATATAGTTAACACTGAAAACCTCTTTTTCGATTTTTTGTAGCTATGTAATATGCATCTTAATAGGATAAAGGCGCAACTACCATGAAAAGAGATATTGACAAGATGTTTATGTATTGTTGCAATTTGCCAGTACAGTTTTATGACCAGGATTTTGAATGAGAACTTTTTATTGAACAACATATTGGAAAAGAATATAAAAATGTTTAACTCAAGCCCAAACTTAAACGTCTATTGACGAAAGCGAGATTCGATCCCAATCGAAGAGAGGAACCAAAACTTGTTCCAACGTGTGATGACATACGATGTGGTACTTGCAAGAGCATTTATTGCGGACCAGAAATAACCACAAAGAATGGAACTAAGATATATACTAATGCTACTTTGAAATGAAAAAGCGAAAATCTCATTTACTGCATTAAGTGTCCAACCTGCAATACAATATACATTGGACAGACGAGAAACGCACTTGCAAGGAGAATGACGGTACATCGCCAGCAAATTCGAGAGGAACAATACAGAAACGTTACGTTACTATATAATACTATGACGTTACGTAACTATATAACAAATACATAACAACAACGTCAACTTCTGTCTGAAGAGCCGACATAACGGCGAAAGCGCTAACAGTTTAAATTATGTGGACATTTTGTGTAATTCTGTGTTTTTTTATTTTCTAATATATTTTCTGTACCAAGGACTTTTCATTTTTCCTGTATTATTGGACTGGTACACGATCGGAATGACGCAAACACGTTCAAAAACAGCAGTTGAATTGAGTGGGAAACTTTTAGAAGATATATCCGGTAAGCTCTCAATAACCGTAAATAAGTTCGATACCTTTATTGGTTCATTTAAAGAGATAGAACGACATGCAAGACAAACCAGAGAGACAATCGAGAATCTTTTTAGTAACAACCGAATTGAACCCACTTCAAAAGTGCGTCCATCAATGGAGGAAACGAGATTGCAAAATGTAGACACATTCAAAGAGTGGAACGAAATCAAGCTTGAAAAAGAGGCATTAACCCATAAGAAACAAATGAAGAAATTATGGAATCAAACCCTTAATCAAAGAAAACAAGCATTCTGGAACGCCTTAAGGATTGAAATGCTTGCTGATACATACCAAAAGTGGCTTGAAAAGGATCAAGTTATTTTTCCGCGAAAATTCAGAATTAGAGAAATAGAGTCTAAATCAAAGGAAGAAACTGATATAAGACTTAACCTTGCGAAAAACAAATTCGAAACAGAAATAATTCTTCTCCGACTAAGAATACCAAAATATCAGGTAAATATACAATGTGTGATGCCAAAATTCGCGAGGAAATCGAAAGGCGATGTAGTGATAAAGTTCGCGAAACACTCATGGAATTATGGAAACATGATACGCATAAGGAGGAATCAAAATCCAATGAGATTCCTATACAGAAAATGAAATGGTTATCAGATTACGAAACTAATTATGGACATAAATAGATAAAACAATGAAATGACCAAACTCAAAAGAAAAAGGTAGAAAGATTCCAACATAAGAGTCAAGAAGGAGAAAACTCGCTAACAAGGTCATTAAATCCTACATTCAAACTACAAATAAAGAATTCATATGCCAACGCAGTAAAAAATGTCCCAAGACGCAATACTTTTAAATTATATTCCCGCCAAAGTCAACAGAGAAACCATTCTAGTAAGTTTTGATGTAACTAGTTTATATACAAATATCCCCCATGAACTCCGAATCAAAGCAGTGGAATTTTTGATTGACAAACATCCAGAGAAATTCATCTCACGATTCCTTAAAGAATTTATATTGCAAGGCCTTAAATTAGTGCTTGAAAAGAACACATTCTTTTTTGATGACCAATGTTATATACAATTAAAGGAACTGCACTGGGCGCCAAGGTTGCTCCAACGTACGCAACACTGGTCATGGGATATTTAGAAGACCAATTATATAACAATCTAAAGACTTCTTACAAAGAAGAAATCAGCATCTACATCAAGGAGAATTGGAAACGTTTTCTTGACGACTGCTTCATCCATTGGAATAAAATATGTATGATCTTAACCAATTTTATGTCTCCATCAACTCTTTACATGAATCAATTAAATTCACTAAAGAATATGACACGACCCAATTACCTTTTCTTGATATTCTGATCATAAAAATTGAAGCAAACATAATCACAGACCTCTATTGCAAGGACACTGATACTCACCAATATCTGAATTTTAGATCCTGACATCCTTCTCATACAAAAAGAAACATACCGTTTAATCTTGCCAGAAGAATTTGTACAATTATTACAGATCCACAATTACGCATAAAACGACTTGAAGAATTAAAAATGCACCTTTTGAGACAAGAATATCCAGAAAATCTTATCAAAACAGCAATTAAAGCAGCTTCAGAAATTCCAATAGGCGAGTTAAGAACACCAAAGGAAAACAATCAAAATGAAACAAATATTCAGTTTGTTATCACATACAACCCCCAAAATCATAATATTTTGCACACAGCTTAAAAATATCTTCCAATTTTACACCAGTCTGCAAAAATGAAAGATCTTATTCCTCAATCATGCATAATAAACAGTAGATGGCAACCATGTAACCTGAAAAAAACTTTAACGAAAACCAGATTTGTCTCAAAGGCAGATGTCAAAAGTGTTTAAAAATGTGGCGATCCGCGATGTGGAACGTGCGTTTACATTGATGAAGGAACAAGCATAACATTTAAATCCGGCGATATTTTTTTGTTAACGAAAACATGGACTGCAAAATCAAAACTCTGATTTATTGTGCAAAATGTCCGATCTGTAAATTACTTCTGGCATTTTTCATATGCACACATTCATGATTGATCTTTTATTTCCGAAATTTCCATTTGCTATGTTAATTATAACGGAGTGCATATTTAAGTTACCGTGTTAAGTTAAAATATAAACCAAAGACTAAAGGTTTTGATTCCGCCAGAAAAAGGACGTGTTTATATAAAGGTTGCAATGGTGTACTTTTCCAAAACCTGAATTCTTGGTTTTATTTGGTGAAAGAATTAATCTATAGGAATATTTTTTTGTTTGTTTGAATGGTGTTTTAACGCCACTTTCGGCAATTTTTCAGCTATATCATGGCGTCCAGTTTTTATTGGGGGAGGAAGCCGGAGTACCAGGAGAAAACTCCAGACCTGCGGTAGTATAGGATAGTATAGTGGAGTGTTAATTATAGTATAATATTATAGATGATATGTACATAGATTTATATTATAAAGTAACATAAGGGCTGAAATGTTGCATGCACTGATTTGTGTCCATAGCAAAGTTAGGTGGTTGACTTTTTTAATACTTTAAAAGAGGAAAAGCCGGTAAGTTTATACGATATGTGTCCATCAAATAATAAAAAAGTGTACAACTATATAAAATCAACGAGTCTCAACAGAAACCTCATTTTAGTTGAAGTAAAGCCGCATATTCCAGAATTCAAGCATGTCTATTTCAAAGCTAAACTTTCATTTTTCTGTTATTCTTTTAATTCTAGAACTTTTATTTCATGTTTTAATTAATTGCAACGACTCAAACCATTAAGACAAATAATCTATATGCGTATCTTTAAACATTGCTAATTTCCAATTTTTTTTTCGAAACGGACGTGAAGTAAATTTCTACTAACTACATTAGCAAGTGTGGGGAATTACCTTTAATAGACTTTAAATGACTCAAAACAGCTCTGAATTTTTAGGTTAATGAAATCATTAATGGCGAACAAATACAACACATTCTTTTTCAATTTTTACTACATAAAATTAAAAAAATTGAAGAGTTCAACAAACGTTTCTATTTTGACATGAATAAAGCTTCTGGGCTACATCACAATGTAATTATTGTTATGCTAATTTATCATTCCTATTTGGTTTTTCTATCATTAAGTTTCTTTGTCCGACTATATCTTTCTTTCTTCTGATCTTTTTTTCTCATAAAGTCATCACTGTTTCTTTTTGTTTCTGGCACTTGTGCCATCGTTTTTGTCTTTCCGCATTTTTAGAAGGATAAATAAAAAGCAATACAAAATTAAACAATGTATATGCCTATTTATGGGATTGTATTATCAAATAGTAGCAAACCAGACTAAAGGGCAAACAGAGAGAAACATGTTCAAAATAAGTTTAAAGGAAAACCAACGTCGTAGTTAAGTATTATCACACACCATTAGTCAGGATAAGACAAAATCTTGTAATGGGCGTTAAGTAATAATGTTTTCGCTAAATATAAAAAAACTACTGTTAAAACTAACTACAGCAGGTACACTTAAAAGAGCAGAAGAAAATACACACAGGGAGACAGGAAGATAACTAACGGAAACACAATGCAAAACAGCGGATTTTGCGACACCGGTTTGGGTCGGCACGTTTCATCGTGTCAAATTTAATAAAACATTTTCATCCAGTAAACCTATATATAATTCGCTTCTTTAGATATTTTTCTCTTGGAATATAATCATCTTACTTTCAATCATGCTAATTTAAGCACCGGATTTAAGTCATATTGTTGTCAAGTGACTGTTTGTTCAAAATGAAAGTGAAATGTAGGAATGTAAGGGTATCGATGGAAATGAGCTTAGAAATGGACTTAAATCAGCTTGATTGAAGGTAAGATGATTATATTCATAGAGAAAAATATCTAAAGAAGCGAATTATATATAGATTAACTGGATGAAAATGTTTTATTAAATTTGACACGATGAAATGTGCCGACCCAGGCCGGTGTCGCAAAATCCGCTGTTTTGCTTATGGAGAGCTCTCTGACGTCCCACGCAAAAAAAAACGTTGCACGGCAGAGGATTCTCGGACTAATGCCAATGTTCTAGCAATATTTGGTATTGTCCATATCGATCTATTAAAGACAAAGAATATTGTGTTTATTTGAAATAAAAATGATTTAAATCTTAAAGATTTCTGTAAAAGATAAAATCTTATTTAATTTAAATTAATCCCGAAAAGATAAAATTTAATTTAATTTAAATTAACCTGTACAATTATGTTTTTAATATCTAATAACAAATTTAGGTTAGGAAAGCCAAAAGAGTGCAAAATTTACCGTTAAAGTTTCGTACGTTCAGAAATAAGACTTTACACGTTTAAACTAATAGAAACAAGAACATAATGTATAATCGATTGTTGTTAATAGCAAAATAGCAAAGGAAACCGACCGAAAGTCAAGGGACAATTAAAAATCCGGGTATAGACAGACATATATAGCGCAAAACAAAAACCAAAAACACAAAAACAGAAAAAGTGTAACTAGAACCCAATAAAAACCATGGGTGCACTCAGGTGCTCCGGACGAGTAAGCTGCCTGTCTCTTATAAGACACCCGTCAAGTTACTCATTGTCATGTCTAATGAAAAGTTAAATCCAACTATAGGAAACACTACATATGACTCAGCAAAACTGTCCGATCGTATTTGAAGGATTGATTTCCCATAAACAGCAATTAAGTCATGGCGACGACCATAGAACTTCTGAAAAGATAACATCAATCTAGGTACAAGCCTTTGTTTGTTCAGCTAACTTATCAACAGCAGTGATCGATCAAGACAATAGAAATACCGATCGAAGGATCTAGCAGGTGTAGGACCACCAAATACCGGGAACCAGTCCAGGGGATGTACGTAAATCGAGTTACTTTGGCGTCGGGATAATTTGACGTTTTTCTCTTAAAAATGTGTTTTATTTTGGTGTGTTTAATTTTGATGTTTCACCCAACTGATGTTGTAAATTTTTGCTCCTTCAATGGTTGCTCCCTATAGTTGCTGCAGTTGTGAGCAGGGTTATTATATGTGTTTTATATATTATATATTGGTATATAATTTGCGGTGAGGGCGTGTACCCCCTAAAAGAACCAGACATGACGCCGAACATGTTGTATTATATATCGTAATTACCACACATATCATATAAAACAAATGTTCATTATTGCCCTTCCGTCAGTAATTAAAGATTACGGATTTAAATGTTATACTTTTGTATTCCAGCAGTATATATTGTGTTATTTTTATTATCAATAACAGAATCTATGTAGTAAATGATAAGACGGCATAATTATGTATGAATTATGTGTTCTTTACAATTGTTTAAAGAATATAAAGAAATATGAAGACAAATTTATACCTTTAATTTTCTTTTTCATACACGTGTGCATTACCAGTATTTTAGGCACAGACTTTACGATATTTTCTAACTGGTCTCTTACTGTGGCTTGTAAAATATTGGTAAATGCTTTATATGGTGTGTTTAATTTGGGCTCTTTAATCGAAAGCGTCGAAATAACCAAAAAAAACTGTAACCAAAATAACGCGATTTACGCTATTCAACAGACCAGTTCACCGTTGTCTAATATAAAATTTGAACCGGACATGATACAAGAATACATTTGGTTTTTTGGCAAGCTGAATATTTTAGAAAACGTGAGGATAAAGTTTTATTGGTTTTAAATGAACATAAAAATGTAAACAGCATACGATAGAACTGCTGGAATGTTGCTGTCGATGATCGGGAAGTTGACATTTAGAAAGTTGAAGTCATCACGTTTGTCATAGTCTAGTTTGTAGTTTTCCCGAGTCAGTTTATAGTAGTAGGTTTAAGTAACATGCTGTCCTATGTGCATTACTGGTGTCTTTTATTTCAAGCTCGCTAGGGTAAATTGAATGCAAACAGTCAGCAAATTTAGCATAGTTGAGGGACAAAACATCATCAACATAGCGCAATGTGAAATTAAAGGTCTGAGGCAGTGTCTTTTTTCCTTCTTCAGCAGGCCTTCTAGGAGCTCATCCTCATCAGAGTACAAAAGCAGGCTGGCGAGGAAGGGAGCAAAATTAGTAGCCATTGCAATGCTAACAGTCTGTCCACCAAATAATATGTTGTCAATCAGAAAATCTTAATAAGTTTTTGTTACGGATATTTACATCGCAAATGTTTTATGACAAAGGATAAATCACGACGAATATTATTGTATCACTAATCATATGCTTATTCTTAATATTTACTATATAAGTTGTTTTCTCTTAGGGTTTAATAGATTTCCGTAAAGGAAAGCATCAACTCAATTGTGCACATTTATCACACATTTTGATGTTCAGAAGATGAAAATAAATGCATTTCAGCGAGTGACGCAAACTTAATATCACACGCTATAAAGAAGAATATTAACCGTAGGATATTGTCAAAATCCGGTAGTGATTGTATTAACATGCAGTGACGTATCCTGGGGTGTTTATAAAAACTGTTATGGAAGAACACAGTTATCGTTTTTAACTTCAAAGGGTCGGACTACTGACGTTTTTTAACATTTTGTGTGGACCTTAAAATATGTTTATTAGGTAAGTTATACAAATAAACAGCTAAGTTAATCTTTATTAAAGCCAATGTACAAGGTAAATAAGAAGAATTTTATTAAGAAATTCAATGTACATGCAAGACTGATTTTGATTTAAGTAGTATCGTTGCGGCTTTATAGAAAATAATGTAATGCGTATAAATTCTAAATTAACATTCTCCTCGTGTTTCCTAGACTAACATAAAATAAAGTCCTAAATTTTTGCATATTATATTAAAATGTTATTGAACTCAGTAGATATATTGCAATTATAAATATTATTGTTATGCATGTACATGGTTTATATGTTCGCTGTTAGGTAACAAATGTCATCATATGTTCGGGAGTGTGACATGTAGTGTTTAGCAGGACTAATATATTAAAAAAATTATATTTGAATGGATCATTTTTGTTGATTGTACGTAAAGATCGACTGAGTAGAATCCTTTAAAAAGATATATAGAGCATGGAAATAAACAATGATCCCATTGCGTTTCACGTATAAAGCACTCAAGAGTCTCAAATGAATAATTTATGCCCTTGATAGCAATTTAATTTTAACATATTTGAGTAACCATCGAACAAGAAGTTCAAGCGTAACCATTTTACGTTCGTAAGCATACGCTTGTTTTCATATTTGCTGAGTTATGTTTTTTAATTTGCTTATTGTAACATTGCTATGGTGTGACATTTTATTATTGGCTTTCCTTGTCAATTTGTGCTGGACCAATTTTCAGCACAGCCCCAAGACTGTCTCTTGCAAGACGGTAAAATACATATATATATATATACTAAGTTAAGACATATGTTAATAACCTTTTTAAATTATTCAATTTTTGCTCCTTTCATTATCATCTTGATTCCTTTTGAAGTTCAGTGTCACCCAACGTTTAAGGTGTTTTCTAAAAAACATTACAATTTTGCTGTCAAATGTTCACATGTTTAATGAATTATACAAGCTATATTAGCACACTCTCACCTTAAATTAAAACACAATACCATTTTGGAGTCTTCAGTATTTATTTCTTGTATTGTATTATAGGATACTGTTTGCATTAAAATGGAATGGTTTTTGGAAAAAAGACTTTTAGTGTGTTAATGTATTAAAATACATATATTAAGCAAATGCATGTGTAATTTTAGATGTTTTTGACTTATCATTTCTTTTGATAAAGTTCTGGTCTTGTTGTAAATAACTTATGTCGGTATAATTTTCAAATACGTAACAACACGACAGGTAATAAGAGGAGGAAAAATATCGTGTCTAATACACATTTTTTTAATGTGGCACTTTTCTGATCTCTGTTAAACTTTGCCTTTTTCAAATACAATGGATATGAAAGAAACTATTTAATTTAATTTTCTATCCTATTTAAAAACACAATATTTATAAAATCTCTGCCTGATCACAGTGAAAAGAAGTTTAATACTAGTAAAAAATAAACGTCGAAATTTTTGAAAACATTTTAAAAAAGAAAGTTACCTTTAACAACAATAATACAAATAAAAGGTTTACTGTATAGTATTTTTGTATTTATATAATTTTATTTTGTTTCGATTGCTTACCTTTTTTAAAATTATTTATCAACATTTCAATATTGCAGTAACTCGTTTATCATACAATGAATAGGATTTGAAAAAATATCTAAACGGTAGCCAGTATGAAATCTTAATTAAAAAAATACATTCAATAATTAATATGATATTAATATTAATAATTAATATGCATATTTTTGTGCATAATTGTTTTGTTTTATGTGTGGCAATCTTTCACCTTCTATAACGTTCAACGTCCCTAGCAATAAACACACATATTATGAATTTATTACACCTGCTTTAATTAATCCTTAACACTTCCTTAACTACTTCCTAATTAGGTAAAACATCCCCAGGACAAACCTATGCTATCAATATTAAATACATGTACATCACATATTTCAAACCTTTAACTTCCTCAATGGGATATTCATTTTTAGTTTTATTTTTAAAAGATCCATATCGATATCTGGTGTTTTAGCATATTACATTAGGACATTTCGTTGTGGAATTTGATAAGATGATATAGTATCAGATTTTAGTAAATATGTTTAAATATTCCAGTTTTAATATAATTTTTGCACTGCATGTTTAAAAATGTGCATAATTGTTAATTATGTAGACATTTGTAAACTAATATGTGAATTTTTTACTTACTTTCTTTGAATTTTAGAATATAACAAATAGAAACCAAAAAAAGTAAAGAGCACATTAAATTAACAAGCTGATTAATTATTCTGTAACAAATAGTCATTAACTCTTACAAGTAATGGGTTTCCTCAAGAATATAATTCTTAAATAAAATTTATTTAAACAATTATTATAATTATACCTTATATATCATATCATTGTTTTATGATTCAGATTTGTAACTATTAAAGTTTAAAATAAGTATTAGAGAAATAACGAATATACAATTTTTTACCAAAAAAAGGTGTTTGAATACTGAATTAAGAAGATACATAATGTTAATACACGCATTTTGATAAGTTATTTTAAAATAAGAAAATAGAAAAAAGAAGAAACACTAATGTTTTCTTTACCTTTAACGTACTAAAATGTGTACAAAAGGCTTTGTTATAAAAATGTATGCTATATATAACAATTTGGAATTCTAGTGTGCAATCACTTTTAATATCCATCGAAGCAATTTTATTTGTGTGTAATAAAAATGAGACAATTAGAATTATTCCCCGAACAAAGTTGAGTTTTGTTATAAACATTAGTTTATCAGACACCATATAATGAATAATTAAACTCTCTGCAATACACGTAGGAAAGTCAAGATCAATTAAAAGATGGCTGCAATCAGTCACAAAATCAAAACCAAATAATTTTTTTTCATCTGACATTACTGAAATATGATCCCAAACAATGAAGTTCCGTACCTCTAACTACCTCTCCTAAAAACTCTCAGTATAAAAATCGGAGAAAGCCTTGAAGGAGAAATATTGTTTGTTTGTTTGTTTGATTGTGTTTAACGCCACTTTCAGCAATTTTTCAGCTATATCATGGCGTCAAGTTTTTATCGGGGGAGGAAGCCGGAGTACCCGGAGAAAACCCCCGACCTGCGGTAGGAGAAATATTATAACACGAATCAGCTCTATATGCGAAAAACAATAACACAGATATCAAATATATCTGCTGTAATAAATCTGCAAAATGTAGCGATGCCAACTATGGAATAAATGTGTTTGTGTTTTTATTTTGTATCGTTTCTGTTAATCTGATTCCATTTTGTTATCGTTTAATTTCAGCTAGTGTTGATTGGTCGGTTTTTTTGCTTTTTCTTAAATAACTTAAAGTCTGATTAAAATG
Organism: Limnoperna fortunei; assembly: GCA_944474755.1. Taxonomy (NCBI): domain Eukaryota; kingdom Metazoa; phylum Mollusca; class Bivalvia; order Mytilida; family Modiolidae; genus Limnoperna; species Limnoperna fortunei. The sequence goes on along the minus strand of OX104124.1, from coordinate 16,694,869 downwards.
ATTTTATTACAGGTTTTTCCTTTTGATAATATATACAGTAACCTAACCTGGTTCTACTTGATATTTATTACCAATTATTATTTTAAACAACAAACTGATAACTTCAATCTAACTAATTGTTTTACATATCTGCACAATTTTAATCTGTTTTAACAAGCTTGCTTTCTCGTTTCTTTACCAACCCGTTTTATGTAAGTGAAATGTAATAACAAAGTACCAAACATCAAGAACAAACTACCAGAAGCAACAATTCACAAATTAAAGTCTAAGAAATCGGCAAACTCGAAAATCAACAACCTAAAATAAAACAACTGCAAAAATTGCACTGACTGTCAAATCATAAATAAGGTAGAATGATAATAGTAAGCATATAACTATATACAATTTATCTTGGACATAATAACTATATGCATATCCATCAAACATGTCTTGACATATTTGCGTTTGTTCATCACTTTTTCCGACACGATGTTGACAAAGCAATATCCGAGACGTCCCTTATATACGAAAGCCCAGAGATTCGAGAATCGAAATTCGAAGTTCGAGATTCGAGATTCGAAATCCAAAATTCGAGATTCGAGATTAAAAATTCGAAACTCGAGATTCGAGATTCAAAATTCGAAATTAAATATAGTTATAACCAATCAGATTACGTGTGACATAATCGTCTACTAATCAGAATAGTTCGCGGGTTTTGTGCAATATAATTGTGTTCTTTAAAATTATTTTTATTTGGGTTTTAACAGTGACTGAGCAGTTTCATAGGATTGGTGCTGACAAGATAATTAATGGGTATTTTCAGTACACTTCTAAGTTCAAAGGGCCAAACAAATCCAGTGGCGGATCCAGAAATTTCGAAAAAGGGAGGGAACTGACTGGCTTATGGGGGCCCACTTTGGTCATGCTTCAGTGATTTCCTGTATATCTAACCAAATTCCTCCGTCAAAGGGGAGGGGGCCAGGCCCCTTCTTGATCCACCCCTGATAGCCCCACACAAAATTTGAGGACAAAATTGTCCTGGTAATAAGAACAACTAAATATGTTGTACCTACTATATAACACGTTTTGTAAAACTCCATACAGTAGTTTCAAAGGAGTAGCTCCGACAAGATGATAAATGAGTATTTTCAGCAAATTTTAAGTTCAAAGGGCCATAACTCCCACGAAAATTTGAAGATCAAAATTCCCTGGTAACATGCACAACTAAATATGGTATACTTCCTACACACCAAGTTATGTTGATTTCCGTTTTACAGGTACATTCTTGTTTCGTGATTTGTAAAATCAAAATGAAATCGTGAACTGAATTAATTGATAAAATAACAAATAAAGCTTATTAATTTAATTTTTTTTTAACATGTTGAACACAGACATTCTTTGACAAATATGTGGACGGTTAAAACCCCAAATAAAAATAATTTTAAAGAACACAATTATATTGCACAAACCCGCGAACTTGATAGCATGTCGCAACGTTTATATAAGAACTATTCTGATTAGTAGACGATTATGTCACACGCAATCTGGTTATAACTATATTGAATTTCGAATTGCGAATCTCGAATCTCGAAACTCGAATTTCGAATTTCGATTCTCGAATCTCGAATGAGCCTGGCTTTCTTACTTATACGACTATTAGGTCTTCAAATCACATTAAGCTTATACAATCAGTGTAAATAAACCCCATATTTATCAATCGTATTTTCATTTTTAGGTCACACAGGTTAAGTAAAGAACACTGGGTATGTTTGACCAAAGTACTCCTTCTGTTAGCAGCTATTTACTTGTTTGTTCAGCTTTACAGTACAGTTTGTCCTGTCTTGTCGAGGTCTTTGATTGGTGGGAAAAGAGATACACAAAAACCTCTTTTTGTTATTGGGATTCTAACCAAGGACGATAACGCTGATCGAAGGAAAGCGATGAGAACTACGTGGATTTCAATTATGAATCGGCTTAAAGATCAACTTCCTTTCCGCATAACATACAAATTTTTATTTGATAAACCATCCGCGGTTTCTTTACATGAATCAAAAATGTACAATGATATTGTTCATCTAAATGTCAGCCATCATGGGTATGCTGTAAAATTTGGTGAAAAATTATATATGTGGTTACAATATATCCACACAAATTATCCTGATGCATTGCTAGGATCCAAAATAGACGATGATACGTTTGTGTGTGTTCCACAGATGATAGAAAGATTATATGAACTGCGACATCCAAAACTGCATTACGGGTGGAAACTATGGGATTCGAAAGCGCAACAAATAGATGAAATGTTTCTTGTTATTGGGATAGACCTTATTAACCGGATTGTTAAAAGACGTTACTGTGGAGAACCACAATGTAACAGTACAAATGATTTAGTTGAAAAGGACCATGCAGGTTTGTCTCTGCTTCAATGGTTGTCGAAATATAATGATGTTGAAGAACATGCTGACAACAATAGAATGGTTCATAAACTGGGTCATAATAGATCTCCATTTGATAATTTAATCAATAAGGATTCTTGTTCCAATTATGTTCTGTTTCATAAATCTCTTCCTGAAACAACATATAAATTATATAATCAAACACAACTTACACATGGTGTCAAGTGATATTATCCAACTCTGCTTTTTTCGGTTCTTTTTATGGTCAAATAATTTCTAGCCAATCACTCACCATGAATTTAAATTTAAAAAAAACCCTGATCATAGCCGCCAAGGACAGTCAACAATGATAACTGGATAGTCATTCAACAATATTTAATTCCTTAAAAACTATAAAAAAAATAGTATACTGGTGCGTTCTTATCGTTGCTGATATCTAAACACAGTCGAACATCCTTTTAGAAGATACTGTTTGAGAGCAGACTTTGCATTATCATTTATTGTCTATTGTATTTCTTTTATACTTTTTACAGAAAGAATTGTTATTATAAGTATACACTATACACCACAGCGATATTTTACGGGTATTGATGATGACAAAGTAAGAACAATTTACTCTGATTTTTGTACTAACATTGTTTCTGCATTTATGTTAAGAATACAATTCGTTCGTAAATCACTGCCTTCATATCAAAACCAATGCCACACGTAGATTACCTGTAGAGGTTTTCATTCCCGCACATACTTATTGAGACAGCCGTGCTAAAAAATTTGCAATTGTAAACGCGTAAAAACCCCTTTCGCTTCACCGTTACGGAAAAATCTCAAAGGTAATCGATCATTCAAATAAACTCGTATTCGGTATTTAATGCACATGATTAGAATGCGGACATTGCAGTTGCTCGAATATCTACCTCTCTTAATAACCGTAATAGTCATGCTAGTAATATTTTGTGAAGTTACATTTTGCACTATTTTATGCAAAAGAAGGAGTTTTACTTTGCATGTTTACAACAATACGTGTTAACAACAATGAACGATTTGAACGCTTTACAAATTTGTACGAGGAAAGCAAAAAAACTGGTTGACGTTCTAAGCAAATATATACTGCTAAGATTTTATAAAATCTAAAAATCCTGTATGATAATATCTCACTCTATAGAGAAGTTGCTAACGTTAGGTTGAAAAGGACTTGGGGGAAAACAGAAAGTACAACTCCTAGGCAACAATTACATGTTGGGCTCAGGTTGCGCTTATATTTACATCTGCTACGCCAGCAATGTAGCGAGCGAGTGCTGTCGTTATTTATTCATGTGCCCACATTTGGGCAACTGGTGATGTCAACATTGGTTCCACTAAATATCGTTAGACCAACTTAATCAGCACTTTGCCAACATCATGCCAACACGTGTTCAAGGGGAATTCACATTGGGTCAAAGTTGGCTTGACTTGATTAAACAGACGAGGTAGAAAGTAACAGCTTGCCAATAAGTTGGTGCGTTTATTTACATCTCCATGCATTGTATGTATGTCGATAGCTCAATATTGCATATGTTTGACAGTTTGATGATTTGTTTACTAGTGAGATCAACCATAACAAATTCTTAATTTTATAATAGCGCCTTGTCTAAAATGTACATTTTTCTGTATCTATAATATAGATAATAAAATAAAGACCAAATTTAAATTATTATTATAATTTATTTAAGGAAGCGGTTTATGAATGGTGTAAACAGACCCAAACCATATTATATCGTATAACATGTTTCAGAAATTTGAAATATTCCTTATAAATTAATTTTAACTATAAATTTTTACAATTTTTATAGTAAAAACGTCGATGACGTCATGGAACTATTTGAATTTTAACGGCGTAAGAATAGGTCAAAGCTCACGCAAGTTATTTCTTATAATATGGGTTGCTCGATTTGAATTAACCAATCAGATTTCAGTTTACAAAGCAAATTAAATTATATTTGCATATATGTGTCAAGTAAACATAGATAATTGAAGAAACAACAGTAAACAAAAAAATAAACAAAGCAACATCTACACAAGTATCATTAACAGAAGAGACAGTTTAGGCTTTCTAAAATTGTTGTATAAATTTCTTTTTCTATGTGTTTCTTAACACTTTCGATGCGTTTTGTTCTATTTAATTTTAAAATGTTTCATATATTAAGATGTGTACAACATATGAATAGAAAAAAATGGGCTACATTTTCATTTTATAACACGAATTTGCGTAATTGCAAATACTGTAATCTTTGAAACTTATTTTAATTGATCACTAGGAAAAAGCTTCAATTCGAGTCCAAGGTCAGAAGATATGTGTCACGGTCACACATAATAAGAAAGTATAAGTAATAGAAAGTCGATTGAAACAATATATTTTGAAAATCAGGATGACATACTAAAATTTCATTTTATAACGAAAAGTGGCATATTTCCTTAGTAATGTGCATAAAATCATTAAAAGCCATATATTGCCTCACTCGGGATCGTTTGATTTATTTAGATAACTAATATTCATAAATGCAAGTGGAACAAAGTCACAATTGTTGAAGACCTTTTTTCCACTCTTTGTTTATTATAACATAAAATCAATAAAAAAATTCCACCTTTGTTTCAGGAATGCCATTTAGTGGTGTGAAAGTACCATACCAATTCTAAACTATATCCAAAATATAGAAAAATGTTACACTTCCATCTCTTTTTAAAGCTCTGGAAGCATCCGTATCTTAAGGGATGAAGTCCGAGAGACTCTGAAAACAGGAAATTTGCAATTATTCCACCAGACAAAATTACTGTTAATGCATTATATTTCATTAAATGTTTAATTTTTATTTTCTTTAAAAAAAATCCTTATTTCCAATAAGCCTAAAAAGTAGAACCAAAACAAGAAAAAAGCCAAAGAAAAAATGACAATGAAATACACTATTTTATGGTGAACTACATTCGTGGACAACGAGTTTCAAAGATCATTAATTGTGTTGTCGTTCCAAGTGGTATTTCATCCTAACAGACACAAAGTTAATAACACACAGATGCAGACCATAACGGACAGACCTTTTCTGTTTTGTTCTAAGAACGCATGTTAATTGTTAATATATTTCAATATAAATCTATGTGTACGGTAGATTTGGTTAAATGTATATGCGCAGTTATTAATGCGCATTATCAATTTATTGATTTTTAGTAAAACCTACAGTTCCTGGAATTGCAATTTGACTGTTATACTTGTATGTTTTCATGACACTGAGTAATGTGTTGGTTAAGTGTAATTATTAATATTTTAAGTTTAATCAGTAATTTTTCTAGCCGAATGATTCAACCTGTTTTGTGAACATTTGATATCTTTCGGTGGTGGCGCTAGAATAAGCAAATAAACACAGCAAGTTAGTTTTAGCTAGTTCTGCTTTATCTACTGTTGATGGTTAGTTTTGTTTTTCTGTTTGGATTTGGATTGTTGAAAAATTGGAAATTCTGTTTTGTCTTAATGTAAGGCCTTGCGTACTTATGTGTTAAACACACCCAATTCCTGTTAAGGTCCAGAAATCATTTGCATACTTATGAAGTCCTGGATGGGCAAGTAAACCTTTCTTTGAAAGTCCAAAACGTATTTTGTATTTATTCTCTTTTGGAGGGCAACCTATAATACCTTGGTTTCATTTTCTGAGAAGATCCGAAAATTCTATTCAATGTATTTTTCTCATTAAGACCTTATAGTAATTTATCTAATGTGTTATTCAAACAGATTATATTTTAATCCAAAAGTAAATCATGTGAGTAAATACTATTATTTTGAAAATATTCGAATTTAATAATTTTGTTGATGATCTATAGTAGTAAACTAATTAGAGTCTAAAAGTGATATTGTGTTGTTATTAACACATTAATGAGACATCTGGCTTGAATATAATTGTTGGTGTAGAAGAAAGTATTAGTCGTCAATTTTGATAATTTATCTGTTAATATTCTATTCACATCGGCAAATACTGATTTTTTTTACCTTGCGATTTGATGATATGATATAATAGGTGTTTAAAATTGACATGACGTTCTATGAATGAGCCCAATATTTAAAAATATCGCATAGAGATTACTGTCGTACAAGCGTAAAAACTTTTTTGCAGTTATATCTTAGTAGTAATATAGACTAGCGTGCCTACCCCGGAATCGCTACAATATTATACTAAAAGTAATGACGGTTTATTTGGTTGATAAAATTTCACAAGTTTATGCAATTTACTCCCCAAGACCCGCGTTCTTCTTATCAACATTAGTTGCCATCAAACCCCCAAAGTTTATAAAATCTAAATGATTAAGTGTTGTGGAGCTTGAATCATCAAAATTCCACAGCGTTACATTAAATTTAGCTAAACCATTTATTTTTTTGAATAGAAAAAACAATATAATTTCAATCCTTTTCGAACTTTAATGGCAGTACATTTTTGTCAATTAATGTATCAACACTAAAGTGCGACTACTGGGCTGATTATAGACTCGGGGGCTGTCACTCTACCAGCTAAGGCATCGATCCAGTAGCTGAAAATAAAATATCATATCACAAGTAACATTCCAGACGCGCAAATTCCATCAGTGGCGCTCAAAACCCCAAAATGTTTAAATAACCTGATTAAGATGTTGCTTTTATCACCAAAATTGCAAAACAATTTACTGAGTCCGCCTAAGTCTATGCACACGTTGAAAAATATAAATACCGAAAAAAATTTCATGGCAGTAAATTTAGGCAATGACTTTATCACTAAAAAAGATATTTCTGACAGCTCAGAGGTGTTATTACTGGGCTGATCATATCCACCAGCAAAGGCATCGACCTAGTCGTTGTAAATAAAATGTCATAAAATATACCAAGGTCAAAGATTTTATACGCCAGACGCGCGTTTGTCTAATCAAGACTCATCAATGCCGTTCGAACCCATACAATACACAAAATTTAATCATTAAGATGTTTTAGAGCAATAACCAAAATTCCAAAACTTTATACCAAATGCGGTAAGGTTATTTACACTTTGAAAATAGAAATACCTTAGAATTTAAATAATTTTCGAAATTTTATGGAAGTTAATTTAGAAAATGATTATATTAATAAAGGAATCAATGATATACCAGTTAGCACTAAAGTATGACTACTGGGCTGGTAATGCCACAAGCTGAGGCATCGACCAAGTTGTTAGAACTTAAATGTTATGATTGAAACCTAGGTTAATCAATCAAGTCTCATCAGTAGCGTTCAATTCCCAAAAGGTTTAATCCAAATGATTAAAATGATGTATTAAATTTCTATAATGTTATACGTAATCCATTGAAGGCCAACTACACCTTAAAATAGAACATCCTTAAAATTTAAATCACATTATCAAAAATATGTACGTTCATAGAATATAAACATATAGTTATCAACTTTATATACATTCTGTGTTTATGCAATGCATTTTAAAAGAATTTAAATTTAATTTTAAGAAGTAAATGAGATTGCTGCTGATGCGTTTCAAAGAAAAGAAAAAAAACGGCAAACGTTATGGACTATCACTACTGGCAATCAAAATGACTGTCAATACCAGTTTCAGTCATTTCCCGTCTGTCATTGACTTAGATTGACTGCAAACGAGACTGCAAAACTTGTGTCAATTTTTACTGTGACAGTTATTTTATGTCCTTCACGGGACATATTTTGTCTGTTAATAGACATCTTTATCGTTTACCTAATTAAAATGTGTCTTTTGCAACGGCGTGTTCGTTGTATTAGTCAAACAAAAATTCGTTTACTTAGTCGAAATGTGTCTGATACAACGGCATGTCCGTTGTATCAGTCAAAAATGTTTATCACAAACATTTTTCGGTGACTCCGTCAAAATGTGTCTGCTACAAATGTATCTGTTAAATCGGTATTTCAGTTGTGCCAGTCAAAATATTTCTGCTAGAGACAGTGTCGTCATTGTATCTGACAAAATGCGACTGTAATCCAGCCCGGTAATCATTATTTTTATTTGTTTAAAGGCCAATTGATTTTTTAATTTCATATTTTTTTCTGTTTCGAATTAAACAACTGTTTTAGTATATTTTACGTACACTTTACGATAACAAATATATGATAGTAACGTTTCATAAGTAAATGTGTAAATATATCTATTCTTAAAATGAACACATATGCAATAATATTTTAAATTTTAATATTAAACTAAATTTATCAGTAATTTACTGCTGCCTCTAATCAAATTAGTTATTTTATTTTTTTCACCTATTTTAAGTAAGAAATAGATTATTGCGAGCGGACTCTATGTCAATACGCCGTTTTCAAGATAGGTAGTTAGCTGTATCTTATTTAGCTGAATTTTTTTAGGGCACTTTCCTCTAAGCACTGTCTTTTTACATCGTGTGTACGGCCTAAAACGGAATAAAACTTGACTACGCTTCCATTAATGTATTTTTAATGTTGGCTTTGCATCCAGACACAACACAGCACATGATTAGTTTTGCATCGTCTTTCTTACGCCGTCCCATTTCGTAACAAGTGTTGCCGTTTTAAACTAAAAGTGCTCTAAATTTTTTATGACGTAACGTGATCAGCATTTCAATTTCCACCTCCTTTAACGAGAGCGAGTATATCTTGAGAACGACGTGTTATAACATGGCCAGACACTATATTTGTTAATATTTTATACCCAGTCTTACCAAGGTATAAAATGAAGAAAAATATAAGGTCTGACCATGTTCTTATTGGCATAGAAACCAATTGCAATAATCTATTTCGATTCTAATATGTCTAACACATGTTTTGAAATTTCGAAGCGGCTTTAACGCTTTTAATTGTAACATTGTTTTTTTTAAACAAGTAAGATATCGTCAAAAACAGTTATTTAAAGCAAATAATATTGACATAAACAGATTTTTTTTAATTAAAAATGTACTTTTAAAGCAAGAAATACTGAGAAATCTTTAAAAAATTGTATTGTTCCAGTTTAAAATTTTAAGTTAAGCGTATATGATGTCGGAATTCTAATTGTGACGTCATAGCGGGCTCTATGCTTTTTAAAACTCTAATGTGTTCTTAAAGAGTATGAAGGAAGTCATATTAGAATTATCATATTTTCAAAAAAAATATTTGTTTTCTTATCTGCAAATACTGTTTATTTTATGCGATCCAGTCTACATAATAAAAGTGTACGTGTCCACGGGACGATACTGATTTTTAAGAATGAAACATATTTTTCATTAGGTTGCTTGTGACATGTGTACATGTGTATTAAACATTGGACGACACAATTTGTGTTTTGCGATAAACCAAATTAAGCAATAAAACTGTGTAATTTTCAGATGTAATAAATACATTTACAAGGATTTTATGGATGTCTCGTAACATAAATGTAACTTCTCTCCCTCCCGTTTCGTTTATCTGGAACTTTCTACAAACATTTAATTATTTAGGGTGTGTTCCAAAAAAAACACCTTCTCACAAAATTAACATCTAGTTAAGACATGGGGATTATGATGTCCGTTAAAAGTATCTTACCTTTAATTTAATGTACAATAATTTGTATTTTGCGAGTAGACATTTCGGAAACACTTGTAGTTTTTCCTTAATATTTTGCAAGTAGGCATTTCAGTTATCATCCATTTATTGTTGAAAATGAATATGTGTGCAAAGTATTAGAATCAAAATGTACAAAATAGCACTGATAAAATTCATTTTATTTAAGTATTAAATGTTTATCAACTTTGAACGTACGGTTTCACGATATAGGTGAAATAATTGTCAACTTCACATTTTCTTAAGGAAGTATAATTATTAGTTTTTGGACAAGTGACTCCGCCTTCAGAAAAGTTGTATCCAATGTATTCCCTTTTTATCTCTAACAAGTTGAATAACTTTAATATGTTTGGATGGGCATGTGGGGTCATTTTATGAGCATCCGTTTACGTTTTTTATAGTAATGTCTTTCAAAGTGGTAACGGTGGATATAGTCTATCAGCTACCCAGATTGGACTTTTATCTGTGCTTTTTTGAGCACATGATACAGGCTTGAACTGCTCAACATCATTTTAATTAAAATCATCAGTTTGTGTTTTATTTTATAACGAAATTATTAAATCAAACACTCTGTACGCTGGAATAAATGTATCTGATTAGAATATATAATTACATTTTAGAGATAGCCCTTAACTTACCGCAGGTCGGGGGTTCTCTCCGGGTACTCCGGCTTCCTCCCCCAATAAAAACTGGACGCCATGATATAGCTGAAAAATTGCTGAAAGTGGCGTTAAAACACCATCAAAAAAAAAAAAAAAAACAATAGTTCTTTACTGTTTAAGATACAATGCTTTTACATTTTTCTCCTTAACGGAAATTGGGTTCATGTTTAATTTTTGAAACATTTATTGTTTTACAGGTAAGGGAAAAAAGAATCATACTCTTCGAAGGGCCTCTCAATTCCATTTTCTTAATTAGATGTTTATTTGCGGGTAGACACTGTGGGAATAGACGTCATAAAAGTGAATATTTCTAAAGACTCGCCGATATTGAACATGTAACAGGGTAACTTTATCGCATAAAACTGATTGTTTTAATTGTACAAACTCAAATTTATTTTGGTAGTAAACTGAAATCATTTGATCTCTCCGCATCAAAAGTTGTAAGTTTAGCATATAATGTATAGAAATATTATTGTGTTTGGCAATGTCAGTGTCTTCCTTTAAAGAAGAAAAATTGTAGACAACTAAACTGCATGCTGTAAAAAAAACACAAACAAAATTTAACTCCGTAGCAAAAGAAGTTTTCACAAATGTCGAGCATTTGTAATTTAGTTGTACGATTTGCAAAGATCTCAGCTATAGTCGGTGGATTGCATAAGTTAACGCTTGTTAATTGGCATGATTAATATCTCGGTTACAAAGTATTATAAAAAAGCTACCAATTCAATAACTGTTTTCGTTCGACCCGTATGGCAATGCAGAAAGTCACATTTCCGCATAAGAAATTACTACTTTTTGGCTGCTACAGATCGCTGATGAGAGGGACTGTCATAATGTTTTGTGTAGTGAAAAGGATAGAGTTTGTTGGCAAGGTTGATTATAAACAAGATACGATCAATAGTTTTCACAAAATTACAGCTTTTTATCTCTGTTTGTTTTTTTTCTTGGCGGTCACGCGATACAATTTGTCTGTCTGCTTTTTACATAGCTGATTAAAGAGGTGAAATATCAAAATGGATACAATATATATGATTTATTATAGGATATTGTATGATTAAAACTATGGTTAACATAAGAAACCTCTAATCTAAAATTATTAGCGAAGGTAACAACAAAATACCGAACACACATGAAACTGTAAAAACAGACAAACCACAAATCACACAAAAACTGGTAAATTTGAGAACCAACAACCAAATATAAAGCAAATACATCAATGACCCTAACATCGTTAGTCATTACATTATTAAAAAATCCAGTTAGGGACATAAATAATTAATTTAGTTTTGCTATAATATCCGATAGTTATAAACAACTACTCCTAGTACACTAGAAAAAAAGGGCATACGGAAACACACATAGTTAAACGAGAAGTAAACTAACGGAAAAAACAGAAAATAGTTGCGATTTATAAGTAAAAATATATGTTTCCAAAATTGTCATGAAGAAACAATATTTAATTGCACTCTTATTTTGAAAAATGTTTAATTAATCCAGATTTATATTTTGTTCTGTGACTTTTGGTTTTTTTTAAACAGTCAGTTTCAGTGGTATATTTTCTGTATACAATTGTTCAAAAATAAGACTTTAAACGTTACACCCTAAAGAAACAAGAACATAATGCGAATTCGATTTTTGTTTTTAGTAATCACGTGTTTTGATTTTGTATTGCGTTTGTCTATATGCGGATTTGTAACGGTCCCTTGACTTTTGTTTCTTATTGGTCGGTCGGTTTTCTTTGCTGTTTTTCGTTACTGACATTTAAATTTTATAGATATCATCAAATGCTATGACATTCTTAACTTGTCATGACAAAAATTATTACATATTACGAATATTATTATATCGCTAATTCTATGTGTATTCTTAATAGTGATAATTCAAGTTGCTTGTCTTAAGCATTAATAGAATAGAAATTAAAATAATAAGGAAGAGTACCAACCTAATTCTACACATTAACAACAAATTTCGAATCTAAAAGATAAGAATATATGCATCGAAGCTAGTGACACAAACTTTTTTAACGTGCTCTAAACAGGAAAGTTTACCTTTAGGATAGGGTCAACATCATGTAGAAACACACGAATATTTTTATATGCATGTAGTGACGTATCTTCAGGGTGTTTATACAGACTTATACAGACTCTATATGTTGTCGTTTTTTCACAACTATCATATCGAAGGGCAGAACTACTGACGTTGCTAACTTTTTGTGTGGATCTTAAAATATGTTTAGTTGGTAAGTATTGTATAGGTGATAAAAATAAATAAATCTATATTATTCTTTAGTTATATGTAGTCCTTACGTACTAAGGCAAAGACAATTTTCATAAAGGATTTTATATATTTAGAATGTACATGCAAGACTGATTTGATTTGAGTAGCCTTGTTGTTGTGATAGAACAAAACTAACATGTATGAACACTATCCTATGAATTGAGAGGGCATATTTTCCCCATGCTTCGAATAATGGAAACTGTCATCCTAAACTATTGCATAAATTAATTTCAAACACACGTGATATATTTTAATTATCAATTTTATTGTATGACAATGTAATGTAATGACATCATGTGTTCCGACATGTACTTTTCAGGCGAACTAAATCGACCATATGAGAGTGGACAAATTGTGTTTAAAAATGGTATAGATAAATTGTAGATAAAGAGCGAATGAGTAAACTCCCGTGAAAAAATATGTAGACCGTGCATACGAGTAATGATCCAATTGCGTTTCACATTTAGGCACTCGAGAGTGTCTGAAAAAAAAAATGCCATTGATAACAATTAAATTTTTTTTATACCGTTACGTTAGAATAATTTTAAAATATATTCCCTCAAAAAATTATTACATTGTGACAATAAAGCCACCGAACAAGAAATCAGTCTAATCATAACCATTTTACTTAATTGTTATACCCTTTTATATTAAAAAATATTATAAATTTACTCAGCATAACCCTGCTATGTTATGGCATTTGCTTTACTTGTTTATTTTGTGCTTGACCACATCGGCATTACTTATACTTATATACACAACTGACACATTATTTTTAAAACCTGCCTAAATTATTTAATTATTTTATGGTATCCGAACTATAATTAAAGTTAACGTTACCGTTATTATTTTTTCAAGAAATACAGTTTTATTAAATCAGTGTATTGATAATTAACGATAATAATGAACTATATTGTTTTACGTGAGTCAATGTTAACCATTTTGAGGGAAAAAGTTAGTTACTAAATTATTATTTCCGATGTCAATACCGAGGTCTGCTGCATTAAGAACCAACCCCAGCTATGAACACATGGTCAATTGTGGTCCGGATAGCTTAATTTCACAAATTCTATAGATAAAATATATGAAGTGCGGTGTCAGCCTACCTACGAGTGTTATTCAATGAGCTTTTTTTCGCAGCCAAATGTTGACATGTTGTACTAGGTGTAAAAGCTAGATAAGCACACCTGAAATTAAAAACAATAACCAGTTTAAAACCTTCACTTTTTATTTCTACGATTGTACTATAGGACTATAATTTCGTAGCATTAAAATTCAAATCTGATTTGAAACAAAAGACTTCTTACTTTGTTAATACATTATTACAATATATAGATTTAAAATATTCAATAGTAATATTGAATGTAAATGAGTTATAATATTTGTTCATAAGATTATGTTCCTGTGGTAAATATATAGTTATATTGTTAACTTTCAAATACCAATCGAGCGAATGAGGTGGCAGAATGAAATAATTGGTTTTTTTTATGTCTGATTTATGTTCAACACTGTGTCTTTCACACAATGTATGGAAATAACACAATTATTTAAATTTGTTTTTAAATTTTCCATTCCATTTTTAAACGCTACATGAAATATACCCCTGATCACAGTTTAAGTACCAAGTAAATAATAAATGTTAAACATTTTGTGGAAAATTTGTAAAAAAAGAAATTTAATTAATGTTTACTATATAATACATTTTTTAAGGCTGAATGATCCATATTTGTTGGAGTTAAAATACTTGTAAATAGAATAGTGATTGTGTATTACTTTGTGTTTTCCTTGTATATGTGACGATTCTACATATTTGTTTGTTTGGGTCGGTTACCATTTTAAAATTTATTAATAAGCATCTCATTATTGTAATAACGCGTTTGTTAATGATTTTAATACAGTTTATATTAAACTCGAAACTGCAGCTGGGATGTTATCTTTATGTAAGAACAAACATTCAATAATTAATACTATGCATATTTTTGTGTTAATTTTTTTAATGTTCATCCAATATTGCATTTAACTTCACATGTAATAGACGCAAATATTACAAATGTATGATACCTGCTTTAATTAATCCCTAACACTTCCCTAATTACTTCCTTATTAGGTAAAACATCCCCAGGACAACGATATGTTATCAATATCAAATACATGTACATGTACATCACTTATTAGAAAGTTCTACCTTTCTCAGTGCGATTTGACAGGTGGAATTTTATTTTGGAAACATATCCGATTTTTATCATATTGCACAGGGCTAATATTACTTAATTTGATAAGAGGAAATGTTTACAGATTTTAGTAAATAAGTTAAAATATTCCACGTTTAATTGAAATTATGTAGTGTATGAATAGTGGCTTAGTTATTTAGTTTTATTAGCCCAATTTAAAAACAAAAACACAGAGGACAATTAGAACCTCAAGAAAGTATTGAAGACTTTAATACACAAACTCATAAATTTATCATTAAAGAATTAAGCAAAGATGTTCTTAATTATTTTTAAATTCAATTAAATTTAAAATATTATATTAATTTCCTAAACATCACATTAATTTATTAATTGTTCAGAGATGTGACTATAAAACATTAGTATAATTATTTGCAAAATCATAAATATTTGTTTTTACAAGGCAGGTATTTGCATACTGTATAGGAAAATACTATTTTTGCAAATTGTAAATCAACCCATATGTACGCTTTTATTCTCTTCTATACACACTGTATTGAGAAGGAATGTCAGGAATCAATCTTTTCAACACAAGATAAACATTCTAAAATTTAAAAAAAATCTTGATAGATACAAAATATTTAATGGTATATGCAAAATTTTGAAGAAACTTTATTAAAAGTGTTAAGTGTTTGTATCCTTAGCCTGCTGAAAAGAATAAAGCATGAATTATCAGTTATTTCATCTTATCGGCATCTTCTTTTTATAGCTAAAATAATTCTGGGTATCAGTAATAGTGTTATGCTTGCTACACATCAATATAACTAAAGACAGATTAATTATATTTTTAAATTTTAAATATTGTATTAATTTCATTTCTAACATCTACTAAACTAACATAATAATTGACGTCTATAAAAAAAGCAAGCGACTTCAAAGGGTACATCAACTGCTGGTCAGATTAATATGTGAAAATAAACAATTATTCACAGAACACAGCTTTATTTTGTGATAAAAAAACTGTTATTCAGACACATACCTCATGAAAAGAATAAACTCGCTCATTAATGAGACAGCGTTGTACATTTTCTTAGACGGTTGAGATATCTTTGTCTCAATCCAAGGGTGAGATCAGAATTTCACGCTATTTTTCCGGTAAAATTCTGCTGTGACTTTAGCTGTCGGTTCAACAAACGAAAATCATAAAATATTTGCTTATAGTGTGTGTTTGTTTTCTCTTCTTTTTTAAATACTAACACGAAAACACCAAATCTCAGCTTCCACGACCAAATTTACTTCACAATATAATAGCAGTACAAATGAAAACAAACACGTTTACGCAAACAATTACATTGGAGATTTCTTTCAGGGTAGATAATTATAGGATAATTAATTGGGCGGAGTGAATATCCAAAATATGATCACGAGTGCCGCATCTGATTAAACGAGTTCCGCGCACGCGTTTAATCTGATGCTTTATGCGGCACGAGTGAACATATTTTGGATATTCACGATGGACAATTTATTATCCTATTTATTATAGAGATCAAAATTGTTTTCGTAACATTTTTGATGCTTAATCCTAAATTTTATGAACGGCGGATGAATATCTGTATAGTACAAAACCATTGTGACATTTTGGCGGGAAAAAACCCGAGCGTGAAAATAAACGATAATTTTCACATGTGATTTACCGTGATTTCTGTCACTTGGAAAATTCGATATTTCATCTCTATCTATATAATAATTATATTGTTTGTCATCTTGTAACCGAACAGCAACGGAATCTTGTAACGAATTAATGAGGAATAGAACCAAACACCGATGGGAGGGCTAGACTTGAATATCTTAGACATCCGCGTGAAAGACTGGCTACAAGAAATTTTTTCGGGTGTTTTTTTATATAAAATTACTGACCTTATGAACGCAACCAAATTACACCTGTACTTCTACCTACCTGCACATACAATCACAACATAAAATGGTACAAGGCTGTAAACAACATGGTTTAGTGTATAATACTATTTGAACAGGTGTAATCTCAATATCCTTAAAACAGTAAACACAGATTTGAAATACACTTGCTTAATATATAAATCTAAAAATCATAGCGATACTCCATATTGATTGAATGTGTTTGTCTGCTTGTGTCGTGTCTGTTAATCTGATCCAGATTTGTTATCGCACAGTTTCATTTGCTGTTGGTCGGTCAGTGTCTTTGCATTTTCTTTTAATTTTAAATCATACACCGGTGTATTAAAATGATTTTATTACAAGTTTTTCCTCTTGTTATTTTGTTTTTTACCAAAAAAACTACTTAGAACGGTAGCTATCGTTTAATTTTAATGCCAAATATTATTTTAAATAACAAACGTTCACAATTTTAATCTATTAAAATTGTTTCTTACTTTATTCTACCAAACAGTTGTATTTAAGTGAAGGTCATAACAAAATACAAGAAAACTGTCTTCAACGGCAATCTAAAAATTAAAGTCAAAGCATTTGAGAACCACAGCCAATATAAGACAACTGAAGCAACGATCCTGACTTGGAATATTCAAAATATAAGTTGCTTAAAATTGTCTCAATTAAGTAATTATTAATGTATATCATTAATAGTGAACACATATCTACGTATAAAGTGTTTGTCTATAACAAGTACCTGTATATACAGAGGAAGTTCGATGGCCCGAACTGGAATTGGCCGATGAAAAATGTTCGAGAAACCGGGACTTGTGATTCCGGATATGGTCCATGAGCAAACCGGAATCAATATCTGTTTATATATTTCAATTATTTTCCTGTCACATTGATTTAATGAAATAGTGTTTCTTCATAGCACTGGGATATATAAATCTTGTTATCACGTACGTATTTATGTTTTTGTTAAAAGACAAATGTTTTTTGTGTGTGTTATTTTTCTTTTTAATCTTGTGCACAAGTATTGATAAGTATTTTTGCATTACGTAATTGTGTCCACAACCTTGATTCGGATTGTATAGCATTTTCTTGGCGCGTAATGCAATTAAATAATTAAAACTTATTTCAACAAATGTACCGACAAAGGCGTGCAAAAATACAAATTGATGACATTCAGGTTAATTATGGATTATTATTATTAAAGATCAAGCTAGACATTTTACAAGTTTGGCTTCGATCTTCACACCTTTTACGACCAAATAATCACCCAAGCTATCAATAATTTTATTTCGATTTATTCATGTTTTTTTAATTGATTTTTACTATTGGGACTGCCAATTTAATTCGAGTTTTAGAAAAATCGGTGTTCGAGAAATGGAAGAAGTTAAATATCGATTATATTAGGGGAAAGGTTGCGTACTTATATATATATATATTTATATATTTTGTATCCGAGTTCGACTAAACATCAACACCTTAAACATGTCTTGATATGTCTGCATTTGTTGATAACTCTTTCCGACTAGAAGTTAACAAAGTAGTTTTTATGAATTCCGACTAGTAGGTCTTACAATCACATTGAGATTATATTATTAGTGTTAATATTTTCAATCGTATTCTCTTTTTCAGGTCACACATTGTAAGTAAAGAACGTTTGATGTGTTTGACCAAAATACTCCTAATGTTGTCAGCTATTTACTTTCTTGTTCAGTTTTACAATGCAGTTTGTCCTGACTTGTCGAGCACTGTACGTTGTGTGAAAAGAGATACTCAAAAGCCTCTTTTTGTTATTGGTATTCTAACCAAGGACGATAACGCTGATCGAAGAAAAGCGATGAGAACTACGTGGATTTCCACTATGAATCGGCTTAAAGATCAACTTCCTTTTCGCATAATTTACAAATTTCTATTTGATAAACCATCAGCAGTTTCTTTAAATGAATCAAAAATGTACAACGATATTGTGCATCTAAATGTAAGCCATCATGGATATGCTTTTAAAGTTGGTGAAAAATTGTATATGTGGTTACAATACATCCACAAAAATTACCCTGATGCATTGCTAGGATCCAAAACAGACGACGACACGTTTGTATGTGTTCCACATATGATAGAAAGATTATATGAACTGCGACATCCAAAACTACATTATGGCTTGAAACTTTCTAATTCTAAAGTGCGACAAATAAGTGAAATGTTTCTTGTAATTGGAATGGAACTTATTAACCGGATTGTTAAAAGAAGTTACTGTGGAGAACCACAATGTAACAGTACGAATGATTTAGTTGAAATGAACTATGGAGGATTGTCCGTGTTTAAATGGTTGTCGATATATAACGATGTAGAAGAACATGCTGACAACAATAGAATGGTTTTTAGTAGATCACCATTCGATCATTTAATCAATAAGGATTCTTGTTCCAATTATGTTCTGTTTCATAAATCTCTCCCTGAAACAACATATAAATTATATAATCAAACACAACTTACACTTGGCATTAAGTGATATTATCCAACTCTGCTGTGGTCGGTTCTTTTAATGGTCAAATAATTTCTAGCCAATCAATCACCATTAGTTTAAATTAAAAAAATACCTGATCATAGCTGCCAAGGACAGTCAGCAATGATAATGCTGTCGTTATTTATTCATGTGCCCAACATTTGGTCAACGTTGGTCCCACTAAATATTGTTAGACCAACTTAATTAGCACTTTGCGAAAATCCTGCCAACACGTGTTTAAGGGTTATTCACATTTGGCCAAAGTTGGCTTGACTAGATTAAACCCACGGGGTAAAAAGTAACAGCTTGCCAACAAGTTGGTGCGTTTATTTACTTCCCCTTGCATTGTATGTATGTTGATAACTCAATACTGCATATGTTTGACAGTTTGAGAATTTTTTTACTAGAGATGTCAACCATAACAAATTCTAAACCTTGTAATAGTGTGCTGTCTAAAATGTACATTTGTTCTCTAGTATAATGTTAATTAAACAAAGACCAACTTTAAATTTCATTATAATCTATATTTGCATGTAAAACCCCATATGTGTCAAGTAAACATAGAAAAGTTAAGAAACAACAGTAAACAAAAAAAATATACAAATCAACATCCACACAAGTATCATTAAAAGAAGACTATGCTTTCGCAAATTGGTGTTCAAACTTCCTTTTCGATGTGTTCCTTAGCACGTTTGATGGGTTTTATTCTATTTAATTTTCAAAGAACATATATTAATATGTGTACAACATATGGATAGAAAATATGGGCCACATTTTCATTTTATAGGATGAATTTGCGTACTTGCAAATACTGTAAACTTTGAAACTTATTTTAACTGTTCACTAGGAAAAGGCTTCAATTCGAGTCCAAGGTCAGAGGTCATGTGTCACGGTCACAGTATGGTTACAAAGTATAAATTATAGAAAGTCGATTAAAACACTATATTTTTAGAATCAGGATGACATACTTACTTAAATTTCATTTTCTAACCAAAAGTGTCATTTTTCCTGAGTAACAGACATACCTGATTAAAAACCATATATTGTTTCTCTCGGGATCATTTGCTTTTTTAGATAACTAATTTTCACACCTGCAGGTGGCATTTCGTCATAACAGACATAAAGTTAATAACAAACAGATTCGGACCATAACGAAAGACCTTGTTCTAAGAACGCATGTTTTAATTGTCAATATATTTTAATATAACTCTATGTGTACGGTAGATTTGTTTAAATGTACATGAGCAGTTCGCATTATCAATTTACTTGATTTAATAGTAAAACCTACAGTTCCTGGAATTACAATTTGACTGTTATAATGGTATGTTTTCAAGACACTAAATAATGTGTTGGTTAAGTATACTTATTAATATTTTAAGTTTAATCAGTAATTTTTCTAGCAGATTGATTCAACCTGTTTTGTGAACATTTGATATCTTTCGGTTGCGGCGCTAGAATAAGCAAATAAACACAGCAAATTTGTATTTAGCTAGTTCTGCCTTAGCTACTGTTGATGGTTAGTTTTGTTTTTCTCTTTGGATTTGGATTGTTAAAAAATTGGGAATTCTTTTTTGTCTTAATGTTAGGCCTTACATACTTATGGATTAAACCCACCCCCAATTTCTGTAAAGGTCCAGAAAATCAATTGCATACTTGTGAAGTCCTGGATGGGCAAGTAAACCTTTCCTGGAAAGTTCAAAACGTATTGTTTTTCTCTATTAAAGGCAAACTATATTACTTTGGTTTTATTTTCTTAGAAGATACGGAAATTCCCTACAATGTATTTGTCTCATTAAGACCTTATAGTAATTTATCTAATGTGTTATTCATATAGATTATATTTTAATCAATAGTAAATAATATGAATAAATACTATTATTTTGAAAATATTCGAATTGAACAATTTTGTTCTATAGTAAAATAGTTAGAGTCTAAATGTGATATTGTGTAGTTATTTACACATAGGTGAGTCAGCTGGCTTGAATATAATTGTTGGTGTATAAGGAAGTATTAGTAGTTAATTTTGATAATGTATCTGTTAATATTCTATTCACATCGGCAAATACTGATTTTTTTACATTGAGATTTGATGATTTGATATAATAAATGTTGAACATTGACATGACGTTCTGTTACTGAGCCCTATATTTTAAATTTCGCATAGAAATTACTGTCGTACAAGTGTTAAAGCTCTTTTTCAGTTATATCTTATTAGTACTATAGACTAGCTTGCCTACCCCAGAATCGCTACAAATAGGCATCATACACAATAAGGTTATAAAATTGACTACCCAAGACACGCGATCTTTTTATTAACATTAATCAATGGCCCTCAAACACCCAAAGTTTATAAAATCTAAATTATTAAGATGTTGTGGAGCTTGACTCATAAAAATTCCACAACTGTACATTCAATCCTGCTAGAACCTTTACACCTTTTGAATAGACAAACAATATAATTTGAATTATTTTCGAACTTTAATACTGTAAATGTTTGACAATTAATGTATCAACACCAAAGTGTGACTACTGGGCTGATGGTAGATTCGGGGGCTGTCACTCTAACAGCTAAGTCATCGACCCAGGAGATGATAATAAAAATATCACAAACATTAGCAAAGTTAAACAAGTTACACACCAAAATTCACAAAGGATTTACTGAGTCTGCCTAAGGCTATGCACACCTTGAAAAAAAATACCTAAAATAATTTTCACAAATTCATGCAGTAAATTTAGACAAAGACTATATCACTGAACAGTCCACAAGGAACGGCATTGACCTAGTGGTTGTAAATAAAATGTCATCAAAGATACCAAGGTCAAAGATTTTACTACTCTTGACGCACGTTTTGTCTAATCCAGATTCATTAAATGCGCTCGAACCCATGCAATACATACACTTTAATCATTAAGATGTTTAAGAGCAATAACCAAATTCCAAGACATTATACCAAATCCGGCTAATGTTATCTACACTTTGAAAATGGAAATACATTAGAATTTTAATAATTTTTGAAATTGTATTTAAGGAAATTTAGAAAATGATTATATCAATGAAAGAATCAACGAAATACCAGTCAGCACTAAAGTGTGACTACTGGGCTGGTAATGCCCTCGCGGACTAAAAGACCACAAGCTGAGGCATCGATAAAGTGGTTACAAATTAAATGTTGTAACAGAAAGCTAGCTTAATCAATCCAGTCTCATCGGTAGCGCTCAATCCCCAAAAGGTTTAATCCAGATGATTAAAATGCTGTATAACATTTCTATAATGTTATGCTTAATCCATTTAAGGCCAACTTTACCTTATAATAGAACATCTTAAAAAATTATATCCCATTATCAAAAACATGTACATGTTAATAGGAATATAAACATATAGTTATCAACTTTATATACATTCTGTGTTTAATCAATGCATTTTAAAAGAATTTAAATTAATTTTTAAGAAGTAAATAAGATTGCTACTTATACGTTTGAAACCAAAGAAAAAAAAAACAAAACGGAAAACGGGATAGACCTATCACTGCTGGCAATAAAAATGACTGTAAATACCAGTGTTAGTCATTTCCCGTCTGTCACTTACAGATTGACTGCAAATGAGACTGTAGAACTTTTTTTCAATTTTTACTGTGGCAGTTATTTTATGTCTATCACTGGACATATTTTGTCTGTTATAGACATTTTTCCCGGTTTACCCAATTAAAATGTGTCTTTAGCAACGGCGTGTACGTTGTATTACTCAAACAAAAATTCGTTCACCTAGTCGAAATGGCATGTCCGTTGTATCAGTCAAAACATGTTTATCACAAACATTTTTCCGTGACTCCGCCAAATGTGTCTGCTACAACGATATTTCCATTGTATCAGTCAAAATATGTCTTTTGAAGTCAATTTCGTCATTGTATCTGCAGATGCGACTGTAACACAGCCCGGTAATCATTTTAATTTTTTTTAAAGGCCAGTTGATATATATTTTTAATTATATTTTTTGTGTTTCGTATTAAATCAATTTTTTTTGTATATTGTACCCACACTTTACGGTAACAAATATATGATGCAAATAGTAACGTTGAATAAGTAAATGAACAAATATATCTATTCGTAAAATTAAACGTAAAAAATGAACACATGAAATGCAATAATATTTTACATTTTTATATTAAACTCAATGTATCATTAATTCACTGCTGCCTCTAATTAAATTAGTTATAACAATTATTTTTTACCTATTTTAATTGAGAAATAGCTTATTAAGAGCGGGAGCTATGCCAATTAGAACATGGCCAGACCTTATATTTGTTAATATTTTATACCGAGCCATAACGAGGTAAAAAGTGAAGACAAATATAAGGTCTGACCATGTTCTTATTGGAATAGAGCCCAATTGCAATAATCTATTTCGATTCTAATATGTCTCACAAATGATTTGAGATTTCGAAGCGGCTTTAAGAGGACTCTTTTAATGTTATTATTTTTTTCAAACTAGTAACATATCTTCAAAAACAGTATGTTAAAGCAAATAATATTTACATAAACATATATTTATTGACTTTACGTACCTTTGAAGCAAAAAATTATTGACAAAATCCTAACGTAATTGTATTGTTCCATTTTGAACTATTTAGTTGAGCGGATATGACGTCGCAAAGCGGATATGAGGTCGCAATTCTAATTGTTTATATGAACCTAAATGTGTTCTTAAAGTGCATGAAGGAAGTCATGTTAGAATTATATTATTAGAAATAATGTTTTTGTTTTCTTATCTGCAACTACTGTTTCTTTTATGCGATCCAGTGTACATAATAAAATTGTACATGGCCTCGGGACGTTACAGATTTTTAAGACACAAATTTTTCATTAGGTTGCATGTGAATCTTGTTCACTTATCAACGTACATGTGTATTAAATATTGGACGACATAATTTGTGTTTTTGTGATAATACAAATCAAGCAATAATACTGTGTAATTTTATAATGTCATAAATACATTTTCAAGGATTGTATGCGTGTCTCGTAACATAAATTAATGTAAGTTCTCTCCCTCCTGTTTCGTAAATTTGAAACTTTTTGGAAACACTTAATTATTAAGGGTGTGTTCCAAAAAACGTCTTTTTACAAAACTAACATCTAGTTAAGAAATGGGGATTATGATGTCCGTTCAAGGTTTCTTACGTTTAATTTACTGTAAAATAATTTGTATTTCGCGAGTGCACATTTAGGAAATGCCTATAATTTTTTTAAAATATTGTGCAAGTAGATGTTTCAGGAATATTGAGGCAAGTGGATATGTGTGCAAAGTATTAAAATTAAAATGTACAAAATAGCACTGATAAAATTCATTTTATTTACGTATTAAATATTTCTCAACTTTGAAGGTCGGGTTACACGACATAGGTGACATTTTTTCAACTTTACATTTTCTTAACGAAGGATGATTATTAGTTTTTGGAGAAGTGATTCCACCTCCAATGTATTGCATTTTTGTCTCTAAAAAGTTGAATAGCAGTGAATATGATTGGATGGGCATGTGGGCGCATTTTTCTGTGCATTCTTTGAAGTTGTTTATTGTAGTGGCTTTCAAAGTTGTAACGGCGGATATAGTCTATTGGATTGGACTTTTACCTGTGGTAGTTTGAGCACATAATACAGGCTTGAACGGCTAAACATCATTTTAATTAAAGTTATCAGTTTGTGTTTTATTTTATAACGAAATTATTATTTAATCAAATACTTTGTAACCTGGAATAATTGTATCTGATAACAATATATTATTGCATTTTATACATAGTCGTATACTGTTTAAGAAACAATGCTTTCACATTTTTCCCCTAATTGGAAATTGTGTTCATAATTATTTCTTGAAACAATATTAATTGTTTTACAGGTAATGTAAAAAAAGCATACTCGTAAGAGGGCCTCGAAATTCCATTTTCTTAATTAGATATTTATTTTGCGGGTAGACACTGTGGGAATAAACCTCATAAAAGTGTATATTTATAACAGTCTGCCTTGATAATTTGAGTCTTAAAATCATCTAACAAAAAGGCAGAGCCCTAGAAAGGCCCGCCGATCTTGAACGTGTAACCGGCTAACTTTATCGCATAAAACTGTACAAATTCAAATTTATTTTGGTAGTAAACTGAAATCATTTGAGCTCGCCGCATCAGAAGTTGTAAGTATAGCATATAATATATAAAAATAATATTGTGTTTGGCAATGTCAGTGTCTTCCTATAAAGAAGAAAAAAATTGTAGGCAACTAAACTCGAGATGTAAAAAATCCCACTGACGAAATTCCACTCCTTAGCAAAAGACCTTTTCACAAATGTCCAGCATTTGTAATTTGGTAGTACGATTTGCAAAGGTCCTAGTATCTGGAATGCATAATTTAATGCTTGTGTCATTCGTACATCGTACGTTAATCGTTCGTGCGTTCGTGCATCGTTCGAACATAGTGAGTGTATACTTTTTGTATTACATAATGCATATTATTAAATAATACTTAAAAATCGACGCTTATATGCTCAAACGGGCATGATGAATATCTCGATGGCAAAATTATTATACAAAAGGCTATCCAGTCAATAACTGTTTTCTTTCGACCCGTAGGGTCAATATCAATGGACACAATATATATGCTTTATTATAGGATATTGCATGATCAAATCTATTGTAAGAAATCTGTAATCTAATATTACACAAAAATGAAACTTGAGAACCAACAACTAAATATAAAGCAACTACATCAATGACCCTAACATTGTTAGTCATTAGTTTATTGAAAAATCCAGTTACGGAGATAAATAATTAATTTAGTTTTGCTATAAAATCCGATAGCAACTACACCTAGCACACTAGAAAAAAATGTGGTCAGATGGAAACACGGATAGGAAACAGGAAGGCAACTAACGAAAACACAGAAAATAGTTGCGTTCTTTTATAATTAAAATAATATACTAGTATTTTCTTAATTGTCATGAATTTCCGTGCTATTATTTCTGTTTATCATTGTTCAAAAGTAAGACTAAACGTTAAACCTTAAAGAAACTAGAACACACTGTTAATTCGGTTTTTGTTTATATTTGTGTATATGCGGATTTGTAACTGTCCCTTGATTTTTGGCTCTTGCTGTTCGGTCGGTTGCCTTTGCTTTTTTTCTTAAGTACATTTAAATTTTATAGACATCATCAGATTTTATGACATTAATTTACTTATTTTTTTTGACATAGGACAAATCTTAACGAATATTATTATTTCGCTAATCCTATTTTTATTCTTAATAGTGATAATTAAATTGTTTGTCTTAAGCATTAATAGAATATAAATAAAAAAAATAAGGAAAAGCACCAACATAATTCTACACATTAACAACAAATTTAGAATTTAAGAAGATGAGAATATATGCATTTAAAAGCGAGTGACACAAACGTTTTTCACGTGCTATACAAAGGAACATTTACCTTTAGGACAGCGTCAAAATCACGAAAAAACACGCGAACATTTTTATATGCATGTAGTGACGTATCTTCAGGGTGTTTATACAGTTTTTTATGGAAGAACTAAGTTGTCGTTTTTTCACATCTTTTCTTTCGGAGGGTATGACTACTGACGTTTCTAAACCTTTTTGGACCTTAAAAATATGTTTATTTTGTAAGTATTGAGTAGGTCATTAAAATACATTCATCTATATTATAGTTAGTGTAGGCCTTACGTACTAGGGCAGGAAAAATCTAAAAAGGATTTTATATTCGGAACGTACATGTAAGACTGATTTTGACTTCAGTAGGCTTGTTGTGGCTTGATAGAAAAAACCTAATATATATTAACACTATTCTATTAATTACACACAGAGGGCATATTTTATTAGTGTTTCGGAGAATAATTGAAACTGTCGTCCTAAATTATTACATATAACAATTTCAAACTCAATTTATATATTTTGATTATAAATTTAATTGTAATGCATGTACATGTTCATTAGGTAACTAACGGCATCATATGTTCCGAAAAGTGTAAAATGTAATGTTCAGGAGGACTGATATCCTAAATCAATCATATTGGTGAGGACAACGTGTGTTTAAACGGTATAGATAAATTGAAGCTAAAAAGCTACCGAGTAAAATCTCTTGAAATAAAAAAAATGGAGACCATGTAAACGGGCAATGAACAATTAAGTTTCAAATATCAAGCACTTCAGAGTGTCTCAAATAAATAATTTTTTGCATTGATAGCAATTAACCCTTTTTATATACCGTTACTTTACAATTATTTAAATCTACTTCCATAATAAAATTTTAACATTCCTGCAATAAAACCAGGGACACGAAATAAGTTTAAACATAACAATTTTACATTAGCTAGTATAAGCTCGATTTCATTAACATAATATTTTAAATTTTCTCAGCATAAACCTGCTATGCAATGGCATTTTACTATTTTCCTTACCTTTTGATACACCTATTAGTGACTAGTGGTATATGATACCCATCTATTTTAATCAACTAACCAACTCACATTCTACAGTTATGGAAGCGGCAGGTTTGGCATGCCACCATTTTTTAAATGCCTGTACCAAGTCAGGACCATTGCTGTAGTGGCTTTATGATGGTTCTAGAGTTTGCCGGTTTCTCGGACTTTGATTTGTGGATTGTCTTTTTTTACAGTTTAATCGGTGTTCGGTATTTTGTTATTACCGTCCTTTTAATTTTGTGCTTGACAACATTTCCAGTAAAGCACCAGGGGATTAGGTGCAAGACTTAAAATACTTATATACACAAATGAGACACATTTACAAATCTTTCCTACATTATTCAATTATTGTTTAGGTACCAGACATTAATTAAAGTTACCGTTTTTGACAAAGAAACACGGCTTTATTAAATCAATGTATTGGCAATTATTGATACAAACTAAACATATTGTTTTACTGTGTAAATATTAATAATTTCGAGTAAAAAATTTTATTAACATTTAACACCAGTTATGATCACGTGGTCAATTGTGGTCCGGATACCTTAATTTCACTAATGCTCTTGATAAAATATTTAAAGTGTTGTTTATTTAAATTTTATATTCCATTTTAAAACGCTATATGAAATATGTGTCTGATCACACTCAAACTAAGTTTAATACTAAGTAAATAATAATTGTGAAACGTTTTGTGGAAACATGTTTTTACTTTTAAAATTAATGAAAAAATAACATATACATTTTTTAGAGTAAAAATAGTTGCAAATAGAAAATTAAATGTGTATTACTTTTTGTGTATTCCTTTTGTATGTGACGATATTACATATTTGTTGTTTGTCTGGGTTGCTTACCTCTTTTAAATTTATTACTAAGCATCTTATTGTTGTAATAACTCGTTTAATTAACAAAAAATGATGCTTTTAATAAACATTATCTTAAAGTCAAAACGTTCAATAATTAATAATTTGTATATTTTTGTGTTATTTTTTATTGTTCGTTCTCTAATGCATTCAACTACCGTTATAACAGACACAAAAATTATTAATTTAGGAAACCTGCTTGAATTAATCCTTAACACTTCACTAACTACTTCCTTATTAGGTAAAACATCCCCAGGACAAAAATATGTTAACAATATCAAATACATGTACATGTACATCACTTATTACAAATTTCTACCTTTCTCAGTAGGATTCGACATGTGTAATTTTATTTTCAAAAACATATCCGGTTTTTATCATATTGCACAGAGCTAATATTGTAATTTGATGAGGACATAATTATAGTTTTTTATTCATTCAGTTAAAATATTCCAAGATTAATTTAAATTTGTAGTGTATGATTAACAAATGTACATCAGTAATTTATTATTCAGACATGTGTCAACTACTAATTGGCTTAGTTACTTAGTTTTATTAGTCGAATTTAAAAACAAAAGCATAGAGGACCATTAGAATCACAAGAAAGTATACAAACTCTTTTAAGAAACAAAGACATAAATTTATCATTTAAAATTAAACATTAAATCCTAAAAGCTATGGATGTTCTTTAAATTCTTAAATTCAGTAAAATTTAAAATATTATTATTTTTAAGTTAAACATCACATCAATTTATTAATGGTTCAGAAAAGTGTAACTATTAAGCATTAGTATAATTATTTGCGAAATCATGAATATTATTCTTTAACAAGACAGGTACAATTTATATTGTATTAAGAAAATACCAGTCAGATTCAAGTAAGTTAAATAAATAATAAGAAACAGTAAACTTTTCTTTATCACGCCAAATTTTATACATAATGCATCACATTATCACAAAACCTAATAAGATCTCACTGGACAGGATATAGTAAATCAACCCTTATTTACGATTGTTGTCTCCTCTGTACACATTGTATTTGAGAAGAAATTTAAGGCCTCAATCCTTCCAAAACAAGATAAACATTTTAAAAATCTTTTGACTAATTCTTAATATATACAAAATATTTAATGGTATATGAAAAGTTTGAAGAAACTTTATAAAAACTGTTTGCATTTTGTATCCGTAGCCCGCTGAAAATAATAAAGCATGAAGGTATTCACCTTATTCTCATTATAACTAGAATCATTCCGGCTTCCACTTACATTGTTTATGCGTGTTGAACATCAACTTAACCAAATTAACATTCATTATACATGTTTTAAATATTTTATTAATTTCATTTCTACCATTTACTGAACTAACAAAATTACTGTCTCTCCAAGCAAGGTCTCTTCAATGAGATACATCAACTGGTCAGATTAATATGTCAAAACGAATGACATTTATAACTGTAAATGAGTACTCTAGTGTGCAATTACTTTAAGAACCCATCGAAACAACTGTTTTGTAGTACATAGAAGGCATACAGTTATTTATCAAACGAAGTTTGTTTTGTTCTAAAATTACTTATTCAGAAACATACCACGTGAACAGAGTAAACTGTTTTCAATACCAGTAGAAAAATAGATAAATTACAAGATGGCTGCAATAGTAACAAAAACACAAAAAACCAAAATCATGTTTTCCATATGAAATTACTGACCCTCTGAACCTAAGGGAAGTACACCTGTGCCTCTACCTACCTCTAACTACAAATAACAGTATAAAATAGTACAAGAATGTAAATGAGAACAGGTAAGTATATAACTATATTATAATATAAATTAACAGACTCGACGCAACCTATAATTTGTATATCCGCAAACAATAAACAAGTATCACAAATATCTGGTTATATCAATCTACAAAATTTACCACATATGGATTGATTGTGTTTCTGTGTTTGTGTTATGTCTGTTAATCTGAATCCAGATTTGTTGTCCTACGATTTCATCTCCTCTTGGTTGGTCGGTTTTTGCTATTTCTTTTATTATACATATTTAAATGATTTTATTACATGTTTTTGCTTGCGACATTTTATACAATAAAACTACTTAGAACGGTAGCTCTGTATGTAATTATTGCCGAATAGTATTTGGAACTTACAGCAAACTTTCATAACTTTAAACAAGTTCATTTTTTGTTTTCATGTCTACACAATTTGAAAATCATCAACGACAATCTAAAAATTGAAGTCCGAGCATCCCAGATCCAACCTTATATAAAACAACTACAAAAACGATCCTGACTTGGAACATTAAAAAAGTAGTTGTTTGAATTTGCTTCAAATTATAATTAAAATAGACCAATAATGGTGAACATATATCTTTAGTGTAAATTAACCACTTAATTACAAATCGTCTTCTCTTTTCAGGTCACACATTGTAAGTAAAGAGCGTTTGACATGTTTGACCAAAATACTCATTCTGTTGTCAGCAATTTACTTTCTTGTTCAGTTTTATCATGCAGTTTGTCCTGCCTTGTCGGGCACTTTGATTTGTGGAAAAAAAGATACACAAAAGCCTCTTTTTGTTATTGGGATTCTAACCAAGGACGATAACACTGATCGAAGGAAAGCGATGAGAACTACTTGGATTTCAACTATGAATCGGCTTAAAGACCAACTTCCATTCGGCATAACATACAAATTTGTATTTGATAAACCATCAGCGGTTTCTTTAAATGAATCAAAAATGTATAAAGATATTGTACATCTTAATGCAAGCCATTAAGGATAGGCTTTTAAAGTTGGTGAACAATTGTACATGTGGTTACAATACATCCACAGAAAGAAATTACCCTGATGCATTGCTATGATCCAAAACAGACGATGACACCTGTGTATGTGTTCCACATACGATAGAAAGATTATATGAATTGCGACGTCCAAAACTGCATTATGGCTTGAAACTTTCGAATTCTAAAGTGCGACAAATAAGTGAAATGTTTCTTTTTTGGAATGGAACTTATCAACCGGGTTGATAAAAGAAGTTACTGTGGAGAGCCACAATGTAACAGTACGAATGATTTAGCTGAAATGAACTACAGTACTTTTCAACAGTTTGACTGATAGATAACTGATTGCTGACGGATTTTGGAACGATGACGGATGAATGACTGATCGATGATGAATACATCTGTCCAAAATTATGAATCGGTCATTACCCTGGTAACCGTCAGCGATCATTTCGATCAGTCCAATCAGTGCGATCCAGAATCCGTCATTTAATTATATGCATAAATCGGTCAGTTTATTGACGGATGCGTATAAATTAATAATTTAAAGATAAAACGAATTATGCGGCTTTGTATCTAAATGAATTTATAATAACATTTATAATAAAATAAACGCAAGTATTCAAAAGAATAATTAATACAATGTCTCGTTCTAAAATATAAATTAAAAAAAAGTATTTTCTTTATATTATATAATTAAGCAAATTTCTTTAAGGCAGGACATATCTGCGGGTCGTGCCCTGTAAACCTTAAAAAAAACTTCCATTTAAGGCGCATCAGTAGCGACGAGGTAAATGTTTTCTTTTCGTAATCCAATATTGATTCTCTTTTTTATTTCCGCGACTCGTGATTTCGGCCTATTTTATTTTCTGCGATCTGTTTCGTGGATATTTTTTTCGTATATTAAGCCGACCGGACTCTCCCAATCAGAAACATATTTATTTCAAATTTAGGAAAGGACTTGGCCTATTTTTGACATCTCATTACTAGTTACTTAAATGTATCCCTGCGTGTTTTTATTTAGTTTACAACATTTTTAAATACAATTATAAACAATTGTTGAACTGTTGAGCAATTGTCAATAAAAAACACATTGTTTACTAAGCAAAAAGTTGTATTCAAAATATACAGCGATTCTGGTCGCAAGTTTTATTTGACAGACAAAAAAAGAAGTTAAAAAAGTATACTTACAATTACGCTGGATTGTTTCATTTATTTCATGGCGTCCATTTTTTATTGGGATGGGGTGGGAGGAAGCCGGAGTATAGGTTTAAACGGAAATCTTTGTCAATTAAGTTGGAGTCGGGCACACGCTGCAGTCGTTCGAAATCCACAACCTGTTAACAGGCATGTGATAACTAGTAGATGCCTATCCAATCAGCCACCGAGGCTCAAATAAATCTGGGGAGTATTGTCTAAGAATACTGCAGTTAAGCGTAAAAATGTGTTACAGATAGACAAGTGTTATAGTACGAAATAGTAATTTTTTGTAACAAAACGTCATTAATTCTTTAGGTCTATGAAAATCGGTTTTAACACATGCCCTTTAAAAGAGTGTCATTCAATCTAAACAATAACTTATTTCATTGATTGATTAATTGATTTGATGTTTGCTTTTCTTTCAGCGAGAGTATTTAAGCTTTAATCATGACGATAATAAGTTAAATAACAATCAATTTAATTTGTTTGTTTGTTTGTTTGTTTGTTTGTTTGTTTAAATATTGTATAACGCACTTTCAGAAAATGTTCAGCTATATCATGGCGTCCAGTTTTTATTGGAGGAGGAAGCCGGAGTACCCGGAGAAAACCCGGACCTTCGGTGGGAAAACTGGCTTCTTTTCAATGAAGTCGAGTGCACCCTGCCCGCAGTGAGACTCGAACCCGCAACCTCAGTGTTGACAGACCACGTGATCAATAACAAAGCATACTTCTTTTCGAAATCTACAAAAGAGATCCGTATCTCGCAGGGAGCGTGACACTCTCTAAACACGTCACTATGCTCGTAGCATTTCTAATATGACCTGAACCAACCCCCCCCCCTTTAAAAAAAAAGAAAACACGTGAGCACATCCCATGTCTGCCAGCTGAGGACGCGCTGTGCAGCTCTGTGAAACCTAGTAACTAATTTCAAATTTAAAGGAAACCATTTATACTTATATATCATTACTTATCGAATGACTGTAACAGACAGCGTAAAATAAACAAATTTGTATATTACGCTTACAAGTGCGCTTCTTTAACTCATTAGCTTCTATATACAAACGCGTTTAGTAGTTTATTCTTTATTTGAGAATTAATTCTGTGTAAAATCATGTGACTCAATGAGATAGTTAATAAAATATATAAATAGATGTTTTCGCTTTTGTCGTAAATCTTATTCTGTATTATACGCCGGAATTCTTAGGAATTGTGGCACAGTAGATTATTCTTTATTTTAAATTTAATTCTGTGTAAATTCGTGTGACACTATGAGAAAGTGAATAAAATATATAAATAGATATTTTCGCTTTGCTCGTAAATCTTATCTATTATTATATAGCGGAATTCTAAGGAATTGTGGCACAGTAGTTTATTCTTTATTTGAAATTTAATTCTGTGTAAATTCATGGGACACACTGAGATAGTGTATAAAATATATAAATAGTCGTATTATACACCGGGATTCTTACGAACTGTGGCACAGAAATAAAAAAAAAATTTAAAAAAATCGACCTCGGTGGTTAAGGTAGCAGTTATCTATTATCGATCACCGAGTTTTCTGTTCGACCCTTGCAGTGAGAGGGTGTGCTCGCCTTATCCATAAATTTGCAAAGAGCACCCGCTTTCCTGTCGACGGTGTGCTGTTTCGTTGGATACTCCAGCTCTTCCCTTTAAACAATCGACGCCATATATAGACTAATATAATTCTTGAAAATAATGTTAAACAAACTTCAAACATACATTCAAAATATGCCAACACGAAAGCGTGAAGTGAACAAAAAGTGACAATTCCGCCTTCACGTTTTTCGTCTTTCTCGCTTTTTCCGCTTTACAAAATTTCGAAGACAAATACGAGATGTACGCCTTGGCACGCGAGGTCAAATATTTTTTTGAATTCTTTGTGTGTGTGTTTTTTTTTCATTTCTTTTATAATTATTTTTTTTAATAAAATGACACTATGTGATGTTTATATTCCGTCACAGATGCATTAGTTATAGATTTGGGGGGGGGGGGTGGAATTTCCATTTATCATTTATAACTTTAGACTGGACTTTTCAGCTTAAAAAAAATCGAATACAAAATACGAGACGTGCGCCTTGGCACGCGATGCAATTTTTTTCAATTTTTTTCAATTTACTTTCTTTTAATTATTTTGTTAATAAAATGACACTATGTGACGTTTACATTTCGTCATAGATGCATTAGTTATAGATCGGGGGAATTCCCATTTATATCATTTATAACTTACACCAGTTTAAGCCTTATTATTAGGTAAATACTTTTACTATTTACGAGTGAAACGAATTTTCACATTTCGAAATATTAATTTTACTAACCGGAAGTTGAATGGACGAATTGGAGCGATCAGTCCAAATCAATCTGTCAGATCAGTCAAATAGTTCCAAATCCGTCAATTGACGGATGGACGGATTGGGAACGATCTGACGGATTGGGAACGATTTGACTGATCTGACTGATTAATAACTGATTGCTGACGGATTTTGGAACGCTGACGGATCGCTGACGGATTGCTAAAAGTGTTGCGTTTTCAATCTCAAGTACTGTATGGACGTTTGTGCGTGTTTCAATGGTTGCCGATATATACCAATGTAGAAGAACATGCTGACAACAATAGAATGGTTTTTAGTAAATCACCATTCGATCATTTATTTACAACGACTCATGTTCAAACTATGTTTTGTTTCGCAAATCTCCTTGTGAAACAACATACAATTAAATTATATAATCAAACACATCTGAAATAGTACGTTAATTGATACTCTGCTTTTGCCGGTTCTGTTTAGGGGCAAATATTGTCTCGGGATCATGTAGAAACATCGTTTTTAAGATAACCAAATATGAAAATTGTTACTGACAAAATATGGAAAGCAACAGGTCTATTGAAATCGTTACTGACGTCCAAATACCTGTCGTGAAATTATTTCAGCAAAATGTATAAGGGGTTACCACAGAGAAGCTGCTTGATCCTTGACTGTCATGTCGTATTTCTTTTAACAATTGTATGCAAAATGAACATTGGATATTTGTTTGCAACACACCACAAAGCAACAGCAAATCAAAATGTGATTTCGATCCTGACAGCATAGGAATTCTTGACCATGATTGTGGTATAAACTGTTACAAAATGCATAGAAACACGAATACGTTTGTCTGGTCATGCCCTTTTTGGACTGTTTTCTTGAATTTGACTGACGAATTTCAATATCGGTCCATCTCCATCAATTTCTCTCTGTATTGCCAAAGTATGTACATTGGTCTGTATCATGTAGTGTCCGTCCCTCTTATAGTACTGATTGTCAGTGATTATTATTCAGGATCATGACTTCAGATTGTTTTGTGTTGATACGCGGGCCTATTTCGCTGGCAAAGTTACAGTCGGGTTATTTTCTCTTGAAAATGTTTACGCGTGTGCGACAACAAGGCTAGATGATAATCAAAGTCTAAATCTTCTAAGGTTGAAAAGATGTCCCGTCTGAGGCCCCTGGTGTGTCCAGGGTTGTTTCGTGTGAAACCCAGTTAAGAGCAATAATGAATGAAGTAGATGACAGATGTGCAATCAAAGTTGTTTTAGAATGCTTTAATCAAGTTGATATGAAGCTGATGGCTACCATATGAATGTAATATTGTCCATGGGCTACCACTGTCCAAATACTTTTTAAAAAATTTGTTTGCATCAACATGGGACCCCAAATATTATTCTGAATAAAAAGGCTGAATTTACATAAATAAAAAAACAAATTTTGGTCATATAATCACAGTTAGCACCATACATTGTATTAATAATGTATTAATAAAATTTGGTGTGAATATCTCATCTTGCTTTAAATATTAATTGAACTATTTTGTTTATCATGTAAGCTATGATTTCCGACAGATTGTATAACGGGTGAAGATTGAAAAGATTTAATTCTCAAAAGTAATTTTTCATTAAAAGATTTCAGCACATTCATTCCCACAAATCTAGAAGTACCAAAAGCTTTGTCCCCTTGTCCTTTCCAATTAAATGGATGGACATTATACACTTCATCTTGCGCTGCTTATATTCAATCACAATTTCCCCAACAATCATTCCAAGACGTATAGTCATATTATTGAATGTTTCATTACAAATCAGAAGTAAGTAAGTAAGTAAGTAAATAAAATTCCTATGATTGCCTCTTATGTGATCTCTCTACGGGACGTCATGGTGTTATTGTATATATTTTTTATGTGAATTATCTGTACTTTCCAATTGCTGTAATAGCTTGTTTTTGTTTGGTTGTTTTTAGTTTTAAAAAATGATCATTCCTGTATGTATCAAAAATGTCGATCATAAACAGTATTTAGCTTCTTATTTACATACAATGCATGGCAATCTACTGTATATATGATATGGTATGGTTACTTGTTGGCAAGATATTAACAAACTTGATTGGCTAAATCTGGTCGGGCCAAAGTCAGTGTAACTTAAATTTCAATCAAGAACTGTTTTGGGTCATATGAACGCAACTGGTCATTTGTAACCACATATATAATAGTTGATCAAATCTCACAGGGGCTCACAATTAAATGTACAATATCGTTATACATTTTGGATTCACATAAACTTCTGACGGTTTATAAAATAAAAATTTGATAGTAATGCAAGACGGAAGTTAATTTTTAATCCGATTCATAGTTAAAATCCACATAGTGGGTATTTAACCAGGTTTTAGGGCATGTCAAACCTACCAATAACATTGCTGTAGTGTGAGTTGGTATGTTGATGAAAAAAAGGATTGGAATCCTGCACAACTAGTTATTGTTATTTTAATGAAAAAAATGTGGAAAAGAAAAACACAAAAATTAATTTATTTTGTAGTTGCGATTTTGCATCTAAAAAATACGAAACAAATAAATAAACCAATAGTTGAGATAGCGTTCAATTTAGCTTTATTATATAAAGTATCAAACGGAAAAACACCGTAATAACATATCATTGTAATCAAAATGTAAATAACTGAAGAAATAGACCAACCAACACGAGCCGAAAATGTGCGATACCATCATGATGCAGACACACAGACTTGAAACACAATATTCACTAAAAAACATGAAATCAATATTCTGAAACAAATTAAACCATGTATGGCATCGATAGATTTTTTAATGTGGATTTTCATAGGCACATATATTTGATACTTTTTTATGGTTGTAAGCAATTAGGAATGATTTCTTAAGATATCCAGACCACAATTAACCAGGTGATCATATTTCATTTGGGTGTCCCGGATGTCCATTGTTTTTCAGACCTCGATAATGTTTAGCAAGCATCGGAAATACTATGTGAGCAACTAACTTTTTTCTACAAAACTGTTAACATTGACTCAAAGTAGAACAATATATGTAATTTGTATCCCTAATTAGCAATACATTGATTTAATAAGGTTATATTTCTGGGTGAGAAAAATAAAATTAAACATCAACTTCAATTATGGGTCGAATTACTTAATGTATTGTTGATTTCTTTTCTAATATCGGGACATAATTATATAGTTTCGTTTACAGGCTTTTATAATAGTTTTAAAATTGAGATTTGTAACAACTTTTGGATAAGATACATTCATGAGGTGAGTGATTTGAGGCGAAAAATTTATATGTTTTAAAGTTCTTATGGTGCTTATTCCAACTATTTTGTATTTGATCTTGACTCATTTAAAGTTCTTGGAGAAGGTTTTTTTTCTATTTATGGCGTTTGTTTCTTATTAACTTGTTTACATAACAGATCAACACTGACTAATGAATAATTTTATGTCTTTTTTAAATCAAACTATTGTTTTACTTGATTATTAGCGTGATTGCGTATATGTGACACATTTTGACATATTAATCTGACCGGCCCTTTGATGAGCATCCTTAAAGTAGCTTCCATAGAGAAGACGCACCACATATTTTCTAGTTTTGTAGATGTAAACTATGGAAAAAGAAGATATTAACAAGGTGGCAAAAATGTTGTATGTAAGGCTGATGTTAAACAAAAATATAAAAAAACATTGGTGTTAGCTAAAATGATTGAAGTTGCTAATAAGGTGATGTGATTATTCATGCCTTTGGTTTTCAGCAGGCTCAAGACACGGATTCAAAACATTCAATAAAATTTTTCAAACTTATGAGATATAATGTTTATGGAAATGTTGTTAACTGTTCAGTGTGGAAAAATATCATTTAAAAAAAATTGTTTTACTTGAAAATAACTGGTAAAAAAACTTACAGTATGGATTTTCTTAATACAGTATATAATTATCTTTCTTGGTTGAACATATATTTGTGTTATTCAGCGCGTGACTACACAATTTTCATATAAGTTACAACATAAAACCATAAATATAGTGATATAATGTTGAATGTATTAATAATAATAATTTTAATGTTATGGAATTCACTAATGAATGATGAAAGAATTCAATTATATTTTGTAAGAAAATATGCATGGTGTCCTAAGCCAGATTTGGCGTAAATGCGAATATCATTGAAAAAATTCACAGATGCATTCTATTTTAACATCCATATCTTGAGTTAATGTTGATTTTTTAATGAATTAATATATAATTTTGTTTATTGAACGTCTTTTTTCCTTTTTCAAGGTAGAAATGGTCTTATGCCATTAACAGAATTTATGTATGCAAATTTAAAGACTTAAACTAATCTCATGTTAATTAACTACTTAGTACATGTTATATGATATGAATGATATGAACTTTTTATAAATAAATAAAATTGACCCTGATATATCCCACCGAAGAAGTTAAAGGTTGGTGATTATCGATGTACATGTATTTGATAGGCCAATTTTGACCTGAGGATATTTTACCTAATGAGGAAGTAGTTGTTTAGGGATTAATTACAACAGTCGTGATACCTACATTTATTACATGGGTAGAAGATGAAAGATCGCAAATACAAAAGAGAAAAAAGAAACACATTATGCAAATATAGATATTTTTAATAACACTCTGGTTATAGTTTTGATTTAACGGTGATTATTATTAAATTATCATACATTAGTTAATGAACAAGTTATTACAGTAACTAGGCATTATAAATTTACGGACTTTAATATAGGTTAAACAGAGAAAATGTAATATTTACCTAGTCACTAGACAGTTGAAGTAGGTAAGGCAGCCAATCTATACAAAAACATATAAATCATCACACACACATGGAATAATGGAATAAACGAAAAGGAATAATGCATAAGTCATTCTTGGACTTACAAGTATTTTGGCTAAAAGTATGGATCAATCATATTTTGTTAAATATATAACATGGTAAACTTAATATTTTCGTCATTTGTAAGGGTAAACTTCTTACAAATATGTTCCGAAAAACATTGTCCAAATTTATGATTTAATCTGTTATCAGCTTACATGCTTTTGTATTAGTTGTCCCTGTTATCATACATTGATGTTATAAATGCAGTGTTTTAATGGGATAGAGTGATAAAAAGTGCAACATTGTAAATTAAAAAAATACAGTGCTCAAAAGAGACCATACAAGTTCCACGTATCAGCAAAAAAATAAGCATTGATCCACCCCATTTATGTTTCCTTGTTTCATTTTATTATGTCGTTGTGTATTTGAATCACCAACATAAATGTGTATTTACAATATACCTTCAGAAACGCAACAGAAATTGTGACACAAGACTGACTTAATGAATTCTTAACTTACTTTCAAAAAAGTACATTTTATGAATTTTAATAATACATATACACATTGTGAACAAACTAAATACCTTTTTTGTCAAATCCGCTCCTCGCTTATAATTAAAAAAAATTATTTGTATATAATACTATAATACCAATAAAACTAATAAGGTGTCACACTATTTTGAATGCAAGATGCGATAGGGTTAATTTAGTGTTTACATCTCATCAAACATGTCAAAACGTGACCATGAAGTATAATCTGTAATTAAACAACACTTAAATGTATTTTGATACATCCCAACAAACATGTATTCAAAAGGTTACCGAAATGGTCAATAACTTTATAA
This sequence comes from Limnoperna fortunei, assembly GCA_944474755.1. Taxonomy (NCBI): domain Eukaryota; kingdom Metazoa; phylum Mollusca; class Bivalvia; order Mytilida; family Modiolidae; genus Limnoperna; species Limnoperna fortunei. The sequence continues at coordinate 16,654,069 of OX104124.1, read as the reverse complement.
ACATCTTTGTTTATTGAATCCTATATAGGTATTTTAGTCTTACGATTCTAAAGAGATTATCTTCCATTGCATCCACTGTGGAAAGTTTCACTGAAAAGTGGTTAAATCAACAAACATATGTTAGGTAAAGCAAATAGCTTTTTTCATGTGTTGATGTGAATTGTGTTTAAAGCACCTTTTAACAATTTCCAGCAATATCATCGCGTCTACTTGGATAGAAAGTTAAAGTACTGTAGAAAACCTCCGACAGGAACACTGGCAATCCTTGTTAATTAACATTAGAGTCTAGTACACTCTGCCAGTAGTGAGACCCCGACCTCATTGTTGACAGACCACGTGATCAACAGTAAATGACTAGCTTCCTTCGGCACTCGGGCCCCAACAAAAGCCGTTAATAAGCATTATTATGCTAAGCGAATTATAATAATTGAACCTATATTGGAAATAAACTTACCAACATGAACGTAAAACTTATGCTTGAGCTGTTTGTTAAAAGTTTTTAGATGCTTGATAAGCTCAATATAGATGTCTGCGGCAATTAAACTTTGATTTTAAAATATTCGGAAGTGCTGATATTTATAAAGGATTATATTGCTCTTAAAAGCAAAACTTATAAATTCGAAATACTCTTGAGTACATGTGAATCCTAATTGGATCATTTATTGTTTACAAGGGCTTTAAAATTTGAAATATGATTAACACTAAGTCGCTCTTTACCAATATTTTATCGTGACCGTGACTAAACATCCACAAAACCGGTTGATACAAATATGAATTCTTTGGACATGAGAAAAAGGCACATGTCATATTTCGGAACACATAATGTCATTAGTTATCGAACGATCACCATATTAAAATATGTACATGTACTACATTATAATATTTAGTTAAAATAATAATATATGACGTCAAATGGTGCGTGTCTCCATCTTTTAATTTAGGACAAGATGTTGTACAATTATCCAAAACACGAGAAACATAATTACCTTCATGTGATAGTTTTACTACGTAAAAGTATAACAAATACAGTTTAATGATTACGATTTTCATGATCTGCTGGTCTGTGTATGCCCGGCAATAGAACGATACTTCTATTGGTCGGTACTATTCTATTGCCTCTTGACATGTTGACGCTTTTCCGATTAGTCAGTACAGCCTAATGAAAATTCATTAGCTCCTTGATTAGTTTTGACATAATTTAAAGCTTTTGAAAGACATTAATTCTATTCATCAGACGATAATAGTAAAACATTGTAAATTTCATATTTCGTTCTGAAATTTAAGTGTTTTTATGTTTATTTGCTATTTTCAGCCTCAATTTAACACTGTTGCTATTGTTCATTAAATTTGTTTCTTTACACTTTTTATTTACAAATCTTGCCCAAACCTAGTATAAATTCTATTGTGGAAATGTGTATAGGTAATAAAAAGTTATTTAATATCTAACTTGTCCATAGATCGGAATATCTTCTCTTAGTATTAAGATCAGCTCAAGTATATGAACATAGAGCTGATCTTAGTATCTCGAGAAAAGGTTTCTAAACTATTGCCCGGTTAGACATTTAGTAACTATATATTTCAACTATCATATGGTTATTTTCTATAACGTAACAAGACCACAAAAATAAAAGTCTGTTAAAAAGCCTAAATTAAACTAATGCATTACCTGATTTATTCACTTTTATGACCGATACAATACTTTAGAAAAAAAAACAATCACTTACTTATTTTAATAAGATTTGAAAAAAAACCCTTAGGGTAGGTCACTACATGAATGTAAAGTCTTCCATCTTGATTTTAACAATATCCCAAAGATAAATATTCATTTGATTTATAATAATGAACAAATAACAGCGGAAATAGCAGTGACAATCTTTAAAATGCATATATACTGTATGCTCATCTTTGTAAATGTGTAATTATTTAATTATATGAAAAAATATATTGTTGATTTTATTTATATTTTCTTATTTTAAGGAACTCTATTAATGCATAAAACACAGACATGTGAAAAAATCCTTATTAATAATAAGTAACATTGGATGGCCATACAATATACGTCCAGAATTATCCTTTGTCATTTAGAAATTAAAATGACATACGATTCGCAGTCGTCTATGAAGTGTCAATCTACGTACCAAAATGTACATATCCCAAACAAGCAATTGATCTCACATTATTTTCGTCGTTTTCACTTCAAGTCTAATTTATTAACCTACAACAGTTAATAGTAAACTTCGTTCCTTTACTCTTTCATAATGTGTTATTTGATATTAAAAACATAAAATCAATGTATCTTATATACGACTATAATATTAAGTTAAGTATACAGCTATATCTTTTCATATTAATTTTTTTAAAATAATTATTATATTATTACTTTAAATATATTGCAATAAGCACCAATTCTGTTTACCTTTGAAATTAGAAGGTAATGGAATATTAATGAAATAAACGTGATAGTTTGTTATTGTTGTCTAGAACTGAGTTATCCCCCTTTTTCCAATTTTAAGGGCAATCTATTAATGATAAAGACAAATATATTTAAAACAAATACTATTATTAAGAGTAAACATTGAATTAGCGATACAATATATGTCAAAAATGTTCTTTTGTTATCAAAAGTTTAGTTTCAAGTATACTATTATTACATGTAATTAAAATGTGTAGCAATAATCCCAAAGGGGCATTCTTTTGAAAAAAAAGAATGGAATTGTAATGTCCACAACACTTTCGTGTACGCAATAGAAATAAGACTAAAGGATAAAACTAATGCAGTTAATAGTTTCGGGATTATGTATAGTGACAAAGCCGGACGTTTATTTTGTCTTCTTAAAAATTTCACTTGATAAGAAAAAATACCAAATTTTACAGAAAGTATCCGTCATATGTGATTGAAAGTTATTCCATTATTCAACACATCTTTGAAACAAACGAGATGGAATAGCATTTGAATATATAGCAAAACATTTTACAATACTACTAGAATATAGTCTGCTTATTATACATTATATGCTGAAAAAAACTGGTTTAGTTTCTTGTAGATTTAAATTAAACAATTCTACTAAAATTACATTGTTTTCACAGAATGATGATAATTTATTTACCATGACAAAAAGTTATAATGCAAAAGATTTCAAAAGCTTGCAAATACAGACAAATATTGTTTCTGCAAGACAATTAAGAAGAAAATTAGTATAAATATGCAAAATTGATGCACAAATATTGTGTTCCTTTTTGGGTAACTTTGTTTTTATTTCCCTTCACCTGCAAATTTTGTTTCCAGTGGACTAGCTTCAGTTACGAACAATAAGGGAATAGAAATAATTACTTATGTCCATTGCGATATTTTTCATATCATGATATGAGCGGTGTGTGCAAACATATTGTAGAGTATATGTTTTCTCCAAACTCATCTTGAACCTTCAATGTGTTATTCCGTAAGTCTGTTTGCCTAGTTTTGATGATACGATATCCCAGTGAGGTCTGAGATTAGAATCTTTGAATCTATATAGTTGTTCACATGTGATTATGGCTTTAACAAAACATATATTGATATGAATATCAATCAAAGAAGTCTTATTAGCTATCCTTTATTTCATGTAATAGACAATCAAACGTCAAAACTTTCTGTGGTCAAAATCAAACTCAATGCAGGCGATATTTCCGATTTTTATGGTTTTTTATATTAACTATACATTACCGATGGATTTTAGATTTTACAATTATGATGATTTTTTCCAACTTACAATGACGATTGACTGAATGACTGAACTGCCTATTGTATGTGACGTTCGTATTGGAATCCCGTGATAATTTTGCATTCATAGAACAAGTAACAGATTTGAATTTTTTCTCGACATATCTCGCATTATCTCCGTTAATATATATATATATAAAGTCTAAAGAAGCTACCAACCAATACACTTACTAAGTATCGGATCGCCAATATGACGATACAGCATAAACAAAAAAATAATATATAAGTCTAGAGAATTATGCAACGATACAAATTTAAAGATGTGATTTTGTCATATTTATCAATAGAATCATTTTTTAGTAGAAACATCTTTAAATTTGTATCGTTGCATAATTCTCTAGACTTATATATATATATATATATATATATATATATATATATATATATATATATATATATATATATATATATATATATATATATATATATATATATATATATATAGAGAGAGAGAGAGAGAGAGAGAGAGAGAGAGAGAGAGAGAGAGAGAGAGAGAGAGAGGGAGATTAAACTCCACTGAAATTTAGAAATAATGTACATGTTATTTAAACAGTTCTTTCATAGAATTCTATGATATGCTTTAAGGTCTTCGGTACCATTAAAAAATTAAGCAAACATAAGAGTATCGTTCCTTTACGATGATCTACTTTTAACAAAACAATAAATCATACATTACAACTAAGTTTTTAGTATTTTCCTCTGAAATATATCATGCAACTTAAAAAAAAATTAATATGTATAGCCGCTTACGTAGTTTATTTTTATATTCATTTGAATGCTCAAGCATTTGCATTTTTCTTGTTTTAAATTGTCTCCTTTGCACTTATTTGTAATTTTGGTTTTGAATTCCAAAGTGAAAACTCATCATGGGTGTCAGTCTGTTTTATTATCATTATTTTGTTTGCTAAGTGTTTTTGTTAGCTTTGTTTTGTTACGCGACATGATGTGAAGAAAATTTGTAGTGTGGATCATTTAGAAATTATGCTTTTCATGTTAACTCTGGCACGCATTATGTTTTTTATCCATGCAGTTGTACTTTGCAATGAAAGTAGTAGGAATATGGTTAGTAATACTTCGCCATGATTTCTTACAGATCGCTCAAAGGATTCTGACAACTTTTTATATGAGTTGTGTCCACTTACTTATATAAGATTCTGAGAAAAGATCTGTGGTTATGCTTATCAGTGATCTTAACTCTAACAGATCACATGGTCAAATGCGAAGGTCATTTTCCTCCGTAAATAGCCGATTTCTGTACAGATATCTTAATACAAATTAGCTCACCGTGCTCATCTGTAATCGTTGCGTCATCCAATCAAAACGCATTAGACAAGAATACTTTCTTGTTTAACGTTCTTGTTTTGGGCGTTCTAATTGGATCTCTATGTGATATCGCGATACCAATGTTACTGGTTTACGGACGAAATAGGTACTTTCATGCGCTCGTCAAGCAAATGTTATATGTAGTTGTGCTCGTTCTGCTGCGCTCTACTTGCGAAAATAAATAAAATTTCTCTCATTGATGTAATATCACACCATCTTTCCTAAAAACGAATGAAAGAACCTATTATTATATTTGTTGATATTATGTGCAGATCTCCTTTTAACCATAGGCGATGCATAACTAAAAGCATGATTAAAATGCGTCAAATTTCAATTATTTTAAAGAATCATAACCAGTCGATAGATGACAGTAACTGTTATTGTAAAAAGCCATTTCGCATTAACTATAATAGATAATTAGATAAGACATTCAGTGTCCTTTGTTGACCTGCAGCATTGTAAAGGTCGCAATATAAGAGGTAAAAATCTAGTTCCTTTTTTAAACTTGTTTTAATTCCTTGTATACAGTCGGAAAGCATTTCTCATAATGGCTTCCAATTTCTTGACAAGGTCACGTGATTTTCGATTTGAAAATTTGACGTTTTTATTTCACGATAGGTTAGCTTGCAAAACGGACTCGTACGCATATAAAAATTGTGGTATTGGCATATTCTGACAATATTTTGATCCTGGGATATCTGATTTCATATTTTTTTAAATCAAATATAACATACTGTGTAAAATTTTGAAGAATTTCACTGAAAAATGACGACGAAGAAATGGCGGAAGTGAAATTCGTCGATAAAAAATATTGCACCACAAATCGAAACGATGTGGAAGCGCCTAGATAATGAAAAGAATAATAGAATTAAACATACGCTACATTTTGCACCCATCATTTGATTTTTAGCAGTTCTAATACGCAATTGTGTCAGATTGTTCGCTCAAAAGTTGGCTTTTTAAAGGGAGATAATTCGAAATGACGGATTGGAAACGATTTTTTAATCGGAAATATATATATATAATTGCATTCTGTCATGTTTTACTCTCCATTTAGCTTTATTTACAGAAATTTTAAGTAACTTAATTAAATTTTGAAATAAAAATTATTTATAACTGTTTACTGACACCTTTAAAATTGAATGTTTGAGGCTTTGGTTGTAATTATTTTTAAATTTAGAAAAATTTGGAATAGTTAGTAAATTTATTTCACACTAAACTGGCTTATATAAAAGGGTTAGCTATACATGCATGCTAAATTCTAATAAGGTGGGTTATTTTCATAATAGAAAAATAATGTCGATATTTAAAAGTGATAATAGATTCCTTCAATTCCCTGTTTGTAATATAAATAGACAAGAAATTGATAGGCTTGTTAACAACAAAATTATTATGATTTATCATGTATCAGTTAGACTTTCCACATGTCCCTTTGATTTTTTAAAATATTTTTTTGCTGTTGGAGAATTACATTTTTATTATCAAGGTTTGTACACAAGTGGGTAGCATAGAAATTGTTGATAATAAATTATATTTTTACTATAAAAAATCAAAGGGACTTGTGGCAAGTCTATAGGTCAATATATATTTGTTGATGAACTAACTTATTCTTATATTTTAGTTTTTTTAATACCTCAATAAAAATATATTTCATCATACAGGTAAACTAGAACCAGAAACATATAAATCAATTAGCTATACTAGTCCCAGTTAGAACCAAAAGCAATTGGCAGAATGTAAAAAGGTTGTTTTTATTTATAAACAAGTGCACAAAATGTAGAAATAAATCATGTCACACTTTGTTAAAGAAAAGTTTAATCAAATATTAATTTTTAAATAAAACAGAAATTATGGATAACTAATTTAACAAAATGTAGTAAAATTTAAAAGTTCATTACTTACAAGTATACAATACTCACTTAAGATGAGTAATATTTATTGGGTGTTATAAAAATCTTGTACATATGTATTTCAATTAGAACTGAAACACAAGTCTGCATTGCACTTCTAAAGTTTTTAATTACATATGTTTCTAACTAGACAACAGTTTTTCAGAACATTATGTTGTTCTTTTTAGAAAATTTTTGTTTATAAGAATTTCATTTCAGCTGCAAGCAACAGAAAATATATTGCAAATATGCACCTACTTCAAACTTGTTATTAACATCAGACACATAATTACATGTACAATTGTATCTTATGTAATTATAATAATAACTTTATTGTCAAATAAATCACATTTAAATGATTCGTGACAGAAAACAAAATAAAGAGTAAACAAACAAATAACGACAAAATAAAGTCTATGAGTCTCCTATCCTCAGTTCTGATGACAGTTTTATATCAGATCAGTGTGTAAGTTGACAAATCTTCAAATAATTTTATATTGTACAAAATTCTGAAATTTTCCTCATGTTATAACTTTAAGTGATATGTATGTAGTAGATGGGAATAGATGTTCCTTTGTAAGGCAGTATTGTACTATAAATACTACAGTCTAGAATTTTATGTCACTATAATTCATAATTCTATCTAAAGAGTTATAATACCAAAGTTTCCGGCTTAAAATTAGCAATTATCACAAACCTTGGACAGCTCTGATCTCCTTGTAAGTTGTATAACAACGGCTTTGCAGTCCGTCAAATTTACAACTGGTTTGGGTCAAATTTTACTTTTTTCATGAATAGAATAATAATATTTTGTAAGAAAATTAAATAATTTAACAAAATCAGATCCCTTTATCATAGTATAGGTGGCTATTTTGACTACTAATCGGAAAAAATAATACAAATAACGAGAATTTTTCGAGCTACCATGTGCTTTTGGGCACCCACTAAATGAATGACGACTGCGCAGTAACGACAATAAGAAGCTGTTTCTTACCTTTATCGTCGGTTCTTCATATCATCTAGTTTAAAAGTAACTAGTCATAATGAATATTCAGTACCTAATACGCAATTGTGTCAGATTATTCCGAGCTTTAAAATTGTAAACAGTAGTCGCCGCCATCTTCCGGTCACTACGCACAACCAAAGTTAACCTCGATTTGTATGTATTTTATTTGCATTAAAGCATATCATAACATAACAAATACAGCTAAAATAGTTTCAAAATTATATTTCACATGTTTCTATATTTTTCTTTTCAATATTTATTATAATTTCATGCATTTTCCGCAAGGTCATGAAAACGATGGAAAAAACATTTGTTTTGCGCCATCTAGCGGCCGTTAAATTTTTTATTATCTCCACTTGTTTCTCTGTCAAGAAAATCGCGGTTTTAACGGTCAAATCAGGGAAATGCTTTCCGACTGTATAGGACGTGGTTCATACGTATAAATATATTTTTTTACAAATAAGAGAAAGCGATAATCGTATTCTGCATATAGATAACATATAATGAAACGTAAGACAATCAGAATATATACATTTAAGAAGTTGTTACGATTTGTTAAACATTAAATGTGTATTTTTAAATATGTACATTTAAGACGTTGCCATGTTGTCAAAATTAAGACGATTTGTTCCGCTATAAATGAAATTGTACATTTACCTTCAGGTTATTTCCAAAGCATTTAGGAAGACATTGAATGTAGTGACGTTCTCATTTGGACTTGATGTAATAACTCTTGTACCTTGTCGAAGAGTAGGACTACTAACGTTGGTAATTTGTGTGTGTACCTTTAAGCTATGTTCATTAAGTAAGTATTTTATTTTATTTTTTTAGTATAAATACAGAGAAGTAATCATGTAAATAAATGTAAGCTTTCTTATTTATTCCAAGCCTACACCAGGACATATACTTGAAAAATTTTACAGCGTTTTTTCATTCTTAATCCATTCGTTTGAATAGGCTTGTTTCATAAATATTAAAACCAGGGAAAACAGAACATGGAATTTTGTTAGCAACATTTTGTAAAGCAGGTTATTTATTTATCACCTATCGTTACTACTCTTTTCAGTTTGTTTGGTGTTATGACGTCCTATTAATTGATCAAATAAATTGAAATCATTTTTGTTTGTAAAGTATTTAACTTAAAATAAAGGTTAATTTGAACAAATGTTCATTGTGTTTTACATTATATTACATATTTTAATAAAATTGAAAGTGACAAAAATCATATGTTCACTGAACAGTTTATCTTTAATAATCTGTTGGATATGTTGATAATTCAAAAGCGTTTCAATTGTCTCAGTGATAATTTTAGATTGAGTAAGGTTAAATTTTGCAATTTATAATTTCCATCAGATCTTTTTTTATACTGCTGTTGACGGAACCAAGTTTGGTTCAAACTTGGTTCGTTTAATCATCTCTGACAAGCTTGGCAATAAATACAGTGTTGTTCTTCACTTAAATTAGTTAAACAGTAATTTTTTTGAATGAACTCTTCCTTCATAAATTCAACATGCACCACTAAATCTCAAATGACTGGAAAAAAATCTGTATGATTCATAGATAGGCTGTCCTCGTTCTGGATTTAACTGCTCGGGACAAGAAATCACTAAATACTAAAACAAAATTATGGAAATACCGCATATGTTTCTTTTTATCTTTTGATTACAGACATGCTTTTGTTTTGCCTTTTATTTTAGTGTCCAGTTTGTTTAAATCGGAATTTAGTATCGTACAATCATGTTATTTATTTCATATAAAAATTATAATTATTACAGGCTTTTCTGTTGGATACTTTATACCATAACATTTCTTAGAACGTTAGTTTGCTTTTTTATTTATTACAATATATTTTTTAAATACAATATCGCAACTTCAATCCTCAAATTTTATTGTGATTATATCTACGCCTTTCTGATTATTTTTTCTCGTTTTATTTGTACAGAGTTTTATAAATTTGGTTAATATTATAATAACCAGAGAACAATAATGATTATTACATAGCTATTTGCAATTTATTTTGTATATCATAAGTACATGTATCGATGAATCATTAGCATATTTGCATTCGTTGATCATCTTTCCTAAAATGATGTTGACAAATCGCTATTTGAGTCCTCACTAAGTTTCTTCAAATCACATTCAGCTAATATGTTCAGTGTCAGCTATCGTCAGATTTATTATTCTCATTTTTTTCAGGTCACCTAGTGTAAGTAAAGAACGTTTGATATGCTTAACCAAAATAATCGTTCTGTTGTCAGCTGTTGGCTTTCTTGTAGTTTACAAAACAGTTTGCCGTGGTTTGTCGAGCACTGTAACTTGTGTCACAGGAGATACACAAAAGCCTCTTTTTGTAATTGGGATTCTTACCAAGGACGACACAGCTGATCGAAGGAAAGCGATGCGAACTACGTGGATTACAACTATGAATCGGCTTAAAGATCAACTTCCTTTCCGCATAACGTACAAATTTCTATTTGATAAACCATCAACGGTTTCTTTACACGAATCAAAAATTTATAAAGATATTGTACATCTAAATGTAAGCCACCATGGATATGCTGTAAAATTTGGTGAAAAATTATACATGTGGTTACAATATATCCACAGAAATTACCCGGATGCGTTGCTAGGATCCAAAATAGATGATGATACGTTTTTATGTGTTCCACATTTGATAAAAAGATTATATGAACTGCGACATCCAAAACTGTATTATGGCCGGAAATATTATGATGATGATTTGGGCCAAATGGATGAAATGTTTGTTGTTATTGGAATGGACCTAATAAATCGGATTATGAAAAGACATTTCTGTGGGCAACCAAAATGTAACAGTACGAATGATCTAATTGACGAGGGGCATGGAGGTAGATCCCTTTTTCAATGGTTGTCGATGTATAACGATGTAGAAGAACATGCTGACAACAATAGAATTGTTTTTAGTAGATCACCATTCGATCATTTGATTAATAAGGATTCTTGTTCCAATTATGTTTTGTTTCACAAATCTCTTCCTGAAACAACATACAAATTATATAACCAAACAAATCTGACACAGGATGTTAATTAAAAGCATCCAATGCTGCTTTTCCCAGTTCTGTTTCCGAACAAATGTTTTCTCGCGAATCATTTACAAATATCATCAGCGTTGTAATTGGAAAAAAAACTTGCACATAGATAATAAGGATTGACATATGGAGATAGTAATAAATGGGAAATGGTAACAATATCGCATACCTTAAATGCAGTACAAATAGTTATAGTAACTAGTACATTCTCTTTGTAACTGATAACAAAGCACCTGTTGATCATATCTATCTTGGAGGTATTTCAGGAATCTTTGTAAATGCTGCTGAGAAAAATGTTGTGTGATTTTTTGTGAAAAATTTTATAAGTCATTGTTCATTCCAATAATTTAGTATTCGTTGCTTTATATCTGGAAACGACCAATCATTATCAAAGTGACATGCAAAGCAGAAGGCTGTATTGTTTGGGCAAGAGAACATATTGTGTATTTCAAGCAAAAAACCTGACATATACAACACATGGCTCGCTAGTTAAATGGTGTTTACTTTAGAGTACATCCACAGCATCAAAATACCGGTATTCGTTTGCTTGAAGGAGTTTAATTGTAAAATGTTTTATTGTGAATGTTAGTAGAGTGACCAGAAAATATTTATTAAATTGAAAACTATTAATATCATTGTGTTCAACGTGCATCATGTTTATCATAATATGCAAGTTATATAAGTGAATAGTCTTTATAGAAATATAAGAAATTAAATTTAATATATTTTAATAAATTTTTTTTTTGTTTTAGAAGCTAAATGTATTCCGTTTATAACGTTTAGTTTGCTTAATATACTTTATTATTTTCATTATTACTTTAAACTTATTTTTGTTCACGACTAACACATAACCCACATTACAAAATAAATAAGTTTTGTATGTTCATATTAATATTAATTGTGTTATTTAATTCTCTGTAGGTCAAGGTCTTATTTACATTTTCTGTAATTTGACATTTGAAGGGACTACAAATCTTTTATAACATCATGTGTGCTTACTTGCTATTCCTGCTTATTACCCTTGATGAACGAGAAACATTTTACCTTTAAATGTTTCGCGCTCAGGTAAAACTGCCATATCACAAGGTGCAAACAACATGCGGTATATTTTATTTTTATCAAAATAATTATATAAATACATCTCTTTATTTGACTGTTTTTCTTTCAAACAAAATAGTTGATTGAAGTTCATAAATAAAACAGGTTCAAAATTGTCTACTATTAATACAAAGACCATGAATAACCTGAATACGTATTGGTTATTATATGCTGTTTGCAGGTCATAAGACATCACCATAGTTTTATATTCTTCAAAAAGCGAAATCAGAAACACATTTTTTAAACATAACGATTAGACTATTTTCTTACTGGAAAGACTACACTTATTGTATTTTAAGAATTAACACATCTCGTTGTATTGTCAATAATACGGCCCGAGATACAAACAACCACCGTTTTATTCACTATTGAAAAGTAACAATTGAACAATAACACAACAAAAGTCAAATGTGGTTTTTAATAGAGAAATAACATTTTAAAGGGTTCGCCACCTTGATAAAAAATGGACATTTATTGTCCGGTTCCAATGACCACATATTTTTCTTAATATTTGAATTTATAAACATTTCATTATCATGACACTTTTGTTCAATGCATACGAATATCATTAATATATATTTTAAGGGGGGCCAGTACACCAAATTTCACAGGAAGTTGATATGATTTGGTATTTGCAATTTCTAGTTGTTGTACTGTGAAGATAAACGTGCCTTTCCTTTAATTACACTGATAAACGTGTTAATATCCGCACTACGTTGTAACTAAGGCAAAAGGCAAATACATGTATAGCAAGTATGCAACACAATTAAAATATTTATCTAAAAGTAAGTAAGTATTTAGTCAAAATCTGAGAAAATATCGATTGATACAACCTGTGTGATGAAAAACCTTGTATCATCTATATATGTGATACAAGACTTACTTTTGTCGGAACTACGTCTTGACGTCACAATGGATTGTATAACCAATGATTCGTGTAATGACTTTCATTCCACGAAATCAATGCAATATGACGTCAAAATGCATGTGACGTCAGGGGCTATATTTTATAAACAAATGCTTCGTTGAATGTAAATTTTAAATTGTAAATATTCAGTTTTGTTCTGCTCTTTGTATACTTCTTAATTTTAGATAAACTTATTACATACATTTAAGTGAAGGTACAAAAGTTGCATACATTCATCATCACAACTCGACGCTGCGCGTCTCGTAGTGATACGAATGTACACAACTGTCTCGACGTGATACAGGTAGTTGTACCTACACATAATGTATGTAATGTTTATATATCGCTTTATTTTACAATTTTCAAAAACAGAAACACGTTGTGTTACGCCACAGATGAGTCTTGAATAACGAAACGCGCGTATAGTGCAGTAAATTATATAAACCTTGGTATCTTTGATGACAATCTAATGTACAATTACTTATTTGATATTTGAAATTCTGAGCTACGAAAGAACTTTTACAAAGCCAATGGATTAAAACGTTCATTTTGATTTCGTCCTTAATTATAGGCAGATTGGATTTTAAGTCATACAGTCAGTCTTATTATAATTGAACGTTTTAGAGCAAGTCAATGTAAGCATGGCATCTAAAAAATATAATTTCAAAATAATTCATTAATTATGCATTATGTGTCAAGAGTTTATTAATTTGAAATATCAACTTCTAAAGTCCATTGTTAAGTACCACTAGTTAGTATATTCTTATGTCATGCAATTCTAAAATATACGACCTATTTTTTTAGTTTTACATGTGGTTTCAACTCTGCTCTGCACTGACATTTGTTCGTTTCACAACATCTGTTATTGTTTAAATAACTATTAAAATGTTAAAATCGATTGAAAATAATTTTTGGTTTGAACGACACTGATGAGTTTTGGTAAGACAAAACGCGCGTCTTTGAACTAAATACGGTAACCCATGGTAACGAAGGATTACTGAAAACAAACTGCATTCTGATTGAACAAAAATTGTAAAATGTTCTGCGTTCGAAGAATTGTCTATGTTATAGTCTGAGAAGTACCTCTTTTTACATTTCTCAATTATTATTCCACCAGATTGGTGTTTCACACCATTGTGGTTCGTAATTAAATTTTCGAAAAACATTTGTATGTCAAAAATTCCATTGAGAACTGACATACAATACAGCCATACGTTGTGCGCATTTCGGCTTTTCGTATATTTGCTTTGTTTACCGTATTATCGCCCGTGATATACTTATATTTACCATATTTTCTCGATTTGACAATCTTTCACACACATACTCTCTATCTTGAAATTGCCATACAAATGATCCTACACAAAATTATTTACTAGGTTACTACTAAATGTCAGCATCGATCCTTACAATGCTATAATGACTTGTACGAGACACAGTGGTTCGATTACACATTTTGTAACTGTACGCACAACTCATATAATTAAAAGTAATATTCACGTATGGTTCCGTTACGTCAATTATTTATTGTGACCTCAATTACCCATGGGATTTATATTCAGTGCCACTACCCTATTTTTGATATAGCCTCTAAGTGAACACATTAAAGATTTTAATTTACATTTAATTAAGATTGATCTGACCTTTTATTTTCCTTTGAGCACAACATAATTCTAATTAAAAATTTTACTAGGACATTCTCATTTTAAAAGATGTGAAATTAATAAAATAGCAAATTTTAATAATATAACTTGATACATATATGCATAAATATACTAAGCAAATTTTTAAAAAGGTGCTGTTTTGAAATTTTAAGAGGTAAAATAACTCTGTTTTCCAGGTAATATATACAATAAATAGCAAGAAAATAAAAAAGTCATTACTCTGAGATATGCATAGAAAGGCTTGTATTTTGTTTATAATTTACCATTGTAGTCAACGTCTAAAATAGCTATCACTGGGAATATCTAAAAAATGTTTATTGTTAGCTCTGCGATTTTAAAAGACAATAAATCTTCATTTTTGCGTCCGTCGTGATTCATGTGCAGACATGAAATTAATCTTTAATTGCAAAGTCACTTTTTGATAATACCTGATTGCTTAAAAACATGTTAAACAAACCACGATGAGTACAACAAGTATTTAGCAACTTTTTATATTATAGCTTATATTATTTTGATTGGATACATATCGTCTTGCTGAAGGGAAACGTGAATATTTCTTGTCACTTTCGTTTGATACATTTCTTACAGTTTTTCTTATCATGTTTTTTTCATTTGCGTTTTACTTTATAGATATCTCTAAGATTTAACGTAGACGATCGTTTTTAAAGATAAAATGTTATGCTCATTAAGATGATAATAAAAATAACATGATCTTAATTCAAACAAAAGTGGGACGTGTTAAGGCAGTAACAACATTGAGACTATTGAAAACAGTAACAAATTTGAGACATATTAGGACAGAATCAGCTAGTTGGTGGAATAGACATTCCGGAATCAATAGTAAACATAACTGCTCCACTACGATCATTAGCCTTCCTATACATTATGAAATGTTTTATCTTTAACACTATATTTGAGCTTAATATTTACTATTCATTCAAGGTAAATACTTTTATTTAGCTGGCGAAGTTAAAATAATGTATCCAAAAAATTATACCTTACACAACCAAACATTATAGATAGACTGAACTAAAAGAACAAAATGTTAATTTATGAATGCTATCAGTTTTACACATACAGATTGGTTTAAAACTACTTTTAGCCTAGATGAAAGGAATTTTATATATTAAATAAAACTTTCTCCGGCCATATTTAAAACGCAGGTGAATGTTTTTTTTTTATTTGCTAAGATGATTAATTTCTATATTTTAAAAAATTCTCAACAAATTTTTTTAACTATACTTTGCCACTAATTGTTAATTATGTTGCCTTTTAAATATCTTTACATGTTACCGTTCTAAAATCTTTTAAAAATACCATACATTTGTATTTTGGGTTATAAATGTGTCTTCATTATGTTGATTACATTTTAAAAATTTTGATATCATCCCTTTTTATCAGGACCATTGTTTGTTTAAGATAAAACACCAAGTATTACGTTACTGTAGCGTGCATTTAAAATATTATATGTTGCCTTTTGAAAATCTTTTAAAAATACCATACATATCTGTTTGCATTATGACTTTTAAATGTGTCGTCTTTATGTTGATTATATATTACAACTTTTGATATCATCCATTTGTTTGTATAGGATAAAACACTAAGTATTACGTTACGATACAGTGCATTTAAAATATTACATGGATGACGGAACAAAATCTATTTAGAATTTCGTTTGTTTACAGTAAGTATGAGTAACATTTAGGTAATTTTAGAAATCTTGTATCAATTCTTTGACAAAACACTGCAGAATGTATTTGATATTTCATGAGTTGTTTCAAATCTATATTTCAAAATATGCGCAACAACATGTATGTACCTAAATTTGTCACAAATTGTAAAATATGTTGCTTTCGTAAATCTTTAAAACTTAACAATGTACAGTTTCATTCCTAAGATATGTTCCCTTAAAGACTGTTTTTATTTGTGCCAACGTTACATTGTGAATATATTTTACAACTTTTGACATGACCCCTTTAATAATCTTATCATTGTTTGTGTTAAAAAGATATTAAATTTATTTTATCACGTAGAAGAAATTAAGAATTTCGTTCGTTTACTGAAATAATAACATTTAGAATTTTAGTGATGTTTTAGCAATAGGTTATATAAAAACATCACATTTTTAAATACGTTTACCCTTACCGAAAGGCAAGCCTTAAGTAGACAAATTTCATGGAAACATTTACAAATTTTTGTTTACTTTCGGTGGATGATTGGCTTACATTTCTGAATATTAAACGTACCTTTATCTGACGACTGCAAAATGTTAGGCGAAAAAAAAACCCACAGAAACCTGAATCTCTCCAGATGAAGTAAATTGCCGGAAATGTTCGCATATTGCTTCTAAAATTATATGTTTTGTTGTGTTTTAGTTCCTTATAAAAATGGAAAAAGTAAAGAAAATTGTAAGATATTTTTTTATATATTGTTGGTAAGATTTTTTTTTGGTTTTTGCTTTTGTTGTTTTTTTGGTACCTTCTTTGTAAAGTGTGTCTTTTGTTTTAATCTAGATTTCGTTAGTGCTGAATGGCTTTTGATTCTTGTTGACCTATCGGTTAGCAATTGTATTTAAATCTACCAAGGGTCGATGTTCACAACGCTAGACAATTTATAGTCTTTATCTAACTAAATGAATATATAAGTAAACAAGTTTTTGTTATCTATCACAGCTTAATTTTTTCTTCTCAAATAGTACCTTGTAATACGATCCCGTTTATAACCCATATCATTGAATGAATAGGGCTAAACGGCGATTGAATGTTTACAGTGCCTAGTATTTATTAAGGGACAAAGACACGTTAAGGTATTCGACCCATAATTGACCACGTGATCATATTTGGTGTCCCGGATGTCCATTGTTTGTCAATGGAGCAGACTTCGGTTATGTTCGGCAAACATCGGTACTACTATTTGAGCAACTAACTTTTTTTCCTCAAAACTGTTAACTTTGACTCAAAGTAAAACAATATATTTTATTTGTATCATTAATTAGTAATATATTGATTAAATAAAGCTGCATTTCTTGGTCTAAAAATAAAATTAAACGGTGACTTCAATTATGGGTCGGATACCTTAACGAACAATAAATTAATTGTGGTAATTGAATGGACTAAAGTGGTATTGGGTAGGGACGTACATGTAAATAAACTTTTTGTAGCGGACAAAATTTTTTTACCCCAGATACTACACAAGATGTTGTATGGATCTAGGAGCTTGCTGCCCTTTTAAACACGTCTGCAAGTATGGTTGATATCAAGAGTTCCATGCAATAATCTAACAACCACAACCCCCAGTTTGTGAGAATTGACCTTAATGGTTTAAATCTACAGTTAACAGTTATAACAAAACAAATGGGAGTTTTAACAAAAACTCAGTTAAGCTAGTTATATTTGAAAACATCTTACATAATTTCATATTGCTGGCGTCAATTATTTCCTTGAGAGATGATCTTTCTCAACGACAAAGCAAAACGATGTGATAGACAAATTGAGGCCGTCTATAGGTAAATCCTTTTTCGACCTTAAGTTTCTCATGTTATTGACCTCATAAATTTTGTGGGCATAAGTAACACGACGGGTGTCCCTAATAAACCAGAATATGCATCTCTCAAGTAACACATAATATCACTTAGTTGTTGAAACGAGTTGTTGTTGGCTAATTTTTGATGACACTTTGTTGCTTGCTGTTTTTGTTTCTTCTAGCCATGGCTTTGTAATTTGTTTTTTTGTGTTGTTTTCTTTAAACTTTGTCCTGGTATTTTCGGATTATTCGAAGATAAAAGAATATCATTTATCAAGTTATTGCGTAAAATTTCTAATAATAGGTACGAGTATGTTATAATGACCCATTATTCCAAACAATATTTGAATTTTAACATTCCTTATTCACATATAATGTAAATAATAACGTGTTGATTGATACAATGTGAAAGTTTATTCATCTGTTTTAATTAGCAAGTATAAATATGCAGCTCATTTCTGCAAACTGGGACCATACTGGGAGGGTTCCCAGCGCGTCCCCGGGTGGCGGATAGGGGAGACCCTCTCGTTGGGGCGTTGTCAGGTCATAATACGGAAAGCCTGACCGCGGACCGTAGTGGGTAACGTGTTTGGAGAGTGCCACGTTCCTTGCATGATAAGAGTAGGCTCATTGTAGCCGCTACAAAAGGCTAAATTTTCCGCCCCTACCCAAAACTCCATACGTTTTCAGTGGCAATCAAAATTGTTATCCCTGTGACCCATCCCACCCCTATTTTCCGTTGATTTATTGTTTGTTAACTTGTTCCCGTCCTGAATATAGCTGAAATACTGCTCGCTGGACGTAAAGCAGACATCCAATCAATCAACCATATCTGTAAACATGAAAGGTATTTTTGTTTAAATTATATATATAGTCTTTAGTTTTTTTCAAGACACGAGTAAGGAAATATTAATATTACACTTTTTCTGTCAGCATGAAAGATGCCCATCGCTGTATTGAGATACATTTTTCGAGGCATTTTTGTTTCAAATTATATATATTCTTTAGTATCAGTTTTTTATGAATACATCATTTTTTATTTTTTAAGACACGAGTCAGAAAATAATAATATACATTTTTATTTGTAAGCATGAAAGATACAAATTAGCAGTAGCGAGATAAATTTTTCCAGGCATTTTGTCCCTAATTGTATATCGTCTTTAAGGTATCCGACCCATAATTGAAATTACCGTTTAAATTTAATTTATCGACCAAGAAATGTGGCTTTATTAAATAAATATATTGCTAATTAATTATACAAATTATATATATTGTGCTACTTTGAGTCAATGTTAACATTTTTGAGCAAAAATTTAGATACTCAAATTATATTTCCGATGTTTGCAGAAGATTACCGAGGTCTGATCCATTGAAATACAATGGACATCCGGGGCACTTTGTAAGTATTGGAATGGAACGTAAAATTTTAGGATTCTTAAAATATTACATTTGTAGGTCTAATATAATAATCTTCGGAATTTAATTTTATATAATTAATAATTTTAAGTATTTTTGTTGTAATTAAGTTAAATTAAAGAACATATCATTTTTTAAAAACTTTTGCTTATACCGAGTGGCGAACATCAGGGAGAAACATTGAATTTACAAGTATATGTGGTCTTCCGCCGGATGCTATACCAACCTTTGATCTGATTTTTATTTGACTTATGCCTTGTGTGCCATGAACAACACTTCTCCACCGTGTTCGGTTCTGGGCCATTCTAACAAGATCATGCCATCTGTAACCCTCAGTGTCCATTTCGGCTTGTAGGTTTCTCCGCCAGGTGTTTCTTGGCCTTCCAACTTTCATTTTTCCTGGCGGGTTCCACTGCAGAGCTTGCCTGGTGATGGAGTTGGATGGTTTCCTGAGTGTATGTCCGATCGACCTCCATTTCCTTTTTATTAGCTCTGCTTCCATTGGTTGTTGTTTGGTCATTTTCGATAGGTCACTGTTTGTTATTTTTTCTGGCCATTTGATCTTTAAGATATTGCCTGAGACATTTATTTATAAACACTTGTAGTTTGTTCAGAAGACATTTTGTTGTTCGCCATGGTGTCATCATTTTAAATGCTGTCCTCGCTTTTCTTATACGGCTTTTAAGTCTTGTTCTGATCCTCCCTTTCCATCCATGACACTGCCAAGATATGCAGAGGAGTTAATTTTACTTCCAGACTCACAAGGCTGTTGGTGCTTTCCTTGAGCACTTTCTCAGCATAGTTAAGGCAATGAAGCATTGCACGAGACGTCTTAAAGTTTTCCAATTACAAATTAAAATTATTGTAGTTCTTCTATCCGAATAGCAAGCGTTCATTTAAACTAATATTTTATCGCTATTTCGAATGGAAGTTAAATCACATGACTTGCAATTTATCACGTGAAAACCAATAA
The DNA here is from genome assembly GCA_944474755.1 of Limnoperna fortunei. Lineage (NCBI taxonomy): Eukaryota > Metazoa > Mollusca > Bivalvia > Mytilida > Modiolidae > Limnoperna > Limnoperna fortunei. The sequence goes on along the minus strand of OX104124.1, from coordinate 16,633,446 downwards.
CCTACAACGGTCCACTACCTTTCTATCAATCGTTATCGCAGTACCTAATTAACACTTTCGTGCATTATTTTTTTTTATTTTTAGACTCTTATAATTTAGTACTCAAAAAACTTTGGGGGTAAAAAATGTAACAAACGCGTGAATTTTCATTACATCTCGATTCTTTTCTATGGAAACAATAAGCCATTTTCAACCGATATTCAGTCGATTAATATAAAGTAATATATAAACGAATTTTTAACCCCCAGACGATTTCTATACCAGCCAAATACGGAGAAAATAATTAAATCAACATTGATGATGTGTGTCCTTGATTAGGTTCTGCGTTGACAAACTTTTATTAACGAGAAATGCATGTTTACATTTGTATTGCAGGTAGACAAGTGCACCAGTGAACAAGATATTAAACTGGTACCAAAACTGGCAACCAGACTCCATATGACGTCGTTTCGACGTAAAGTTTTAAATAAAGAATAAATCTTTATTTCTTGTAATTAAAAGAATTTTAAACGTGTAGTGGTCCGGGGATATACAAAAAGGCAAGAATATGCGCAATTAAAAGCAAAACTTTCAAGTATACAATCATATATCATCCCATCAGTTAAGCTGCTAATGCCGTTAACTCGATGTTGAGTGTTGTTGTTCAAATGTTGCTGACTTACATGTATTTTCACGTTTGCTTCGTACGAAGGCAACAAAAATTTGTGTTTTAATAAGCCATACAGCAATTTTCTTCTGGTTTCGGTGGGTGTGCGCGTGAAAGGGTCAGGGAAAAGGGAAGGGGAATTCAACTGCTTCACAATCTCCGCCCCCCTTTGTGGCTATGTTATATCAGTATTATTATATGGTCTTTGCTAATTTTTGAAAAATACATGTCCACTTACAAGTGCTAATAAACTCTGTCTAAAAAGGAAATCCCAGATGGAACTCCATCACCAATTAAGAAAATGGTTTAGTGCCTTATTTATAACTATTTATAACTATTATATTATAACCATTTATTGCGTTGGACGGCATAGAATTCTCAGATTTGAAATAATTTAACATGACCAAAGCTGAGCTGCTGGGTCACATTTTATCCTGAATGTTGCCTGCTTATTTGAGAATCAACAAATAATTTTGTGTATTGTTGTTAGTTTATAACGATTTAGCATATAAACCAGAAAGGTCTTTAATATAAACTGCATGAGCAGTTATCTGTGTTGTCCCTAAAAACAAGACTGTAGTCTAATACATATTTTACATTTCTTTGTAATTTAGCAAAATTCTGGGCTGGAAGTTTAGAGAGATAGCAAGTACATACTGGCATCCCAAAAACATGTCTGCAAATTAGATCTATCAACTCAAGCAAACACATAGATAAAATCTTTCTTCTTTTATGCTGTGCGCATAACTATTTTCTTATGACTACAAACACCAAATCGAAAACTTATTTTCCCAGGAACATCTTAATCTCTGCGTAAACACCTTAATGTTTTAACTAAAGGCAATCCTGTAAAATTAAGTTTAAAAAAAAAAAATTATTTGGCAAATAATTGGGTTTTTTTTGTAAACTGGATCCCAGGGTCGATTTAAGCTTTAGGGCATAATTGTTGATAAAGCTACCAGTTAATTTGCATGTACTGTAAATGTCTATGATTACATTTCAATGTATAATATGGCTGTTCAAATAATGTTTAACATTTAAGGTTTTGGTGTTTTTATTGTATTATCTAATTGGGCAGGGAGTAGGGTTGGCATGCCACAATAGGATCCTGTCTTTAATGCATCAGATAAAATATACCATGCATGGTAACAGTGAAATTAATCTAATCCACAAACTTTAACCTAGTTACAGGAAATGAAATTGAGGTCACTGTCAGGTGATACCAACCAGAAAGTCACGTACTATTCATCAGCAACCTATATACCAAATATTGTCAGAAAAAATGTAACATAATCACTGGATCAAAAAATTGAGGTCGAGGGCAGGTGACAGGTGACTGACTGGCAATTAGTCTTATATGTTACAATTCGACCCAATTTGATGGCCTAGGGCTTAAGCTTGCAAAGATATTAAGCTAAATATCAAGAGTTAATGCCGCCACTGCTGCAAACCCATATATGTCGGCGAGACGAAAACTGCAAAGAGAAAATATAACTACACACCAATTTACTATAAAACACATTACAATTTTATTTTGCTGGTTCAAGACAAGGTAAACTATTCCAGGCTAGATTACGCATGAACTCTTCCAATTAAAATGAACACCGGCTTTAGCTACCTCGTTGATCATAAACTGTACATATTTCCTGATTGAGTCAAGTGCCTAATATTTATTTTACTGCCATAGATAAACCACATTAGGGACAATGCATTTTTTTCTATTAACTATGATATGCCTGTTGTCGATGTAAACCTGTTATTTATTTGTGAAGTATAATATTTTTTCGTGCATTTCAAAATATTCCACCATATAACTTTTGCTATAATTTACGGTACTAGTATCTGTCCCATATTTGAAGTCGCCATTTAGCTTTATTTTTCTACCAAGAAATACTGCAGCTATATATCCAACCAATGTACTACTATTGCTCATTAAAGTCTTTACTGAGTAAAAAAAGTACAACTGTGACCCAACAGGGCAACCTATGAAATTTGTTTAAAATTTATTGCATTTTCTTCCTTTTTTTGAGACCGTGCTGTCTTCACTGTTGAATGAAATAACTACTGTTAATGTGATAATTATTACCATTTAAAAAAATAACTTTAAACCCTATTTTTGTAATTAAATTTCATTGTAAATTTATCATGTTTATGCATATGGCTTGTATGAAAGTTTGTCTCCTGACAATGAAGACCGATGAAGAAGAGGCAATTTGACTAAAAACAAAATATTCAGATTTCTTTTAATTAAAAAAATATTAAATGCACTATAATTGTCATACATTATTTCAAACTAAGTCAGTTTACATCTAACATGTCTAAATACTTATATGTTGGATGCATCTTTTTACCATCTCATGAAGTATTGATTTTATCTTCTTTTGGCAAAGTCCACTATGAAATAGGTTAATTTGATATCCAATTGTATATTGTGAATTTTCATGCAACACAGGTTCAGTAAAATAAAGTAACTAGGATTTTCTATATAAGCAAATTCCAAGTATCACTGTAAGCAAACATTTTTTAAAAATCCATATTGACATTGGAGAAAATCTGGTTCCCTGGAACTATTTCCTCTCTTTTAAATTTTGTAACCTTAAAATAAACAAATCAGACTTAATAAAAAAAGATTCATCAAATTGAATATTACAGTATTAATAACTGCTTGCAACTTTGAATAAAATTTCATCACTGAAGACGAATTTGTATAAGTGGTAGTCCAGTAGTTTTCCATCATTTAGTGTATGTTTGCTGTTATTCATGTATCATTGTATGGTACTGTCACTATGTACATGTATGTTACTGATATAACAACTTTTATAAATACATATTGTTACACTAAATATTTCTATTTTCATTGCCATATGCATACTAGTACTAGTACGCAAATAGAAGCCACACAAATAACAATATCACAAGTGTCATAAGATACTAGTATATTCCACTTGGCTCCCCCTTCTTGCTATTGTAACGGCGACAATGGCAACGATTTTAATTAGATTGTACAATGTAGTTTATTCACAAAATTATAAATTACATTTGTTTCAAAGATTGGAAAACTGCATACAAAACTTTCTAATAATACATGTATTTATCAAGGATAGCTTTACCTAAAACAAAACAATCCATATGCATTGCACAATACTACCATACACTACTGTTATAATAAAGTGTATAAAACATACCAAAATCCACATGCTGTATTACCCCTTGACCACTATGAGCCCCTGGCCAGCATAACTATACTGCTACAGCTGATATTGATTGGTACATGTATCTTTGGATGATTGAGCATCTGAAACGCAATTTGGTACATTTTATTCTCTATAAAATATATGAACATATTCATGTACTTATGGACAATATAATAAATAAAATTGATAAATTGTTATGCTAATACTATATGAGTAAAATTTATAGTTTCATGATCCATCTACACAATTATTAATAAACAATATTGTCAAGTACAGAATTTATTTCATGATTTTGGTGGGTTTTTTTTGTTGCAAATACACTTTAGATTTAAAACATAAGAGGTCTGTGCATGGCTCAAATCTTGATCTACTAATAATTATAGTTATGTATACATAAATTGTGCGAGAATACTGACTTTTGAAAATATTTTCTATAAGAGGGTGGACATGCACCCTTTGACGTCATATATTTAATATTATCCGCTAAACGAATTATACAATGTGCAAAATGGAAATTTTGTTATCACTCGATGGAGAGAATATTTTTTGTAGTTAATGCTTAAATATAGCTAAGTGTGTATGCATACAGAAAATACATATTTTTTCTCATATAAAATAAATCATGTTAATTGTAATAATCTTGTGAATTTGTGTTTCTGAAATGTACCTCTCAACATAACCAATGAATTTTATAACTCTTTCTATCTAAACCAGAGTTTGATTATTAATACCTGTCTCATTTCAGTTCAATTATACATTTCATAGATATAGGAATATATCTCTGTTTGGGCAGCACATTTTTGTTCTGTTTAATCTTTAAGGTCAGGACTGTAATTATGTTAACCGGGGACATTATGTCTATGTGTAAACTATGCAGAATTATTCAAAAGAACTAATAGCAATTTTCAGATTTTGTTTTTATAAGATGTTTAATATTTTCAGTTTCAAGTTTTAACTGACTGTCTATGTGTGCGTTGGGGGGGGGGGGTGGTAACGGAAAGTGTATTCAAGTCTAACAATTGACATAGTTAAACAGTTGTTACCTATACACTAGTTGCAACCTATTATTACAATTTTACTTAAAATGGGGCACCACCTGACACTCTCTCAGTGTCTGACATTGTCAGTACAAGACAAGGTATCATTCCTGAGCATTTTTTCGATGACAATTGTAAATAATCACTATACTGATGTTAACAAAACTCAAGTATTTTCTTAAGCATACCTTATAGTTTCATCTTTTCGGGTCCGGCTTCATATCACTGCTGGTGATTATAGCTGTTTGTCACTTTTGAACTAGCACGCTTAACGGCGATGCAAGATTCTTTTTCGCATTGAATGTACCGGAAGCTGATTATTTCATCGTAAATAAAGCTCATTTAGTTGACAACATTTCAATAATTTTAATAAACAGAAAACGTTCAATTGTTTTTTAATCAATCTGACCTTAGAGGATGAATATCAATTCCATAATTTTAATATAAGAACAATGTTTACTGGATATTGTCATTTTCTCCCGACCTAAAACAATTGACCAATCAAAACGTTGTATCCATGGGAATAAGTATCGTTAGTATATTGCAATGCGATCGTCAACATCAGTTTAATATATTGCCTTAACCACGCTGTGTTGGTCTTCTTTGTGTTTATGATAAGGCCAGTCTCTGCTGCTCTGTTCTATTATTGACAACTTATCCTTCATCTGTCGGTGATTGTGAGACAGAAGTGCGATGTCGTCTGCAAAATCTAAGTCATCCAGCTGTTCGGTTAGAGTCCACTGGATTCAATTTTCTTCTGTTTGTAGTAGTCTTTCTCATGATCCAGTCAACTGATAGTATAAATAGGAACGGTGACAGTAAACATCCCTGTCGTACTCCAGTTGTAATGTTAAATGGATCAGTCAGTTGACCTTCGTGCATTGTGTACGTGTTCTTAATGATGTTGATGAATTTATCAGGAATTCCATAATAGACCATTAGTTGCCACAACACTGATCTATCTAGGCTATCAAACGCTTTTTGGTAATCAATGAGGACAACATATAGTGATGAGTTGAATTCTAGTGGTTGCTTCAAGATTATACGTAAGGTGGCTATCTAGTCAGCACATGATCTGTTTTGGCGAAATCCTGCTTGTTTGAATCGCAGCTTCTGATCGACAGCTTTCTTCATGCACTCCAGGATTATTCTGTTCAAGACTTTGCCAGGTACTGATAGGAGCATTATTCCTCTGTAGTTGTCGCAGATTCTGAGGTCACCTTTCTTAGGTAGTTTCACAAGGTGTGCTTCCTTCAAGTTTTGTTGTATGTATTCTTCATTCCAGATGTTACCAATCAGGTCATACAGTATTGCGTTGATGTTTCTATATCAGCTTTTAGGACCTCTGCTGGTATACTGTCTGATTTGTTGTTTTGCAGAGTGTTGATGGCTCTGGTATTTCGGCCTTTGTTGGTCGGTTACAATTGATAGGTAGTATCTCTCCAGCTGGTTGAATATCTGCTTGCAGAGTTAGTGGCTGTTGCTTTAACACCTCCTTGAAGTGCTCAACCCATCTTCTCATTTGATCTTCTGTTGTTTTCAATGTGATCCCTCTTTATCCTTTTACTGGCCTACCGACTATTTTGGATTTGTTTGTCCGCATTCTGATGTTGTCATACAAGACCTTGATGTTGTTTTGACTGGCTGCTTCATCTGCTTCCAATGTATTTTTGGAGATGAATTCTCGCTATCTCGTCTAGCACTATTCTTCATAGCATTGTCTGCTTCAGAGTACTGCTTTTGAGCCTTTTGCTTTGCTGCTCTTGTCTTGTTGTTGTTTAAAGTTTCTTTCAACCTCTACCTATTGTCAACTTTGATAAGTGTCTCAGGTGATATCCATTCCTGGTGTTTCCTGTTCCTCCGTACAACAATTTTAGTCGAAAGTGTATAAGAAATAACCACAAAAATACGATCTTTGATTTCAGGTGTTAGTTAACTATATTGTGTATTGAGCTATTCTCGATAAAGTAAATTGCATTTACTCAAACACTAAAACAAACCTTCAGTAATAACGACGATATATTTATATCACAACTACGAAATGTTTTTCTTTTTTCCCCTTAAATTAGTTAGTTTAAGGAGATTTGAACTCTAAAGAAACATTACCGCGCATTCCGTATTATTTACCAGTAACATTAATCAAAACAGCGTCTCCTATTCGCCATCTGGGTCATATTATTAAATATTCTGCTGATAAAATATAATTACATTTTGTTGTAACAATATGCAACTGTAGTACTTTTGTTTTTAAATTGGCTTTGTATAGTATGGTAATATTCATGTAAGGTTAGAAATAAAATTATTATTATAATTGAGTTCTGTTTTTTTAATTAATTCTCAGAGTTATGTCAACCTGTTCAATTTGCGTCGAAGATTCTAAAGTCCCCGTTTGCTGTGTTCCATGCGGA